>CM040438.1:36704895-37165425 GCA_022702705.1 Papilionanthe hookeriana x Papilionanthe teres
TGTCACATATTTTGATAAAAAAACATATAAAATGTTAATAATACAACATATCAAATATCACATGCTGTAGAAGCTATAACCTTAACATGAGGTGACCCGCCTCAATATGACGGGTTGCATCGAGTTGAATTGTGACACAATGTCCCAACAAAAAATCTCACTTGCTCGGTATTTGACAAAACAAAATGATTGAATCACCAAGCAGGCAAGAGGAAAAAGAAAGTTATGGTGAAGAGAAAAACGCCTCGATGTCGAATTAGGCGGGTTTCTCTAATTCACTCATAGGCACCCCATTAAAGATGTTCAACCAACCGATTTGGTTGTCAATCTGATCGTTCAACCACCCATTGCACTGACTGTTCCCGCTGAACGAGCTGCAACACACAAACTACCAATTGATCAGACTCCTCAAATGATTTATTAGGCGATTTTAGGAGCTCCTGTATTAAAAAAGGAAATTTTACATGCATGCCACACAATTCTTTTGTATTTAAATATCTAACTCTTAAAATTTGATATTTATTTTTAAAAATTTCAGGGGTAAGTATGTCAATATAAATTATAAAGTATTACATAGGTAAATATATGAATTGTGTGATGTGTAAACAAAAAACAGCCCTACATAGATGCAGCATAACTCACACAAGTTAATCCCATTTGCGTCCTACTTACACCATCCACCACGATCCGAGTGATCCGCGCCGGTCGCCGGACCTCAAGGCCCGCCGGAGTTGGAGCGAAGGCGAAGCTAGAGACTGACGGCCATGGAGGAATCATCCGGCGGCGGCGCCGTCTCCGATCCATCATTAGAGGGCCCTAGGGCCTCCTCGTATAAGGGCAAGTCCTGCAAGGGATGTCTCTACTTCTCCTCAGTCCTCAAAGCCAACGCGCGCAACCCCGTCTGCTTCGGCATCAGCAGGACTCTTCCCCAAGGTTTAACCTATCCATGCTCCGCTTTCTTTGTTTCTCTCGCTGTCTTTGTCGATTGGAATCTGATTAATGAGCTTTTTATTTTGCTCTTCTTTCTTGTTAATATCGATCAAGAAAAATTGTTCGGGTTTTTAATGGGTATGTATTTTGGTGTTTCTTGTGCTGTTTTATAGCCGTTGAACTGATGTTTCTGGTTACACTCTGAATCAAATAAAGTAGGTTTTAGTATGGCTTGAGAGCATTAAGGCCTGAAAGCTATTTCGCATGACGAACACTGAATGTTGTTGATTTGTAATATACTTTTTTGAAGTTTGCTTTTTAATTTAGAATTTGAAAGAGAGAAATAATTAAATTTCTGAAATAATGTGAATTGTGGGGTCTATTGAATTCTGTTTTGATTGATAAGATTGCCGAAATAGGATTTATCACAGCAACAGGGTCTAAATTTCTAATGGGTCGTATGGTAAAGGCTTTAGTAGTTTCAGTAATTCCTGTAAATCTGGATTTACTGTCAACAATGGGATTCGATAAATTCGGGATTTAAGGCAATACTGAGAAAAAATTTGAGAAATTGAATTTAAACTGCAATTTTTCTGCATGACAAGATTTAAGTTAAATCCCACTTAAATCTTTTACCATAGAAACTGTAAATCTTTCTTTGATCTAACCTAAAATTGGATACCAAAGGACCCTTCTAACCTTGAGGTTATAGAACAATGTCTTGGGCTTGTTGACAAATTAAGAAAAAAAAGACTTATCGCTATAGGATATTTTTTGGGCTTAGAATTAGGATTTCATGGTTCATATGTTCTTCTTCTGGCGTTTTATATTTTATGGTGACATTGAAACCGTTTTTGATTGTTGATTCAGCTGCTATTCCAGGTTTTTATCAATATTATGAACTTGTAGTTTGTATATACTTTCAACAATTTCCACAATTGCATCATGATACCTTGATTTATTTAAAGGATAATTTTACATACACACCACACAATTCTTACGTATTGACATATATTACACGGGAGCTTGATAATTACACTTATAGCACTTTGGTGTCATAAACTTGTGCATGAAAACGTGTATTTCACGATTAAAAAATTAATAATGATAGATTTTCTTATGTGATGTTAAAGATATAAATATAAAAGCTTAGATGTTAGGTATGTAAATACATAAGAATTGTGTGGTATGTATGTAAATGCCCCTTTTTTAAATGTACCGCCATAGAAAGTTTGGAATTCACTTAATATGAGAAATATAAGTTATTAGATAGGATAATTTCATTATATTGTATCATGCTCCTCTTGTTTAGATAATTCTATATGAGATAGGCTCAACTAGATTTTACATAATCCAGCACAATGTTGATTGAATGGTTTTGTAGCAATATAAATTCAAGCTTTCATTGAATTCTTCTAGACTTTGTGCAATATCGTGTGCTCCATGCATCCAATTTGATCTATAGGCTTGACTGAAAAGTTGTTGCATCATTTCGCTCCACTTATATATCCTGGTTAGATGGTTGGCCTAGATGAAATTGTACAAAAGTGCCTTCTGTATCATGTCTTCCTTTTTTAGCTTCACTTGCTTTGAACCACCAACAAATTAACATTTATTATAAAGAAAATGTTTTTTAGTTGATCTAGTAGTTTTCTAATAGTATAGTGAACTCGATTAATAATGTGGCTTGACTTGCTCTTGGATTGCCAACCCACGGAATGTTGCTGGTTCATTTGGCATGTATCAATTGGAGTGGCAATCTTTGCTATTCAAGTTAACTCAGCGACTGCAGCAGTAATTCTTGCTATTGCAAGTTCTCTCAGCTACGTTTTAAAGTAGCAACCTCAATCGTGTATTTGGCCAAGAGAAGCTAAGACACTTAGTTAATCAAACTTGCAACTAAAGATTTCTACTTCATTTTCTCATCATGTTGGTTACTTACATCAATGGCATGTTTTTGCTGCCTTCAATCATCTTTGCATCCATCCCCATCACATAATGTCTTTCACACTACTAGCTTGGTCCTAAGCAGTTGCAAGCAATAGTTAACTCAATTGTTAAGAGAGAAGAGGGAGGGAATTCGGTTTTCCTATGAGATAGATAACATTTGATTATGTGGGAGAGAACTTAAAGAGATATAAAGAATTGAGAGAGATTATATTAGGGGGGATCATAAAAATTTTATGTTATAATCAAAAATTATGTCTATACAAAATTCAAGTAAATTGCTAACAATATTTTAAATTACTCGAGTAGCTTGATTGATTTCTTTTATTGCACCAAATCCCCTGGGTTGATATATTTTTTCCTCTGAATTTCATGCAATAACCTTTTCTTAGGAACTGTTTGGTTGCATGAATACTAATAATTATACATTTTTAAAATGTATGGTAAAATAATGCTGTGCATTCTAAATTCACTGAAATGTTTGGTTTTATATAAAATAAATACGATGAAATTAATTTTTTATGGTTGGGTGTAAAGTTTATCATCCATTTTTTCTTACTGCCCTTTGACATTCTTTCTCTATCTATCTATTGAAATTTTAGTACTTAAATATTATTTGAACGTTCTAATTTTTTTTTCTATTTTGCTTGAATTATCCAGTGTAAAATTTGTTGGTAACATAAATGTGACATTTGCTTTTGTTTTTTAATAAGGAATTGATTCATGGTCGTGAGAATAAGTATTACGGTATTCAAGAAGGATTCTTATTCATATTCATATAGTCAATAAAGTGCTTCAGAAGTTGATTCATCAAAAAACAACAATCCATGCCAATAGAGTGTTGTGTATTAATTTGCAGATCCACATTCGAGTTATATATTTCTATACATTAAAAAAAATGTTTAATTTGCCTCTCATTGTGCTCTTGTTTTAAGAAGGTTCGGTACATTAATGAAATTCCTTTTTTTTCAAATCTCTCAAACAGTACCAAGCCACATTGTCGGGGAATCTGAGATGGAAGCAGCTAATGATGGACGCAGTTTGTCGGACTTCAAGTATGCATGCCTTGGTTATTCTGTATTTATGGATGACAAGGAAAAAGAAATTGAGAAGGGGGAGCAGCAAGCAGAGCTGCCTTTTTGTGCAGGCCTAGAGGTTATTCTCTTTTATTTTACTCTGCTCTATACTATACTATGTTGGAAATTCAAATATCACTAGCTTTAGAAATTCAAATATCACTCTGCCTTTTGATATTCATGATTTTTTTTTTCTTTCTTATTTTTCTATTTTCTAAGGGACAAAGAACCTCCACTTGGCAAGTAAACTATACTTTGGTCAACAAGAAGTGGGCCACTTGCACTTTGGTTCACGACTTTTGAAAAACTTATTTTTTCAATTAGTTTTAAAGCATTGTTTACAATCCTTGATTGATCTGAACGTATTCACCATCCAAAATCACAGCAATAGAAAATCTTCAAATTTAATGTCTGCAAGCGAACTTTTGACAAATTATTTTCTTTATTGATAAGGGAAGCCATCTCTTCCATTGATTTGGAAGATCTCACACCATAATGAAAACTTCTTATTCCCCTTCAATTTCTTCTATCGGTTTAATCCTGTGTTTCTTTCTTTCTTTTCTCTCATCTCATCCCTTAACTTTGTTTTCATCATTGTCTCTAACACTTATAGGCTTCTGGTGTGTTTTTGTGCAGACTTTAAATTTTGGGTTATGTTTGGTTGGGCTTTTCGGAGAGGACATTAGGAGAAGAAATATCTAGGGTATAATGGCTAGAATATGTACATGTTAAAAAGATTTTTCGAAGAACTTCAATTGAATTGCTCCACCACCATGCCTACCTTTCTTCATCTATTTTGATGTAGCTGCTATTGTTTTATCATTCATGCTTATGGAAATTCAATGTAAAAGTACTCACTAGCACAAAATACCATTCTAAGAATTAGTTTTGAAGAAATAGGTCAATGGAAGGTAATTGTGACAAACTTCATTATCCGGAAGTGTTGGAGCAAAGGAACAACCTTGCTGCATATCAATGGCCCCGACATCTGTTGGCGTGGGGTGAAAGTATGAAGACGGCGAAGAACTTGACATGTGTTGTGATGTTTATGAGGCTTCTAAAGATGTCAGTTGATTTCAACAATCTAAAGATAGCATTGATTTAGGGCATAATCAACGTTTAGAAAAATATTATTTAAAGAAGACCGCAAACCAAACACTGATATCGTTAAATAACACGACAAAGTATTGCAAATTTAGCGAGTGAACAATCCCCTTAGAGACTTGCCCTATGATAAACTTGATTTTCATGAATTGTAAATTTCTCTAATAGAAGTATGTTACGCTGATAGCTAATCCAAGGGAAATTTTGTCTTTTGTATGACTAAAGACAATTTAGTCTTTTCTCATTTATTATTGTTTAATATAAATAGGGTTAATATGTTTAGGGTTAGAGTTATGTATGAAATTGGGTCTTGAGTTTTAAGATTAGGGTTTGGGAGAGATTTCATAGCTATTGAATTGTAGGAATTGGGATATATCACCTGTCTCTCGAATTGTCAGTGTTTATCTTTTATTTTAGATATTCATAGTTGTATTGTTTGCTTTGGAGAAATAAAATATTTATTTTGCCTTAGTTATATGAAAAATCCTATCAAATTAGTATGAGAGTAAGATTTTTGGAAAACAACCAAAAAGAAAAGCAGCCGACGACATCTCGACGTAGTACAAGATGCAGGATCATTTTATAGTCGCGATTAGAGCTTGCGGTGAAGGCAACGAAGGGATCGGAGTTTATAGAGACGGAAAACTTAAAAACTTTCTTCACAGAGAAGGCAACAATGGGATCGCACTTAGAAAGACTCGAAATTATTTTCTTCGCGGAGAAGGCTTTGACGGGATTGCGGCTACTGCTTTTGTGGAGAAGGCAATGAAGGGATCATGGCTTAAAGAGACTCAAAACTTCTTTTATCCTCCCGCTTTGTCATCGTGTTCTAGTCGCAATTAGAGCTAGTTGTGAAGCAACGGGGACATCACAACGTACAGAGCGACTCAATACAATTTTTCCTCACGATACAGTTGTGATTTGGAGCTAGCAGGGACACAAGCGTCAGGATCACGACATGCAGGGCTAACGATATGATCGTAGTGGGATCACAGCACACAGGATCACGATTGTACGGAGTGACTTACAGGGGTTACGTGATCCAAACTCACGATTCTGACGTGATTTATAGGTAAGCTGATAGGATCATAGCGTCCCATTGCTCCTTTGTGACCGGATGTTGACACTGTAGTCTCGAGGAAAGTGACGATGAGATTGACGTGATCCAGGATCACTAACTTACAGTGCAGTCGCTATAAGAGCTAGTTGGGAAGTGAAGATGAGATTTCAGGGTAAAAAATTTTTACTATTGTGGTTCGAAATTTTCCCGGGAGCAATGAACACTAAGAAAGTGGATGTTTTAGCGGAGAAATTAATGACGAGTTTAGCCACATCATATTTGAATAGAGGAATGTTTCTTGGTTATGGTGGAGCGGTTGGAGTGAAGATTCACAATCTTGGAAGAAATGATGACGAACATCATTTTTTTCACTCAATATCGCCTCCGCTAGCTGCATGATCGAGAGATGACGTCGAGAACGAACACAACCAACAACAACCAGAGAAAATTCACGCGGCATCTGGGCAGTGTCTCTACTTTAGGTGGATCAGAAGCTGCAGTACTGAGCCATGGAACCACAAGTGAACTCGAGAAACAACACTTGGATGAAATAGCGCGACATTCGAACGGCTTGAAAAACAGGAGCAAGCATGATCGAGGTTGATATAGATGGAGTAGACACCTGAGGCAGAGTTGATATAGATTTCGGTGATCGATAAGCTATGGGATGAGCTCTTTGAGGCTGCACTATGCCCTAAGATTGATTGGAAGTCAAGACACCTTCTGATTTGGGTTCACTACAGATGCACAGAAGACAAAATTTCAAATTCCTAAGGTTCACTTCAGATTTATTGTCAAATGTAATTGATTGTCAGATAATGAAACCATGTGAGATTCATACTATCTGATCCAACATCGATTTTTTTATTTTATTCACAATATGTCTTTTGAGAGAGGAGTATTGTTACGTCGGTGCTTAGCCTAAGGGCAGTTTTGTCTTTTGTGCGCCTAAGGACAGTTTTGCTTTTTGTGTGCCTAAAGACAGTTTTGTTTTTTGTCATTTATTATTGTTCAGTATAAATGGGCTAATATGTTTAGGTTTAGGATTATGCAGGTTTTGAGTCTTAGGATTTTGGGTTTGAAAGAGATTTCCTACTTCTCGAATTGTAAGAGTTGGGAGAGATCGCCTAACTCTCGAATTGTAGGTATTTATCCTTTATTTTATATATTTGTGGTTGGATTATTTGTTTTGGTGAAATAAAAAATTTTTTTTGTCCTAATTTCTAAGAAGAATTCTATCAAATTATAAATGATGAAAAAAGTTCTGTATTTATTTTTTAGATTTTAAGGAGTGCAACAATGAGAATTTACCAGTTAACACTCAATTGAAGTTGTTGAGGATTTTATCTCTGAATTTTAGAACATCCAGACCATTTTTAATATACCATTGCATGGATTTTCCCTTGTAAACACTTTCAAAAGATGCAGAGATTAATTTTGGGTCATTTCCATACATAGCACATAATTCTTATATATTTACATATCTTACACTTGAACTTTCATATTTACAAACATAGCACTCAAATCTTTAAATCACATAAAAATATAACTACTATCACTTTTTATAATTGAAATGCACCAAAATGCTGTGCACGTAAATATGAAAGTTTAGGTGTGAGATGTGTAAATACATAAGAATTGAGTGCTATGTATGTAAATTTATCTTACCCTCCTTTCTTGTAGAAGTAAATACATGGTGACATCAGCCTGTATTGAAGTTAGGTTGATCTACACATGAATTCCTACTATGCAGTGAAAGCCATGAAGAACTATGAATGCAAATAGAATGCATGTAAAATAAAGAAAAAACAATACATTTTTATTTAAAGCATCACTTGCAGCTTGTTAGTCATCACGCTAACAATAAAATTCAGAAGAGCATTTTGTACATATGAACAAAGTTACAATTGGCTAGCACATGTGAGTCCCAAGTTGCATAAGTTTTACTTATTTCCGAAAATTTTGGAGTCATTATGTTCACTTCTGCTGAATGGTTTATTTCATTATTTGTATTTGCTTTTGAAACCTAACTAGATACTCAAAATAGCCTATAATTTATATTTGAAGTACATATAAATTAAAAACAAAGTGTAATGAATATTCATAATTCCTGATTTTCTATTCCACAGCTTAATTTAGTTTATCAGACTTGAGTACTTCTACTTTTTTGGAAGTGCCTCATAAATTATAGATTGTTTTCTAACACATATAACTTTCTCAGCTATTGGTGGATCGACGTGTATCAAATACTGGCCATGCTTCTGCGCATGTTCATAGCAAGGAAGGTAGTTCTCCATGTGCATAAATTGATAATGCTAAGTGATGATAATCATTTTGATAATGCGTTTTTTTTTCTAGAGGCATTTACATTCATGCCACATAATTCATATATATTTACATATCTAACACCAGTCAAATCTTTAAGATCACATAAAAAATACAACTATCATCACATTTTTAAAAAGTGAAATACACCTTTTCATGCATAGGTTTTTGACACCATGGTGTTATAAGCATAATTTCAAACTTTGGGTGTTAGATTTGCAAATACATAAGAATCGTGTGGTACCATATGTGAATTTCCCTTTTTTTTTTTGTTTCGCTGCTTGTTTAAAGAAATGTTGCATGTTTTTGACCAATTGTTCAGGTTTTTCTTAACGTTTCTTTTTGATTTTGTTGCATGTTGTACTTTTTTTGCTGTTATCAGATTATTGAATTGGTATAACAAATTAAACATATGAATACAATCTCTAGCTACCATCTACATCTGCTCACCTTATTTTTCTTCACTTAACTCAAAATTGAACTCAACCTCATTCCGCTTTTAACTAGTATTCAAGTTTTGTGTATCTATTATATCTTATTTTATTTCTAAATTTTGTTGCTCTGGTAATTTGGTTTTAAAATTGATGGCAACAGCGGCTAACAGTGTTTGTTATCTTTCTGATTTGTTTGATTCTTTTTGTTGAGCGGTTGTGATAATTATAACGAGGATTAACTTTTTTTTTACCTGTGTTGTTGATTTTATAAAGTTACATGATTAGTAGAATGCTTAATCATTTACAATACTACTAACAACAACAATTCATTTATTGAGAGGTGATCTGAATCTTTTTAGCTTAATTTGAGGCACATTGGTTGCTTGTTCATAGAAAGCATGCTTTCAGAGAACGTTTATCTTTCTGATTTGTTTGGTGTTTGTAGAATTTAAAAATAATATTGTTGGGTTCCTATTTAATGTAGGGGCATTTACATAGCATTTACTTGCATACTTGATACCACCAATTCCTATGTATTTGCATATATAACACCTAAATTTTACTTTTTGCATTTTTGCCACCTTAAGCTTTTATATCACATCAAAAATACTTTCATTTTAACTTTGAGAAAGTTGAATACTTTCATGTATAGGTAAGACGTCATGTACGAAAAAATTGAAGTTTAGCTGTTGGATATGTAAATACATAGGAATTGAGTGGTATGTATGTAAATCTTCCTTTAAAGTAATATCATGAATACTATGAACAAAGATTTTCTTGCCGAATCTCTTATATCTACTAAGTTCTAATTTGGTATTTTGCCTCCTATTACTTCATATATCCTTGCTACAAGCATTCATCTTCCCTACTATTTGGGGTTGGCTTTATGAATCCTCATTATTCATTTTCTCTTTTGTGTAAAATTTTTATGCAATTTCTGCCCTTATCTGAAATCCTTCCATATTATATACCCACTGCATCCCATATTCTGCATTTTTATCTCTCCAGAGCACCTATAGTTGTGTTTTTGGGGCCTAGTTATCAATGGGTGCTACTCCTATAATTTTCTCATATAATCATATATCTATTCTTCCTAATTTTACGTACATCTATCTTAATAGAAGAGGAAAGTAAACTAGATAAGCCTCTGTTAGGAATTATACTAGGAAATAATTTATTCCTGCAGGAAGTTATAAGAAATAAATTATTTCCTTAGATTAAGAAGATATTTTATTTTCTATTTTATATTTATTTCCTTGGATTAGAAATTATTTATTTTCCTATTTTATGTTATTTCTTATATCTATTAATAATTAATATGAATTGATTATTGGAGATATTGAAAGATATATTTTTCCTTTTATATCATTTCCTTTTTATTATTTTTCCTATTATAGGATTCTTGTAAGGATTATTTATACCCCGTTCATATTAATGAAAGCATCAAGTATTCCACATTATTCTAAATTTCAACAGCCTCCATGACTTCCACTGTCCACATTACAATTCATAAGAAACAGTTTAATAAATGGCATAAAGATCTACTAAATTTTTAATGAAGATTTACATACATACCACAGAATTCTTATGTATTTACATATCTACCACCTCAACTTCAATTTTTACATATATGCCACCTTACCAATGCATGAAAAGGTTTATTCACTTTTTAAAAGTTAATATAGTAGTATTTATGAAGTGATACGAAAGATTTGGGTTTTTATATACGTAAAAAGTAAAGTTTCCTTTATTTGAATGTTATGTATCTAATTGCTAGTAGAATTACATATATAACTTCTAAATCTTAATATTTTGCAATTGCGTCATTATTTGGTCTTCTATTTGCAATTATTATACAAAATGCTAACGTTATTTATTCATTGGCCTGAATTCTAGATGCTAGCGCTCGATCTCATCCTCGTCCCTACAAACCAGCACAAGCCATGGGTGAAGAGTTCATGTCCAGGAAAGTTCTACTTTCTAAAAAGCTACTCGAAGAGTAAAGTTCTAAAATAGTCTCCTGACTATTTATATGAGGCCATTTTAGTTCCGTAGTCTATAATAGTGTCAAATTAGTCCCCAAATTCTTTTTAAAGCGGGTTTGAAATAGTCCTCCGAGTGAACTATTTCAGTTTATCTTAAAGGGCATTTACTTGCATAGCACATAATTCTTATGTATTTATATCTCACACCTAAACTCTAATCTTTACACTCATAACACTCAAATCTTTATCATCACATAAAAACTATTACCAATTTTTAAAACTTAAATACACCTTTTCAAGCATATATTTAAAGTAACAAAGTGATATGTATGTAAAAATTTAGGTGTGAGATATGTAAGAATTGTGTGCTACATATGTAAATTTCTATATATTAAAAGATTCAATTTCTAAATTAATATTTTTATAGACTTTGAGATTAAAATGACCTCCTGCAACGAGTCAGGAGATTATTTTGACACTTCTCTCGCTAATGTCATTGTTGCACCTGTAAAATCCTGGCTTGGTTGTTTGATTATGTGCAGGTTCTCGAGAAATGCTGGCTTGGTTGCTTCGGGCGTCGCGAGGAATCTGAACCGGGCGGGCAGCTACATCAAAGAAACCTTCGATGATATATTATATCCGTACCGCCGGCGACCACCGAAGTAGAACCTTTTGAAGCAGAGCAGCATCTGTTGGGCAAGGATTTTATGGGCAATGCTTATTCCTTCGATTATTGTGCTCTTTTGTTTCTAGCTTCCCAAGTCATAAACCTGAATAACATAAATCCCATACATATCAGATGTTTTAATTCATAATTTTTCATTTTCATGTTTCCTGTCAATAGAAGGGGAGTATAGAGAGCAATGCTGATGTTTATTTGATGGGAGACATTTACATACATACCACCCAATTCTTATGTATCTGCATATCAAATATGTAAACTTTGTAATTTACATTTATACCTCCCAAATCTTTCATATGACATAAAAAATACCACTATTTTAACTTAACAAAATAGAATACACCTTTCTATGTATGGGTAAGGCTGGCAAATGTATGCGCAGTGAAGTTTGTTATTAGATATGTGAATACTTAAAAATTGAGGGGTATGAATGTAAATGTTCATTATTTGTTTGTAATGTAAAATTAGTATATTCTTTGCATTGCAGGGTGAAGTTAAATTTGTTTCCATTAAATACATGAATTTATTAATTTATTCGTAAAAAAAATGTCAAAGATAATTAATTTTATCATTTTATTAGAGATTTGAATAATTGAATGCCTTGTAGAGGTAAAATTAATGATGCCAAAATTAAATTTCTTCAAATTTTAATTGAAGTATTAAATTATTTTTAATTGGGGCTTTTACATGCATAGCATTGAAAATTTTTATATCTACTTATCTCACACTAAAACTTTTATAATTACAACCATCATATGAAAGTAATACTTATTATCATCTTTTAATAGTCAAATACTTTTGGTATGTTGGCACGTTATAAGACTTCACATTATTTAAATGTGATATAATGTTCGTGCTATGTAACATTATATGTCAAGTTTAATTAGGTTTTTTCAATTAAATAATAGTAATAAGAATATAAATAACAGGACAACAGTATCCAGGGAAGATGTATCTAAAATTGAGATGATATGCACGTGACAATCATAAAAAAAAAAAAATAATTAAGCAAAAAAAAAAAAAAAAGATAGACCTCATCATTATCAATTGCTATTTTTCAACTCAATCTAGTACAATAGTATATTCATTATTGAATCCCGAAGTACGCTCATGACCCTTCTTTCCATCCACTAAGAAAAGAATTTTTTTTTTATTCTTTATTGTATTTTGTTTTATATTTTTAAGTCCGCTACTAGAAGTTGAGTCTAAATAAAGAGTTGTTTAGTTCTATTTGTAGTGTGAAAAACAATAGTCTCTAGTCTCTAAGATTGAATTTGCTGAAAAATTATTACGTTCGGATTCCGGACATAGAGGTACATTTAGAGTCCAATCAAATGAGGCCACGTTGCCTAGCATCCTAAACCGCCGAATAACACAGGGGGAATATTCCTCCTGTGTTATTTTGTGTTATTTATGTGTTATTGTGTTATTGTAACACTATTGTGAGTCCAGAATATCACAGAATAACTTGGGAGAATATTCTCCTGTGTTATTATGTGTTATTCTATCACAATAAAACTGAATAACACAGGAAAAATATTCTCCTGTTTTATTCTGCGATTTCGCAGTGGGCTACGTGTGGCGTGATTTGATTGGACTCCGGACGTACCTCTACGTCAGGAGTCCGGACAGAATAAGCACCAGACGTACCTCAACATCAGGAGTCCGGACAGAATAAGCGTTCGAAGTTGCTTCCCATCAAAGTCAATTTTGCAAGTCTATAAATCTTTTATAATTAAAAAAGCTCGGTCTTTATTTATAATTATTCTAAGTTCCGTGTTCAAGCTCCCTTCTTTTCTTCTCTTCCGTGGCATTATTTTCTTCTCTTCCATATCATCTCACATGCAAGATTCGTGGGTTTTTAACAAATGTATGTATCTATTTATTCTTATATTACATCAAAACAATAATATAAATAATATATCTATATATTCATAAATGAAACAAAACTTATTATTTATTTAATAAGCTTTTTTTGTCCTGTGGGGATGATTTATTTATTTTATATGCACCCAACCATTCATCCCCTTCCTCAACCCTGTTTGACGTGACGTGCCAACTAACTCCCATCATAGCTCATCATCTCTGCCCCACAGCCTACCATCATTTGCTATATTTCGATGTATTCCATTTGCATCTAAATAATAAATAATTCATATATTTCTAAAATGTGTGTATTTCAATTATTTTACAATGTTAAAATTCCTTTATTTAAAATAGCCAACCAAATAATCATCTCTCTCTCTCTCTCTCTCTCTCTCTCTCTCTCCACACACACAAACAACAAAAATGTGTCAGCACTGATTCCAAAGAGATCTGACAGTCTAAAAATAAGAGAGTACAGTTTCTCAATACCACCATCATCACACAGACATTGTCGATGTTCCTCATCAGAGATCTAGAATTGACAATACAGCTCAGCCAACTGATGACGCCGACTTGGCAAAGCCGACCAAACCGACTTTACCAAGCTGAAGCCAAGCAAGCTCAACTGGACAGAGCTAGAGAGCAGTCGACCAATAGGCTCAAGCATATAAAATACGAAGAATATCATGTACAACTCTCATTAAAATAAGAACATAAATATAATATTGTTATATTGCATCATCTTCTCTATAAATAAGAATATCATTTCATTAATAAGATATGATGTCTTACTCTATATTATTATTCACTCCTCTTTCTCTTATATCTTGCACTCTATTTCTTAGGGTGTAACTCATGAATAAATGATATACACATGATTTTGTATTTACATATATTTTTTTAATTGACTTGGCAAGTCTTTCTAAAGTGTTAATCTTGCTTTTCTAAGAACTATGCATACTTATTAAAATACACCCCAACCTTCACCTGATTCTCCGGATGTAAATTATTCTCTCAACCAAAGGCCTTTTTCGCGGAACTTTTCCATTGTCTCCAACGTTAACCATATCAGATCACATGCACGAAAATTATTTAAGTTCCGTTTTCTAGTTCCCTTTCTCCTCTTCCATATATATATATATATATATGAATCTGATCATAGTATCTAAAAATTTATTAAGATTCATAAAATAGTAAATTTATTTAGAAATTATATTGTTAAATAGTGATTATTATTCACATTGAAAAAAAAACATTCCAATAATTCAAACTTGTTAGAAATCCTTATAAAAAGTGAAACACATTTAAATCTCTTTATAATCAACCTCGAAGAAAATTTCCTAATGAATTGGCTAAAAAAAAAAATTAAAAAAAATTTCAAAAGCAACTTGCAGAATTATTCTCTGAAGATGAAGGTAAGGTGGATCAAGTTGACAAGATATCAATACTAAGCAAAGATGTATCATAAAATTGGGATGATATCACATAACAATCTTTATATATATATATATATATATATATATATATATATATATATATATATATATATATAGCAATTAAGCAGGAAAAAAAAAGAGATAGGCCCCCACCATGAATTGGCAGATCAAATGTCACTTTCTAATTCATTGATTTGCTAAAATTTATTTCCAATAAAATTTTTATTTTTCTTACATAATATTAAATAAGTTTTTCATGCAAAAAAAAAAAAAATAATAAATAAACAATCAACCATCTAATGTTTAAACACTAAAGAATAGGAAATATTTAAAAAAACATGGCATCCAACCAGCTAATAAAAAATTAACCTTATCAATATGTAAATCTTCATGCAGCTCTTTTAGTTGGCACTAGTTAGAAAAATATCTTTTAAGAAATACATGGAAAGTTGTGCCCTATTTAGGGGTGTAAATAAGTCGAGGCGGGCTCGAGCCATGTCAAGTTCGAACTTGGCTCGTTTGTCAAATTGTGAGCTCGAGCTCCAATGGTGAGCTCGAGCTCGGTTTGTAAGGCAGTAGCCGACTCACAAGCTAGAACTAAAAATTTAATTTTTACTGGAGCTTGCCAGAGAAGGTATTGGTGGCCGGAAGATCAGAAGGATGCAATGATATCTCACCGAAAAATGCATAGAAATGACTAGCGGTTAGCTCGAGCCGCGACGAGATCGAGATCGAACTCTTTTAATAAACAAACTCAAATTTTAGCTCGAGCTCGTGCTCCTGGCTCGATAAGCTCCGATCGTGAGCTTATTAACAAGCTGAGCCAGAGCGAGCTTGCTCATTTACACCCCTAGACCTAATTTATTGCTGTTTGGGTAATATAAGAAGCTAGGAAAGAACACACATCCTATTGTCGCAATATGTACTATACTTCAAAAATAGATAAAACAACTGAATTATGTTTTATCTTAGATCAAGAGGCTATTGAATGAATTAAAAAAATTAAGAAAATATTAACTCAGACTACTAAGTTGATTAATAATAATAAATAATTACGATATTAATGACAACTAATTTTAATTTAATTAACAAAATCATAATTTACAAGATTCATAAATTACTAAAATTCTATTAAATAACTTATACAATATCTCTATATACAAGCATTAATTTCTATCCCTCGGATCACACTTGATATGAGCACAAATAAAATATAAAAAATATTATTTGAAACAAAACAATGACCAATATTTTGCATCCAAATGAACTCATGAACTGAAAAAAAATGCTATGCACGACATTTAAATCTCTGCATAATCAATTTTGAAAAAAATTTTCTAATGAATCTACTAAAAAAAATAAAAAAATGTTGTAAAAGCAACTTGCAGAATTATTCTGTAAAGATGAAGATAAGATGAATCAAGATGACAAACATCAGTAGCTAGAGAAGATGTGACATAAAATTAGGACGATATTCACATGACAATCATCCAAAAAAAATAATAATAATAATTATTCACAAAAAAAAAAAAAAGATAGACCTTACTATTATCAAATGCTATTTTACATCTACTAAGAAAGAACCTATTTTTTTTTATTGTTTATTTTATTTTATTTTATACTTTTCATGTCGGCCACTAGAGGTTGAGTCTGTATATGTATAGACTTGTTTAATTTTATTTGTGGCATGAAAACCGAAAGTCTCTGTAAGTCATTTATAATAAATAAAGCTTTGTCTTTTATCTATAATTAATCTGTTTTAGCCTTGAAATTTGGTTACGATTTGTGTTTTTTTATTGATGAGCCTTTTCGCAGAACTTTCTTTATATTTAATCATATCAGATCACATGCAAGATATGTGAGTTTTTAACAAAAATACGAATGTCTTTACTCTTGTATTACATCAAAACAGTTATACAAATAATATATATATCTATGTATATATGAATCCGATGATGATATCTAAAGATTTATCATAAATCATAAATTTATTTAGAAATTATGTTATTAAATGGGTATATCTATAAATAATGTTATCCATGCAAATAATTCAAATTTGCCAAAAAAATCCTTATAAAGAGGAAAACACATTTAAATCTCTGTGTAATCAACTTCAAAGAAAATTTTCTAAAGAGTTTGCTAAAAAAAATATTAAAAAAAATGTTGCAAAAGTAACTAGTAGAATTATTCTTAAAAAAAAAAAGATATCAGTATATCAGTAGCCAACAAAGATGTATCATAAAATTAGAATGATATACACATTACAATCATAAAAAAAAAGAATAATAATTAAGCAGAAAAAAAAATAAGAGAGGTCCCACCATTAATTGACAGTATTCATCAAATGTCAATTTCTAATCCAATCTAGTACAATAGCATCTTTATTATTGAATCCCGAATAAATGTGTGTGACTCTTCTTTCCATCCACTAAGAGAAGAACCTATTTCTTTTTTTAATTGACTTAAGAAGACTTCCTAAAAAATCTTATGTGTGCTTATAAAAATACACCCCGAAATGCACGAGATTGTCTGGATGTAATTATTTCTCTCAACCGAAGGTCCTTTTCGCGGAACTTTCCCATTTGTCTCCGTCCTTCCCAAGATATGAAAGAATATATTTTCTATCACATGCACGATAATTATTCAAGTTACGTTTTCTAGTTCCCCTTCTTTTTTTCTCTTCCATATCATATCACATGCAAGATTCGCGTGGGTTTTTAATAATTATATATGTATCTATTTATTCTTACATTGCATCAAAACACTAATATTAATTATATACATTTATATATTCATAATTGAAAATATAAAGTATTCTAAATTTTGATATTTTTGAGACAACGAAGTCGGTCGCTCCTGAAAATAAAAGACAACTGATACGTAATCAAGAAATTCCCACCATCCTGCATGAATCTCGATGTGTTGCATGAATCTCAATGCACGTCTTTGAGCAAGAAACATTAAAATTTTGATAAATATTTATCGAGAACTTTGATTTCATCAAGCTTATAGTCAAACTGTCCGGGTCAATGAGATAGACCCAAATCAAGCTCAAATCAAGACATTAAACCATTTTTAGAAGTTTTTTAGGCATATTTGAATAGATTCTGAACGAGTGAGCCCATAGTCGAATTGAGCTTCTTGATAAGACAAATCCAACGAACCCAAGATCGCTCAATTCTGACATTATTAACTCAAATGCCCATCAAACACCTTCTGATCAAGCAAAGTTATTCGAGCAGTCCAATCAAAGTGATTCATATTCTTACATTAATTTCAGCTGTAACTCTATAAATTTTGATGTTGGATAAGAGAATACATAGGTGTTAGGTGGTATCCATGTAAATGTGCCTTCAAAATTACATTAAAAGTATAAAGTATCAAATGAAAAAACTACTCTACTTATGCTTTCTTAGTGAAAAGGTAACAAAATTAACAACAAATTTTTCACAATTTTTTGAATATATATATATATATATATATATATATATATATATATATATATATATATATCATAATTCCTCGCATTCCTTACAAGGCAATGATGTTGTGCCTTGCTGGTGTGAACTTCGTGGATGTTCAACTTAGGAACACAACGAAAGAGAGCTCCAAGATAGAAGATTATGAAGCCACTTATCCGACCTGATATAGTCGTCCGAGGCAAAACCAACTGAATGCAACAGTCCGAATTAAAGTCAGTAAGGTCAAAGACAATCGAGCCACAAGGAGAATAAAAAAGGTGATCAAATCATCTAAGTCCAAACTTTTTTGCTAGAAAGATACAAAAGGTCATCCAAGCCAATCACTACGAAGAAGCCGACATGATGGTAGATCTGTTCCCTTGACATCTCCAATCATACCAGTAGAGTCCAACAGTATCCCCACTAATTATTAAGAGCTGATCTACGAAAAGATTCAACTCCACAATATCAAGTGTTGACAATGCAACAGAGACTTATAACCATACCTCGGCTCTCCTCATTAACGAGCAAACAACTCTCGCTAAAATCATTGTTTTACCTGCAATGAATTAAGGGATTTTTTTGACACTTCTCTCACTAAAATCATTGTTGCACCCGCAAAATTCTCTGCATGTAGAATGTTAATTTGATTATGCTTGATTGATTATGTGCAGGCTCTCGAGAAATACCGGCTTGGTTGCTTTGGGTGTCAAGAGGAATCTGAACCTGGCGGGCAGCTACATCAAAGAAACCTTTGATGATATACAATATTTGTACCTCCGGCGGCCGCTGAAGTAGAACATTTTGAAGCAAAACAGCATCAGTTGGGTAAGGATTTTATAGACAATTCTTATTCATTCAAACTTCGATAAATATTTATCCATAAGTTTGATTTCAGCAAGCTTATAGTCAAATTGATTGACTCAACAAGACAGACCCAATGGTATCAAAATTGGTCCAATTAGAGTTAAATAAAGCTCACATCAATATATTATACCATTTTTAGAAGCATTTTAGGCATATTTGAAAGTTCATAAAGATTATGTAAATCTTCATGCTGCTGTTTTAGTTGGCACTAGTTAGAAAAATATCTTTTAGGAAATACATGGGAAGTTGTGCCCTATCTAGGGTTGTAAATAAGTCGAGGCGGGCTCGAGCCATGTCAAGTTTGAACTTGGCTCGTTTGTCAAATTGTGAGCTCGAGCTCCAATGGTGAGCTCGAGCTCTGTTTGTAAGACAGTAGCCGACTCAGAAGCTGGAACTAAAAATTTAATTATTACTAGAGCTCGCCAGAGAAGTATTGGTGGCCGAAAGATGAGGAGGATGCAATGACAGCTCACCAAAAAATGCATAGAAATGACTAGTGGTTAGCTCGAGCTGGGACGACATCAAGATCGAGCTTGTTTAATAAACAAACTCAACTTTGAGCTTGAGTTCGTGTTCCTGGCTCGATAAGCTCCGATCGTGAGCTTATTAACAATCTGAGCCAGAGCGAGCTTGCTCATTTACACCCCTAGACCTAATTTATTGCTATTTGAGTAATATAAGAAGCTAGGAAGGAACACACGTCCTATTATTGCAATATGTACTCTACTTCAAAAATAGATAAAACAACTGAATTATGTTTTCTCTTAGATCAAGGGACTATTGAATGAATTATTTTAATTAATCAAAATAATTTATATAAATTAAAAAATTAAGAAAATATTAACTCAGACTAATAAATTGATTAATAATAATAAATAATCACGATATTAATAACAACTAATTTTAATTTAACTAACAAAATCATAATTTACAAGATTCATAAATTACTAAAATTCTATTAAATAACTTATACAATATCTCTATATACAAACATTAATTTCTATCCCATGGATCACACTTGATACGGGCACAAATAAAATATAAAAAAATATTATTTGAAACAAAACAATGGCCAATATTTCACATCCAAATTAACTTATGAACGGAAAGAAAATGCTATGCACGGCATTTAAATTTCCATATAATCAACTTTGAAGAAAAAAATTTAAAAAAAAATTATTGGAAAAACAATTTGCAGAATTATTCTCTGAAGATGAAGTTAAGATGAATCAAGATGATAGAACATCAGTAGCTAGCGAAGATGTGTCATAAAATCGGGACAATATACACATGACAATCATCTAAAAAATGAGATAATAATTATTCTAAAAAAAAAAAGATAGACCCCATCATTTTCAAATGCAATTTTTTAACTCAATTTAGTACAATAACATCTTCATTATTGAATCCCGAGAAACAGCGCTCGTGACTCTCATTTCCATCCAGTAAAAAAGAATCTAATTTTTTTTATGATTTATTGTATTTTATTTTATATTTTTCATGTCCGTCACTAGAAATTGAGTTGTTATTTAATTTTATTTGTGGTGTGAAAATAAATAAAGCTTTGTCTTTATCTATAATTCGTCTCTTTTAGTCTTGAAATTGGGCCCTCTTCGCAGAAGTTTCCCATTGTCTCAAACATTTCCAAGATTCTTTATATTTTAACCGTATCATATCACATGCAGGATGCGTGGGTTTTTAACAAATATATATATCTATTTATTCTTATATTACATCAAAACAGATATATAAATAATATATATATATATATATATATATATATATATATATATATATATATATATATATATATATATATATATATGAATCTGATCACGATATCTAAAAATTTATCATTATTCAGTAAATCGTAAATTTATTTAAAAATTATGTTGTTAAATGGTGATTGTTATTCACATTAAAAAAATATCGCAAAAGTAATTTTCAGAATTCTTCTTAAAAATAAGTACATCAGTACACCAGTAGACAACAAAGATGTATCATAAAATTGAGATGATATACATATGACAATCATCCAAAGAAAAAAGAAATAATAATTAAGCAGAAAAAAAAAGTCCCACCATTAATTGATAATATTCATCAAATGTCAATTTTTAATTCAATATAGTACAGTAACATTTCACACCCGTGACTCTTCTTTCTATCCGCTAAGAAAAGAATCTTTTTTTTTTATTATCTTAACAATACTTTCTATAACATAATGCATACTTATTAGAGATGTAGTTATTTGTCTCAACCGGGAGTTCCTTTTCGCAGAAATTTCCCATTGTCTCCATCCTTCCCAAAATACGAAAGAAAATTCTTTATCACATGCACGAAAATTATTGAAGTTCAGTTTTCTAGTTCCCTTCTTTTTTTTTCTCTTCCATATCATATCACATGCAAGATACGTATGTATCTATTTATTCTTACATTACATCAAAACAGTAATATAAATTATATATATCTACATATTCATAAATTAAAATATAATGTATTCCAAATTTTGATATTTTTTGAACAACAAAGTTGGTCTCGCCTGAAAATATAGGGCAACTGATATGTGTAATCAAGAAATTTCCATCATCATGCATGAATCTTGAGGTGTTGCACGTATCTCAATGCACCTCTTTGAGCAATAAATATTCAAACTTTGATAAATATTGATCCAAAACTTTGATTTCAATAAGTTTATAGTCAAACTGATCAGCTGAACGAGACAGACCCAATGATATCAAAATTGGTCCAATTCGAGTCAGATCAAGCTCTGATAAAGACATTTAACCATTTTTATAAGTTTTTAAAGCATATTTGAAAGATCAAATAGATTATGAATCGAGCGAGCCCATAGTCGAACCGAGTTTTTTGATAAGAAGAATCCGACAAGCCCAATATCGCTCAATTATGACATTATTAAGACACTCAAATGCCCATCAAAGACCGTCCGATCAAGCAAAATTATTTGAGCCATCCAATCAAAGTGATTCATATTCTTACATTAATTACAACTGTAACTCTATAAATTTAGGTGTTGGATATGTGAATACATAGGATTTGGATGGTATACATGTAAATGTGCCTTCAAAATTACATTAAAAGTATGCTAAAGTATCAAATGAAAAAAGTAGGCTACGTTTGCCTTCTTAGTGAAAAACTAATATAATTAACAACAAAATTTTGCATAATTTTTTGAATATATATTTATATCTTAATTCCTCGCATTCCTCACAAGGCGATGATGTTGTGCCTTACTGGTGTGAACTTCGTGGATGTTCAACTGAGGACAAATTATTATTGTATGTCCGGAACGTATCAATTCTGATCTTGAGGAGATCTGAAGGTCCAAAAAATAAGAGCACGACGAAAGAGAGCCCAGAGATAGAAGATTATGAGGCCCACTTATCCGACCTGATATAGTCGTCCGAGGCAAAACCAATCGAATGCAACCGTCCGAGTTTAAGCCAGTAAGGTCAGAGACAATCGAGCCACAAGGAGAATAAAAAAGGTGATCAAATCATCTAAGTCCAAACTGTATGGCCAGAAAGATACAAAAGGCCATTCAAGTCAATCACTACGAAGAAGCCGACCTAATGGTAGATCTATTCCTTTGACATCTCCAATCATACCAGTGGAGTCAAGCAGTATGCCCACCAATTATTAAGAGCCGATCCACGAAAAGATTCAACTCTGTAATATCAAGTGTTGACAATGCAACAAATAGACTTATAACCATCCTTCGGGCTCTCCTCATTAACGAGCAAACAACTCTCGCTAAAATCATTGTTTTACCTGCAATGAATCAAGGGCTTTTTTGACACTCCTCTCACTAAAATCATTGTTGTACCTGCAAAATCCTCCGCATGGAGAATGTTAACTCGATCATGCTTGATTGATTATGTGCAAGTTCTCGAGAAATGTCGGCTTGGTTGCTTCGGGCGTTGCGAGGAATCTGAACCGAGCAGGCAGCTATATCAAAGAAACCTTCGATGATATACTATATCCGTACCGCCGGCGACCGCCGAAGTAGAACCTTTTGAAGCAGAGCAGCATGAGTCGGGCAAGGATTTTATAGGCAATGCTTGTTCCTTTGATTGTTGTGCTCTTTTATTTCTAGTTTTCTAAGTTACAACCCTGAATAACATAAATTCCATACAGATCAGATGTTTTAATTCATAATTTTTCATTTTAATGTTTCCTATCAAAGCCAATAGAGGGGGAGTATAGAGCAATGCTGATGTTTATTTGATGGCGGCATTTACATACATACCACCCAATTTTTATGTATCTGCATATCAAATATGTAAACTTTGTAATTTACATTTATACCTCTCAAATCTTTCATATTACATAATAAATATCACTATTTTAACCTAAAAAGTGGAATACACCTTTTTGTGTATGGGTAAGGCTGGCAAATGTATACACATTGAAGTTTGATATTAGATATGTGAACTTAAGAATTGAGGGGTATGCATGTAAAATCTTCATTATTTGTTTGTAATGTAAAGTTAGTAAATTCTTTGCATTGCAGGGTGAAGTTAAATGTGTTTCCATTAAATACATGAATTTCTTATTTGATTCGTAAAAAATGCCTTTAAATGGTAAATTTAACAATGCCAAAATTAAATTTCTTCAAATATTAATTGAATTAAATTTTTAATTGGGGCTTTTACATACATAGCCCTGAAAATTTTTATATTTACCTATCTCACACTCAAATTTTTATAATTTCAAGTATCATATGAAGTAACACTTATTATGTCGTAACCTATTTTCAATTATTCTCTATCACTTATTTTAAATATCATAAGAAAAAATACATACATCCCCAATGCAAAGCCCAAATCTTATTTTTAGAGAAGACTCGAGATCTAGAAGATGAGGATATTAAAGAGATCATTGATAATACACTTCTTCGGGATGATGATTTGGGAAACATGATTGATCGCCTAAATAGTAGGATGAAATATGTAGCTATAAGACAATGTGAATCCAAAGCCCTTTCATTAAGATGGTTGAACCATACTACAACCCATTTCATAGAACTCACACTTTGCATCCACCAACCAGAATCATATACCGAACTTATGAAGTCGATCAAAGCAGTGTTGGCCTCGCCGTCCCTCGCCAGCGCATCAATCTGCACACCAACGGCTTCTTTACTAACATCTGTGGGAAGAAGAAGAGCAACAATGAAGTGAGGACAAAGTTAAGAATCTCCTGGAGGTGAGAAAACGGCTGAAATCTTTGATCAAATCGTCCCCCCAAACGGTGGAGATTCACAGGGGAACGCAACGCCGTGCGAAAATATCTCTCAAATAGACACTTAGTGGGATAAAGACTTGTTGTTGTTGTTGTTGTTGTTGTTGATCTTAATATTTTTAATTATTAATTAAAAATTTTTAATTAAATACAAAGTATATTTGATGAAAGTTTTTCTTAATTATTATTGCTTAATTTATGAAAATAATTAAGTAAAATAAATTTAAATCACAATTTATCTTAAGTTGTTTGAATTAATATTTTTTTTTAGTTAAATAATATTAGTAATATAAAATCCTGCTCTTTAATTTATTACAGAGTAGAAACCACATCTTAGCCACCGCCATACTTAAAACGCTATCCCTTCCTCCACCACACATCCATCATAGCAAGCCACTACTACTACATCAGTGGAAACCACACCTTCTTTAACTTTAATACCTTACTGTCACGCTCCCAAAAGAGCTCTTCAGGAGGTGGGCAGCCCAGGATCTTTATGTATCGCTTTTCACCTACACCTACTGACGATGTGGACAAATGTCCGTGACATTCTCCTCCACCCAATCACGTGACGCTCTCGTCACGGATCGAGCTCCACTGAGGCCCTACACCGTGAGAGCCCCACAACCGATGCGAGCGATCTGCGCTCCGATACCACTCGTCACGCTCCCAAAAGAGCTCTTCGGAGGTGGGCGGCCGGGATCTTTATGCATCGCTTTTCGGCCCTACACCTAGCCGATGTGGGACAAATGTCCGTGACATTACGCATCCTTCATAGCAAAGCCACCTACTTCCGTCCTCCTCACCCTCTTCTTCTCTTCCACCGTCTCTCCTCCTCCTAACCTTGATTTGTGCCATGGCAGACTGGTTTGTTGGCCCAATCATGAAAAATCTCATCACCGTTTTACCTGGTTACCTGCAAGATCAATATAGATGGCAGACGGGCATGAAGGAGGAGCTCAAAAGACTGCGACGAAACCATCTCATAGTCCAAGCTGTCGTCTCTGTTTCCAACCAAGCACAAATCAGAGATCGATTCCCAGAACTCAACAGCTTGATCTGGCAGCTACGAGATGTCATCGATGACGCAGTTGATGTTCTTGATGACTTTGAGTACGTGAAGCTTGAAGAACAACTGGAGCTGAACATGGAGGAAACAGAGGTGCGTTCTTCATTCAATAAATTATTGTTGAAACTTGCTCGAATACTTCGTAGAGTCTGCCAACGAGCTCTCAAAATTGATCACAACTTGCGGAGACTGGAGAAAGTTGTGAAGGAACTTGATAAAGTTTCAGCCGAGGTCAGTAATTTCCATCGTTTCATCAAAAACGCAAAGCAGGAGCAGCAGGAGCAGCAGGATCAGTTGTCCAGAGATCGTGAAACTGGATCCTTGCCTAAAAATGATCTCATCGGTCGAGGCGTGGAGAAGGATTTTGTTATGCAGTGGTTAAAGCCAACAAATGAAGATCCAACTCATATCGCCACCACTGCTCTGTACAAAAACATTTCTCTTCTATCCATAGTGGGTCATGGTGGCATGGGCAAGACAACTCTCTTGCAACACATCTTTGAAGATCAGAAAAAAAAATTTGACCTGAATATGTGGGTTTGTGTTTCCAAAGACTTTGATGCAAAAAAGGTGATTGCCGATATGTTGGAATGTCTTAAGAAGGAGAGGCCTCGTTTGGAGTCACTCACTGCTCTTCAAGAGAGTCTTCAATTTGAAGTACAATCCAAAAAATTCTTGCTTGTTCTGGATGACATTTGGGAGGGAGATATGAACAAATGGGAGAATGTGCTCTCCCCTCTAGTTTCCGGAAGTTTGGGAAGTAAAATTTTGTTGACTACCCGGGATAATACAGTTGCATCGAAGATTGCAAATGTGATTAGTAAGGATAAAGAAATTTATCCATTAAAGGGCTTGAAGGAAGATGTGTGTTTGGAGCTACTCAAAGCCCGTGCATTTGCTGGTGTAAAGGACCATGGTGCTCGTAAAAAATTAGCAGACATTGCTAATTTGATTGTTAAAAAGCTTTCGGGCTGTCCATTGGCCGCAAAGGTCATTGGTGGTTTTCTCAATTCTAACTTGGATGAGAGCTATTGGATGAAGATTTTAGAAAGTAATGTTCTAAACGTAGAATCAAACATTTTGTCTATTTTAAGATTGAGTTTTACATTCCTCTCACAACCTCTTCAAATATGTTTTGCATTTTGTGGTGTATTCCCGCAAGATCATCATTTTGATAAAGATGATTTAGTCCGAATGTGGATTGCATTGGGTTTCATTCAAGAATCTTCTGTTGAAGGAGAGACTTTGGAAGGTTTTGGAGGAAGGAATTTTGATAAATTGGTCAGAAAATCTTTCTTTAATGAGTTTCAGAATTATGATGGGAAAATATACTATAAGATGCATGATTTATTACATGATTTGGCACGGTCTATTTCTGCAGAGGAATGTTTCGGATTTGTGGGAGATGATGTTTTATCTTTTAAAGTTCCTAAAAATGTTCGACACTTATTCGTTAAGACAAAAAATCCAGAAGTGTTGAGAATGATCAAAGATGTTAAAAATCTACGTTCACTTTTTTTGACAACTGCTGCTCAAGATTTTCCTGAAATACTTACTGAAATTTTTGAAGCATCGAGAAAGATTCGTTTGCTGTTCATACACTCTCTACGGCTGAAAAAGATTTCTGAGACTATTGAAAATTTGAGACATCTTCGATATTTGAATCTGAGTGCATCTATCACTCATATGCCAAGATCTCTAATCAGTCTTTATCATTTGCGGTTCATAATCTTTGAAAAGTTTAATTGGATATCTTGCTCTGATGATTTATTACCTGACAATGCGAGTAATCTTTCTAATCTGCGTTACTTGGAATTGGAATTGCCCTCGAAGGTATTTCCTTGTGTACCTGGAATTGGGAAATTAAGATCACTTCAAGAATTAAATGGGTTTAATGTTAGGAATGAGAATGGTTATAGAATTGGGGAGTTGGAACATATGAGCGAGTTGCGCAAATTAAAAATACATTTTCTGGAAAATGTGAAGGATGCTAGAGAGGCTCGCACTGCAAAATTATTTGAGAAGAGAGAACTCAGAGAGTTATTTTTGAATTGGGGCAATTCTGTTGATGAACAGGAAGAGGAATTTGGAAGCCGACGGGAGAATGTCAATTCTGAATTGGATGTGATTGTGCTTGAAAATCTTAAACCATACAAAAATCTAAAGAGTTTGTCCATATATTCACACAAGGGTGTAAGCTGTGCAACATGGATGTACGATGGAGATTTGATCTCCAAACTGGAGTACATCAGTCTGAACGGGTGCTCGGAGTGGGAAACTCTTCCAGCTTTTGGGCAGCTTCGCTACCTGAAGTCATTGTATCTTCGTAACATGCCAAAAGCAATGCGGCTTAAGCATAAATTCCATGGGAATGACAAGGTTTCTGTGTTTCCAGCGTTGGAGGTGCTAAATATGGAGGGATTACAAGTATTAGAGGATTGGTTTGATGGAGCAGGAGCAGCAGCAGATGACTGTTTCTTTCCTTGCTTAACTGAACTCTTCCTTGATAACTGCCCAAATCTGCTGGAGTTGCCCCATTTGCCTCCTAAGCTCAAGAAAATGAAGATACAAAACATCGGATGGAAGGCTGCTTTAATCTGCAAGCAAGAAACCAACAACTGTTGCTGCATTTCAAAATCGATTCCCCTTGAGACATTAGAGGTCCTTTCTTGTCCAAACATCACATCTCTTCTTTCTCTCGGTGGACTGCAACAAGTGGAGAGTGGCGCTGAGAAATCCCTGCAGTCTCTCCCTTCCTCCTTGGAACACCTCTCTTCACTTGAGATTCTACGTGTTGAAAAAGTTCCTCAGCTCCAGCAGCTTCTCCACATCCCCGCCTCCCTGAAAGACTTACGTCTTGAATACCTAGAATCATTGCAGTGCCTGCCATCTTCTTTGTCGGCCATCTCATCCCTTGTCCATTTAGAATTAGTAAGAATTCCACTCCTCAAATCATTGCCAGAACTCCCTCCCTCTTTGTATGGTCTGTATATAGAGAGGCTTGATAACCTAGAGTGCCTGCCATCTTCTTTGTCGGCCAACTCATCCCTCCAGCAGCTATATTTAAAAAGCATTCCACTCCTCAAATCATTGCCAGACCTCCCTACCTCCTTGTTTTATAAAGTAGTAGAAGATTGTCATCCAGAGTTGATGAAGCGTTATAATAGAGAATAATGAGGCTGTGATTGGCACAAGAGATTGCAGACGTTCCTGAAGTCGGTATTAATTTTATTTAGGAGTTGTTGTGTTTGTAATTAAATTATAAAATGTTAATATTTTAATTTCAGTTGTAGTTAAAATATGATTTGTGATTTTGAAGTGGATAACGGGGTCTTCTGAAATTTGAATATATAAATATATTTGTTTGGATATATGGATTTACTCCACAAAGATGATACCCACAACTCAAATTGACTTTATTTTTGAAAAATCAAACAAATTTGAGTTGGCCTAATTCTTTCAAGTTGAACTATCCGTTATAATTGATTTAAAATAAGTTGGATGCAATTTTACATGGATGCCATCTAATTATATATATATATATATATATCATTTAATACACTGATTGAGTATTCGTGCTCAAGAGCCCTTCGTTCATTAATTCTTCTTCTTAATTGATTCTAAGCATAAAATTTTCTCAATATTTGGGGTCACTATTTATTTTTATTTTATTTATTTATATTTATATTTTATTTGAATCAAAATTTTATTTGATAAGTTAAAATAAACAATAATTATTTTCAAAACACTCATAAAATAAAATAAAAACTTTTGCTTGATTTTCAAAACATGTAAATTTATTTTAAAAATTTAAAAATAAATTTAAAATAAAATAATAAAAATGATTTCGAAAAAGCTCAAAATTATATGATTTTAAGTTAATGAAAAATTGCATAATATAAATTACAAATAAAGAGCATGGACATGCATAAAATATATACATAAATATAATCTATATAATTTGTTCTTGTCTTTTTGGATGATAACGTCTATATTGTCTTAAAAAATACTATATTATTTATGTATCTCTTTTCCTTCCAAACCCTTAGCGGCCGGAGCCATGATCTTCTTCAAAACTCTTAGCGGCGGCCGCGAGGGCATCTTAAGTCACCGAAAATACCTGACCATCAACTCCACGCGTCGCGCTTCATTGTTTCGATTGTCTCTCTTCTCCTGAAAAGCATTTATGAATCCTTTAAGGTATTGATTCAGCAGGAAAACTTTCTCCGAAGAAGCAAAGGGTTCGAAGGTGGAGAAGCACAATAAGGTACAAAGAAACTTTGGTGAAGACGATCAAAGTAGGAAAGAGGGAAATTTCTGGAATTCACGTGCCGAGACACAAGTACATTCCTGTTTTAAAGACAGAGCTTCTCCGAGCTATTCTGGAGATGTTTGAAGTGAATAAATACGCTAATAACTTCACTAAGCTCTCTGTGTGAGTCGTGTATTGGCAATTTTTTTTTACATCTCCTATCTCAGGATCGGCAAACAAAACAAAATCCAACATGAAACATTACTGGAAACCATGTTATATTTACTCAGCTCAATCTTAATTTTATTTTTATAAGATGAATTCTCCACCCACATGATTTGCATTGTTTTCGCCCTTTGTTATTTACGAAGAAATCACAAGTCTATTTAAGTCTATTTTTACTCTAGTTTGCTTTAATGTAATCATGTCTTTATTTATCCTTCATTGTTCTTTTACACATCCATTTCAATACATTATTATTTCTTTCACACTCAACTTAGATATCAATTACCTTTTTATAGTTCAATTTCAAATCTATTCCAACATTGTTAGCCTAATTGTTGTATTTGTGAGCTCCGAAAATTCAACGATTGCTCCATAGGACAACTTTCTGCCGCATTTATTTTAATTTTATTTTGAGAGAGCTTTCTATGGTCGGATTTTCAGAAGACATATTAGATTTTATATAAGACACTACTTAGTGATTTCGCCTTCATTTTGCGATGACTTTTAATCTGGAGTTCGATGTTTTTCATAGGCACAAGCCCCTATGGTTAATTTACCTCTCTCTATAATAGGAGAGCATTTTCAATTAAGGCCAGTCATTAAGAATTGAATATTTAACATATAATACCAGCAATCTTAGGATTTAAGTTATAGAATTCATCACCTGAAACTTAAAACAGATGATGGAGGAATAAAGACGAAACCCGATCAAGATCCCATGGTTCCGTCATCTCGGGTTGTCATGGTCCCTGATCTACTTAGTCAGAGGAGGTAATCGACCCAACCAGACATAAGAATTCTTGCCAACAGTCATGAGTTGTGTCGTCCAATAAATCCTTGTAGATCTAGTGTGTATATTTGTCTAAGAGGACAATTTTAAGTTGACCCTAGCTAACAAATTTTTTACGTCAATTAACTGTACTCTTATGATTCACAATTCAAAGTTTAGAAAGTCGTTGGGAACATACGGGCTGCTGCCGTAACCGTAATATAATTGTATCATTTGGCGGTGACCTTCTTGAAGCTTGCCGAATGAAATCCAATGCAGAAAACTTTTTGGACTAAATCATCTTTATAAAATATATCATCTTGTGGAAATTTGCATGTGAAGCATTTTATTAGAAGAGGTTTTGGGAGGAATATATATATATATATATATATATATATATATATATATATATATATATAATTTAAGATGGACAAGCGGTGATTTTGGCAATTTCACTTTCAATATGATAGATTAAAAATTTTTTCTGTTGGATGTTGATGGCTCCTTTGTGTATTTTTTTGCTTTGTGTTTTTTTATCTTTGGTGCCTGGATTTAGCTCTACTTCCTTATATAGATGTTACATTCATGCCCACTGGGGTTGAATTATATTTTCACTAAGGTTTCATATATCAAGAAACTGATTGTTGGACTCTTAAGCGCTACACTGTAATTTTGTTTGAGATAAGCAATTCACTCGTCTGCTCGTCGATTCTCCCGTCTCGAGTTTTCTGCATATATGTGTGTATTATTCTTTGCTAATTTTGTCAATCGCATTAATTTCATTAACACTTCATTTGTTGGTCTTTCTTCTTAAATTGCCTTTGCCTGGTTCATCTTTTCAATTCAGTGGCTGCCTCCTTATGATGAGTCATATGACCCGGGGGCTCTGGTCTCTCTTTTGCACGGTCTAAAGTATTGTTGGCAGCCTTCATGATGAGTCTACTGCCTTCATGATGGCAGATTATTTGTCTAATTACGTTTGCTCTGAAGCTTTGTTTTTTTCATTTTCTTTCATTTTCTTAATCTCTGGTTTGAGTTTTGTTATACTTGTCACTACTATATTAGAAGGATGGGAAAGTTAGGCTTGGTAGAATGCAACTATAGAATAAGGCTTTTGCACTTGGTCTAACTGTAGTTATCCCAAACCCTGGATATGAAAAATGAAGGGTTAATAAGTTGGTAGTTGACAAACAACATAAAATTTTTGGTAAATAAATCACAACATGATCCCCACTTAGTGCGATAAAAGACTTGTCATTGTACTCATTGTTGCTGTATATTTGTTTTGATGGAAGCTTTTTGAGTGTACATTGGTTGATTTAAAAAATTATGAATATTGTGATATTAAATATATAAAGCAAAAATGTATTTATTGAACTATTCCATTGTTATTTAGATTTTTATTAAAATAAGAATTACTTATTACTTTAATGTTCATTTACAAATAATTAATTAAATACTTAGAAAGTTAGTTAATATTTAATTGAAATTTTATTAAACTAATTAATCTTTAATTACCATGTTTATATTCATTAATTCACAATTAATTAATTGCTTATAAACTTGTATCAATGGTGATTAAACTAACTAAATTATAAATGCTTAATATCTTATATTAATTAATTATTAATTTTACTGTATTAAATTAATTGAAAATGAAGTGAAATTAAATTAAACAAATCTATTTTAGCAATATTTTTAATGATAATTACTAAATAAATTTGCTAAAACGATGGCAACTTAATATCCGCATTGGTGTGCTTCATTTATCAAGTAATATTCATAAATTAATTTTGATTAATTATTTATTTGTCTAATTATTAACAGATTAAAATTTATTAAACTAATTAAAACTTAATTTATACGCAAATTTCTGTTATTTAATGACAAAATATGTACACATAAATGCCTATAATTATAATTAGTGTGACACAATATTGATTATTAATTAATTAAAATTAACAAATAAAAATTTGTATATTTAAATCGCAAAGCTAAAAACCATCGCCTCCGTTCCTTCTCTCGTTACAGTTTATTACCTTTCCCAGGCCCTTAAAATGACTTCACTGGATCTAGTCTAATACATATTATTACATTTCCTTAAAGTTGTAACCCATGTTATTACATCATTAAATACTTATTACTTATCTTTTAAAAAATGATACTCATTATTAGGGCTGTCAAAAAAGCTCGTTGTTTGCGAACAGTTCGTGTTCGGTTCGGCAAGGTCGTGTTCGATTCGTTCGATAAGCAAACGAGACGAATACAAACAATTTTTTTTGTTCGGTTTGTTAAACGAACCAAACATGAACAGTGATGTGTTCGTTCGTGTTCAGTTCGTTATTGTTCGAAATATAAAATAATTTTAAATAATTACATATAAAAATTTATGATATTTTACAAATAATTATATATTATAAAAATTTGTCATACTTTAAATAATTAAACTTTTATAAATTATAATATATGATAAATTATTAATAACAATAATAATATTAAAGTATTAATTATATTAATATAAATATTATAATATTATAATTAATATACTGTACTATATATTAAAATAAAACTCTAAACAAAACCCAAAACGTCTTATTCGGTTTGTTTCTTTTGAGGAAGTATGGATTACCTAATGTGTAAGGAATACTTGATCAATTTGCTTCATTTTGAGGAAGTATGCTACCGAAGTTGGGCCTGTCAAAAAAGCTCTTTGTTCGCGAACAGTTCGTGTTCGGTTCGCTAGGAAGTTCGTGTTCGATTCGTACGATAAGCAAACGTGACGAACACAAACAATTTTTTTTCGTTCGGTTTGTTAAACGAACCAAATACGAACAGTGATGTGTTCGAACATTTCAAATACGAACACAAGCTCTGTTCGTTCGTATTCGGTTCATTTACACCCTTACTCAGTATGGCTCTCATTTGACCCATAGAAGGTTTCCTCTATGTGTTAATAGCTTTTTCTGCCATCAGAAGAAGTCTTCAACCACCTTTGAATGCCAACTTAATGTTCTTATAATATTTTATTCTTCTATAATAAAATGAGTATTATCCTCTAACCTAATTTTCAAGAATGCATGAAATTTTTTTAATGGTTTTTGTAAAATAATAACAGTTTATTATTGATAGTCTAATACTAATAGTCTAATACATTATTATTATTAAGGGTCTGTTTGGTGCAGCTGCAGATTATCCTGATAATCTGCTGATCATCAGCTGATCTGGATAAGTTGTCTGACTGTTTGGTTGCAGCGTTTGGAAAACAAGTGATTCGAAAAATCGACCATTCACGCCTCGTTCGAATAAGTTTGTTTAATTGCTTGGCTAGTGCGTTTTGTAAACAAGCTTATTTGTAAATTTTTTTAATTAAATAAATAATCTGTGCAACGGAATTTATTATTTTTCTAAATGAAATTAAATAAAAAAATTGTATGATATTTTTAAAATAATATTATATGTAGTTGTACATTTACATAAAGGGTTTATAAAATAATTTTTAACATAAAATTATTTTCAAATACAAATATTGTTTTAAAATATAAATTATAATTTTTCGGGATGAAAATTTTATTTTCAAACTTATGAGAAATTGTTCCATAATTTAAATTTTCAATCGGGAAAAACCAAATTCATAACATAACCAAATTTTCGTTGCTCACTTGACTTAAATTAGAGTTCAATACACCTAATTAAGATAAAAATACATGTAAAAACTACAATTAAGTAATACGATTATAACATTCAATTTAAAATGCAAAAGTAATATCTCCCGAGAACCGTTGTTTGGTTGGTGCATGATCGAACTCCGAGCATCATTATGTGGCTCGAAACACTGAAGCGAAGTGATATTCTCTCGATTTTGATACCGTGGAACACCGTGTAATGTTATTCGATTGGGATAAAGCCGAACCCGGAGGTCCGTCCGCCCACTCGAAAACCCGCAATCGTCCACTCCGTGTTGCCACCTCGGCAACCATGGAACCGTCGCCCGTAGCTACGTTGCTTACGTGATGTAAGTAGTAGGTCGGCGATCCACAACAGCACATGACTTGCTTCAGGCTTCACCGAATATCTGAACTCATCGTCCGTAGTTATTTAAAAGAGAGTAGATTAGTTAGAACTCTCACTTTCTAAAACAATGCTATCTCTATTAAATGCATAAACAGCCTTCAAAATTAAACATTTCCATGAATATGCATTGTTTTCAATTCTCTAAGCAGGCTATTTATCTATCAGAGCTACATACTGAACATAGCAAGTAAATACAAACAAGCATTCTTCATTGGGTCCAAACACCAAAGTTCACAGAAATGAAAAGGAAAAGAAAAATTAACAGCAATAATAAATTTCCAAAGAGCACTTAAAAGTCTACCAACATTTGACTTCTACATTAGATAATGATAGTGTTCACAAAAACTATAACTTCTAAACAGGTACCATGACTTATATGTTAGCTCATCCCCTATAATCTTGCTCCTTAAAAAAACATTCTTTACTTCACAAATATTGTTATTAGTTAAGCCTAAAACAAGATTACGTTGGCTACTGTAAGCAACGATAAAAGAGCGATTGGATTTTTAGATTATTAGAGAAGAATTGGATTTTCAGATAAATGGCTGTTGTTATGGAATACATAGTTATTTATCTTGAGATGTCAAAGTCAGTTCAAACTATGCGATGAACAATGATGATGATATTCAAATGTTACGATCATCCTATAGACTATATGTGATACCAATGCTATGCTAATGTTATTATTATTTCACAATCCTTGATTTTGATGCCAATATGTTGACAATTGTTATATTCTCTATTCTCTATTCAGGTTTTTTCTTGATTAAAACATGTTTCTGGTCAAGTTGTCCACATTTTGAGTTGACTATAATTGGTACATCTCAAGTCATTCTGGCTTGATTAGAAATATTTTTCAGTTTAGAGTTGAATTCATATTGACTTGGGCTCATTCATTTTGAGTTCTATTTTAATTTACCTTGCTCGAATTTTGCCTGATGCCCTCCCTGTTATATAGTGAGTATTTAAAGTGTGCATTGTGAGTATTTGTAGACTTCCTTGGGGAACCTCTTGATAATTCATGGAGAACTCCTAAACCTAACTGAGCTTGCCTGCCTTTACACATTAACTTTAGCAAATTGCTTTCTTTATGAGTCACTAGATGTTAAGCAGCATTTCGTTTGTATGGAGGCATTATGAAACAAAATCTTGGTTTCTCTATATGTCATTCAACTTTTTTTTGTGATATTCTTATTCCATAACCTCTGCTGCAGCCGATGTGATATTTTTACTCTATTTTACTTTGATGTACAATTGTAGACTTCTTGCTATATACATTATCTTGCTATTCTGAAAGATTAAATACAACATATTACGGCAAATGTTGTGCGGATTTGTATGTGTTGGTTAACTCTTATTTTGATTTGCTCGAGCTAGACAACTCTACTGACGCACATGTAATTAACAGCTCCTGGATCTTCCAGTTAGCGGGAGCCTTATGCGGTGGATATGCCACTTCCTTGTGATAAATTATTTTGTTGAAGTTAGTGATGAAGCGCTCAAGCAGTTCACGCTACCAGCTGTCATATGCAAATGCTTATTTATATGCATTTTTCTATCAAGTTTTATGATAATTGTAACTGAAATATACTATTGTAAGTCGGCAGAGATATAGAAGTTTAAACAGATATGATTGCTGTAGCAAAGCAGCTTGTTGCTTTAATGTGTTGAAGTTCATTGACAGTTCCCTGTTTGGATCCTGATCTAATTTCTTCATATTAAGCTAAATATCTCAATGGATCTGGATATTCAATCCGGGAGTGAGAACGCTTTGGTGGCTGGAGCAAGATCTAAGATTGAAATTTCAGATCGCTCCAAAAAAAAGAAGGCAGAAGAGTGGGTTGTATATGCAGAAGAAAGAGAGAAAAAATGGCGACACTCGAGCTTCTATGGCTTAATTGATAACGATTCTAATGGATCTTTTATGTATTATCCTGCTAATTCTGATCAGAAAAGCTTGCCATCCAAGTCAATTGTTGTTATGATACCATGATGACTCCCACAATGAGTACAGCATAAATTACAACCAAACTACAAATGAAATATTCCAGTATTAAGAAAGGAATGCATATAAGATATAATCAGAAATATGGTCAATCTTTATCTATTGTTCCACACAAATTCTATTGTCTTCTGTGATAAAACGAACCAACAGAATTCATCAAAACGTAACATAAAATGAACTGTTCATCGTGCACAATAAAAATAAACCCACTGAATACATATTTGAGGTTCAAAATAAAGACGATGTGGAAATTCAGCTTTGACATATAGCATCTGTGATACGCTCACTCAGAGCAGCCATCTCCGATGCACCTTCCCCGTCCCGGGTTTCAAATTCTTCAACTTCCATAAGGTCATCGGGGATCGATCGCCAATTTGTAATTCCGATGCCTCGGGCGGGAGGTGCATGTCGTCGGCCTCAACCATATTACAATCTGTGTCGGAACGGGATGAATGTCTTCTAATGAAATTATGCAACGCCATCGTGGCCACTACTAATATGAACTCGCTTACGAAATGGGTACGTAGGCATGCCACGTAGGATGACCCATTTTTTCTTCCAAACATCAAATGTTCTTTCGATCACCCCGCGCAAGGAGGAGTGACGTTTGTTGAACATCTCGTTCCGACCCCGGGCGACGCCACTTGATCTCTCAAAATCGGGAATATGATATTTCGTCTCTGGGAATGGCTTCAGATATCCCCTCTGTAAGGGATATCCGGCGTCTACCAAATAGTATTTACCTATCACGAAAGACATCATTATTTTTTACTGTAAATATATAATAATGGGGTAGAAAGTTAAGCCAACCTGGAGGTGGGTGAGGGAAGTGTTGTCTGCTGTCTTTCGTTGTGTATTTGAAAATACGGTCATCATGTGCACTCCCTTCCCATCCGGCCATAACAAATGTGAAGCACATGTTGAAGTCACATACAACCATCACATTTTGGGTAGGCGATCCGCTTCGACCAATGTACGCCACCTTCTGATCGCTAGGAAGTCGGGCATGAATATGCGTACCGTCAATTGCTCCAATACATTTCTGTAATGATTTGTTAGGTGATCGTTAGTATTGAGATCTACATTTTCACTTTGAAGTAGACGTGATGCAATAAGGAACTAACCTTAAAAAATGACATGTAACGCGGGTCTTTGGCAATCTTTGCTGGAGTTGTCTTGAATGACGGGTCTTCCGGCTTAATGATTTGAATAGATAAGCTAATTAAAGCCTTCAATCCTTCGGAGAAGTATCGACTTATTGTCTCGGAGGAATGTTGGAAACGCTCCATGCCCCTCTAATTGATTGATTCTGAGATAAAATGAACAATGTAATTGCCAATACCTCCCTAGTCGATGTTCTAGGCGAGCCTTCGAGTCCGTGATTGCATCGTAGTTCATGTAAAAGGTCCAGAAAAATGGGCACACTCATACGAAATATGTTGTGGAATCTTATGGGATGTCCAACAAGCATCTCGCCGACCCATTTATCCCCAATAAATAATGATGTCATGCGTGGGTTTCTAACAGTGCTGGAGCGGTAGTACTCTAAAAGCAATATTATAATTGCGGCAGCTAATCTTCTGCGGCGTGCTACCTGATACATCCTGCGTAAATGTTTTCGTATAAGGGAACGTTTTATTCAATTAGCAGACAAATATCCGTGCAAACTTTTAAAAAATATAAACATTTAACAGAACAATTCAATAGATCAATGATGAAAAATTGCACAAATAACAATGTCTTTAAAAACCAAAATTCCACACATAACAGAAACATTCAGAACAGTCCACAAAAAATAAAAAAAAAAAACTAAAAAGTGGGGCTGAAACATTTTTAAATGGATAGACGTAAATATTCGGCTCGCAGCTCGGGCTGCAGCCTCTTGAAAATCCGTCTCCGTATAGGGTCTTCCAAAACTTTAACACATTTTAGGTAGAATGCGGGATCACGGACAACTTCGGAATTTCATCCAAAAGATTCATGAAGTCGACATCGGGATCAACTACTACGGTATGAACGAGTTGCGGAGTTTCGAATGCTTGTATCGGTTTATCTATCGAGCTCGAATGAAAACATCTTTATTTTTTATTTTTTTCGGTCTTGCGCCTCTTTGATCGGCACGTGGATTCGAGCTCCATCGGGTGCACGCTCGGGCCTTCACCGAAACCATAACTTGTTCGGGTATGTTGTCAATCGAGATACCGAAGCAAAGCCCTCGCTCGTCGGGGTTGAATGCATTTTCACCCGTAAGCAACAACCCCTTGGAACATAACATCCAGGTTGTCCTCCAAGTTCGGCTCAATCCCGCACACCTTAAATTTTTTTGCATTTGGAAAAGCTCGCAATGTCGAGAGGTTTTCAGATTAGAATTATAATTGATAATAAATCGAAGAGTACACAATGATACAATTATTACCGCTAACTTTCGTAGTCCACCATTCCTCGAAGCATCCACCGTACGTTTGAGAGGATTCCAACCTAATCCAGCTTGATCCCCTTTTAAGATCCTTCCATAACTTCCAGTCCTCTTTAGTCGATCCCACTTGTTCTTGAATTTCACTCTATCATAGTCTCGTCTCGTCATTTCATTAAACTTATTGGTTATATTAGCCCATCATTCTTCTGCTAAAACGAAGACGATGGCTTATTTCGAGCTTCAATCTCATTAACACTTAGATTGCAAAAAATATCCATCACAATTTTATCCCACGTCGTCGATGTAGACCTTCTTCGGTTTTAGCCATATCGTAACTAGTAGAAGACACGGATGAAATATTTGAGAATCATCAATGAAAACATAATACATGCTTGCACGTGGCCGAAGGTATCTTTCAATTTAAAAAAGAACATGCAAATTAATTAAAATACATAAGAATTGTGAAGTAACATTTACTAATCAAAAGTAAGATGGCTTTAATAGTTGCTCTGATGGCAATGGAAAAAATGATGATGATCAAGAATGTATAAGATGATGGTGCGAAAAATGTTTAAGATGATGTTAATTTATACTACTGTAAAATGCATATTGTTTAAAAACCGTTTCCAGTGCTTAATTGCTTAATACAAAGTTCGAAGAAATACTTTGTTCAATGAGATTAAAATATCTCTATTGTTTCAAATTTACTTATAGTTTAATCGATCTTTAAAAAACACTTGAAATGGAAAAAATTAGAGGCATATAGATACATATCATCCAATTCATATATAAAAACATATCTAACACCTACATTTTGCATTTTAGATATCATTCACACCACATCAAAAGTACCACTATTTTAACACTTACAAAAAGAAATACACTTTTTCATATATCTAACACTATTTTAACACTAAGTTGGCATACATGTACAAATAGACGCTTATGTGTTAGATATGTATCTAAGAATTGAGTGGTATGCATGTAAATCTTCCAAAAACTAAGAACAAATAGTGAATTAGCTAACATTTGTTAAATCCTGGAGGGATTCCAGGAAACATAACTTGCCAATTTTCCATGTTTCATTCATTGTTGATAATGGAAGCAAATTGATCTTAGAATGCTTCTCGTCTAGTAACATTACTACATCAACAACATGACACCAGTTCTACAAACACCAACATTGTGCCGACAACTTACAAACAGTAGAGCAAAGCAATCGTTGAACATAGTCATCCTCTCATGTTAGTGTCTAGTTCACCAAGGCTTCCAGATTCTTAAAAAAAAAAAAAAACTCAAAAACCTTCTAATAACATACACCATCAACTCCACATTGGAGTCTCTATGTAAAATTTTAGCAATATTCTGATCACAATACTCTTTTGTGCGTTACCAATTGGAGAGTGATCTTTCCAATTTACTAATATAAAAATTGTCAGTTCTACATAGAAGGAGAGAACGACAGTAATGAGAGAAATGTAACAGGAAATGGATTTAATGATAACCATTCACCTTTTTATATAAAAATCATGCAAAAAGATTTTCAATGCAATGACTGAACTTGGCAATAAGAACAGAGAATTGACAAAAAAGATTTTCCAGGCATCGTTGGGGTTAGGGCTTCACCCGAGAACTTTACCTGAGAAGCCGGAGGAAACCGAGTGATGCGGATCGGGGAAGGAAGGCGGGTGCCGCAGGATCGGCGAGGGATTTGGATCGCGACACTTCTCTGGACAGCGAGGAAGCCGGGTGAGGAGACGGATCGCGGCGGTGAGCGAGGAAGCCGGGTCTCTGGAGAGCGAGGAAGCCGGGTGAGGAGACGGATCGCGTCGGCCTCGAGTGAAGGAAGCCGGGTCTCTGGAGAGCGAGGAAGCTGGGTGAGGAGTGGGATCGCGGCGGCCTCGAGCGAAGGAGACGGAACGTGCTGCTTAGGTTAGGGCTCGCGAGGGGCAACAGTGGAAGTGAGCTAACGAATCGCGGGATCGCGGGTAGGAACCCGCGATCCGCGATTAATGTAAATTTCGATAATCCGAGTAATCTCGTTTTTGAATAATCTGCTGAAATTTGATTTCCAAACAGACTTTTGGCGTTTTGAAAACGCCACCGCAACAAATAATCTGTACCAAACGCACCCTAAGTTGTTATATATTATAATTTATAGAATTGAATTTTTTAAATTTTGATAAATTGTTAGAATATATATAATATAATTATTTTTAAATTTCATAAATTTTTAATAAATAATTATTCTAAAATTATTTTATGTTTCGAACAATATCGAACCGAACACGAACGAACGCGCCTCTGTTTGTGTTTGGATCGTTTAACAAACCAAACGAAAAAAGTTGTTCGTGTTCGTCTTGTTTGTTTATCGAACGAATCGAACACGAACTTCTTAGCGAACCGAACACGAACTGTTCGCGAACAACGAGCTTTTTTGACAGCCCTAATCCATCTCATGTGAAAAGGGGATCTGCTTTATATGTTCCATAAGTGACATTACGGTCGTTAGATAAATAACTCTTATAATCACCCGATCAAATATTGATTTCCGTTCATTATAAAAATATTATTTTATGTTTGAAGGCCTTAGTAATCTTGAAATTAAGTAAAATATTGAGTTTTATGGATTCCGCTTGTCAGAAGCTCGATGTGACATACTTACTATAAGTGTCAAATTTAGAGTCCATTTAACTCTAATTAACTAGCTTAAAACTTTCAATTGTGATTCAATGGCTTGGTCCAAGCTTGATGTGACTCATAATTAATCAATTTTAATATCGTTGGGCTCATACTAAAAACTTATTGAAATGTGAACTCATGTTTTACTAATTTGAATTTTAACATCCTAAATTTTGTTAAAATTAAAATACTAATAATTACCTTTAGATTCTTATAAAAATTAAAATTTAGAACAGTGACTAAATAATTACCTTTAGATTCTTATAAAAATTAAAATTTAGAACAGTGACTAAATATATAAGATACCGATTATTTTCTTACAAAAAATTCAAAAAAAACACACAAAAAACTTCAGATTAGAAGTTTTCACTATTAATTAATCTAATATATCAGAGAAATTTTATTTTCGTTTTGGTTGGGTTTGAGGCCCGGTAGCAAGCTACCGACCTCGAACCCGGGGTAGGGTCGAGGGTACGAGTGTCACTATCGTTCTTCACGGTTTTTATACTAAGAGAAGGGCGATAGGCCTTCGGAATTAACGATGTGGGACTAAGCTTCACCGCAGAAATCTACTGTTTGGGGGCGCGGCTGGAGAGCTTCGCGGCCACAGGGGTTGTTTTGGCAAAAAGCGGGCCGCGGGATCGACCCCGTGACCCGCGTTCCGCCATTCTGTTTTTGTCTATTGCTCCTTCGATCGACGGAATCACGTGCTGCTGTTATGGCTATGAGATGATCGGACCTCCGCAAATGCCATCTTTCTACTCCGGTCCTACCCGACTAACCCTCATCTTTCTCTTCCTTCTTCCCGCCCCCTTTCGAGCGCTTCAGCTTCTTTAATTTCCGTGAATCCGGCATTAAAGTTGTCATTTTTTGCTGTTTGGCTGCTATCAAACAGCCCCCGAAGGATCCGCATGCAATGAGTAATTTTAATCATAATTGATCTGTGATTATTTTTGGAGATTTACAGAGGTTTTGGGACGAGGATCGTTGAACTTTATTTCAGCAAAATCACACCTATGGAGAAGAGACCTTCTTCTCTCTTTGCCGGCACCCATTTTGATCGAAATCGTTTTGCTAAGGATATCGCCAGATTCAAGGCATTGCCCTCTCACTCTCTTCCTTTTCGTGTTTCTCTTCTCTGCTTTCCCATTCAACGATTTGCTTGTTTATAGACGGGCTATCGTAGTTAACCTAGTGTCCTTCTTTTATAACAGCCAAATGAGGTGCAGGAAGGTTATCAAGAGCGTATATACAGGGAATTTCAGTTGACTGAGCTGAATGGAAGCAAGAAAGAGAAGAAGAGGAAGCGGAGAGACTCAGGTAGCACATGCTTTCAGTTTTGTCAAAAAAAAAAAAAAAAAAAAAAATGGCTGTTGTCTTTGTAATCATTAGCACTTTTTTTCTTATAAATTTACTTGTTTTTAGTAGTTGTGGAGGGGTTCAATGTTTTCAAGAGCTCCAAGTCTCTCAAAACCAGTGGTGCAAAAGCAAACTTGGAAGATGATTCTGTACTACATAGAAAGGAAGTAGAGAAGCAGATAGAGGTTTGTTTATTCCATGTTTTTTGTCTCCAGCCCGTTGATACTTGATTTTATTTAAAAAAATGGTATTTTTAGCTAAAGTTCCATTTAATTTCAGCTAGATTCTCTTTTTCGTAAGAAGTATGGGATTCACATTTCAGGTTATAGTGTTCCATCTCCAATTCGGAACTTTGATGAATTGAAATCAATGTACTGTTCATGTTTTTGCCATGATTCCTTTTTATTTTTAAAAAGAATTTGCATTTTATTTTACATTTCTAGTGAGATTAGATTCATATTCTTCACTTCATTGTATTTTTTTATTTTATTTTTATATTTGATCTTTTTGTATCCTGCATCTATATGGTTTCTTACTGAAAACGTCTTTAAGCAGGTTTGGCTGCAAATCACATTTATTGCATAATTTTTATGAATTGAGGTTTAAAGAGCCAACACCTATTCAAAGGCAAGCCATTCCAATTCTACTCCAGTAAGCTATTCCTTTCTATCCTAATTCCTCGTGTTTTGTGCAACATCTTTCGAACTGTTCTTATAGTTTATGTCTTAGGGACGTGAGTGTTTTGCATGTGCACCAACTGGATCAGGCAAGACTTTGGCTTTCTTGATCCCTATGCTATCAAAATTAAGGTAACATTTGTTTTCCTTAAGAAATTATACCTGTTTTTTTTTAAAGCAATTATGATTATTTTCATGGAATCAGCCAAGTTGTAAAGGTATCAAAGGAGTAATTATTTGTCCGACAAGAGAATTAGCTGCACAAACTACTAGGGAGTGTGAAAAGGTGGCTAAACGTAGAAAGTTTCACATCAAACTTATGACTACGGATTTGTCCCGATGCGGCGATTTTGCGAAAATACCCTGTGATATTCTTGTATCAACTCCACTTCATATTGATTATGCTGTGCGCAGAGGAAAGCTTGATTTAAGTAGGTAAGTTACTCTTTTGATGCCACTCCAATAAAACTTATATGTTTACATTGCTTTTTTAAGTTATCTCCTGTCTTCATTATTGTAGAAAAAATGAATTTACATATGCAGCACATGAGTCTTATGTATTTACAGATCTCATACTTAAACTTTCATTTTACATGCATAGAACTTGGATAAACCTATGCTTGAAAAGGTTTATTTCAATTTTTAAAGGCGGCAATAGTGCTATTTTGTATGCGATATTTAAAATTTGTGTTGTGTGGTTAGATATGAATTTTTGATTGGTTTGGTGTTAGATATGTAAATAAATAAGAATTTTGTGCTGCATATGTAAATGCCCAAAAAAGAAGGATCAAATTGATTCAACAAAAACATCATGAACACAACCAAAATCACCGATGATTCTTTAGTAGTTTTGTTATATTAGTGGCAGTGTGCTGTGTGTTTAAATATGAACGTTTGATAGTTCTGGTGTTAGATATGTAAATAAATAAGAATTTTGTGCTACATTGTAAATGCCCCAAAAAGAAGGATCAAATTGATTCAACAAAAACATCATGTACACAGCCAATATCACTGATGATTCTTTCGTGGTTTTGTATTATTAGTGGGGGAATCAAGATGAATATAGAAAAAAAATTTATGTAAGAACTGAGTTTATGTTCTGTTTGAAATAATATTTTGTGTTCAAACCCATCCACATTTGGGCAAATCTATGGAGACTAAAATTAAAAGTTTTGCACCTCTGAAGATAGAAATGCTAATTACTTGTAACTTTCTGTCAATTGTGAGCTGATCTCTGAAAAGCATAATCTAAACCATTGGGGATAAAAATTTTTCTCAATCTTGTCAATTGGTATAGAATTTATGAACTTTTTTGTTCATTCTTGATTGCATTAAGCTTGAGAATTTGTTTCATTGATTTTTCAAATCAAGGGATAAAAATATTTCTCAATCTTGTCAATTGGTATAGAATTTATGAACTTTTTTGTTCATTCTTGAGTGCATTAAGCTTGAGAGTTTGTTTCGTTGATTTTTCAAATCAAACTTGTTCTCGATACATTTTATTGCACGACGGTGTGTCTTTGTCCTCTTAAATCATTGCAAAAGTGTAACTTGCGATTCATTAACAATAAATAATGTCTAATCTATAGTTTATATTTTTTATGGAGTTAGTGTGGTTCTTAGTTATTATCTTCATTGAAAGTAATTAAATCTTTGATTATTTAGGATGGAGATTTGTAGAAAATGGCTTGTGGAAAATTGGGGTTGGTTATTATTAATTGATTGTTTATGGTTTCCCTTTTTCAGCTATTATTTTATCTTAGTCTGATGCAAGATGTTTAAAAGTCTAGAGTTTTTAATATGACTAGGATGAGCGAAAATTTAGAGATCACAAAAGTAATTATGGTTTAAACACTAGTCCAAATATGCGAAAATTCACTTTTTAAGATGTGAATATAAGAAATTGAGAAAATGATCTGAAAGCATAATGCAAGAGACGATTAAATCTGAAGAAATTAATAGGAAGATTTAACAAATCATCAATCAAATAAAAATTTCTACGGCATTTAAAAATCCATTTATGACAAATTTAACCAAAATTAAGAATTTTGCACAGCTAATAACTAATATTTAAGAAGAAAATAGATAAAAAAAGATATCACTAAGGTGTAGAATGTTTAGGTCCCATGTCAAAGGAGATGGCTTCAATTATAGGTTATTTATTGAACTTGTACATGACTCTAAAGAATGCACATCCAATAGAAAAATAAGATTGGAAGAAAAAATTGATATTTTATTCTATAAAAAGTGTTCTATTTACAATGATTTGGATATTTATAAGCATTGTTTGTGAAATTGGCATACCAAAATTAATGCCCTATTTTTTATAATCTTTAGCATATGAAGATTAAAAGGTTAAACATTGGAGTTGTGAGATCTATTTGCAAAATGAAAATGCGGTTGTAAACATTTATGTCCATTTTTTTTAATTCGTGCTAATTTATTTTTAAATGAATTATGATGTTTCAGCTGTTCATATTAGTTTTCACTTTTTGCAGGGTGGAATATCTTATCTTAGATGAATCAGATAAACTTTTTGAGCTCGGTTTTGTTGGACAATTTGATTTTATCGTCAAAGCTTGTTCAAATCCATCCATAGTTCGATGTTTGTTCAGTGCAACCTTACCAGACTCAGTGGTGGAACTTGCACACATAATAATGCACGATGCAATCAGAGTTATTGTGGGAAGAAAGTGATTTATGTAATTGTATATAAACACTCTATGCTCAAAATTCAGGCTTGCATGGAAATTTCTCTTACATAGCTAATATTGCTTAATACTCTTTGTTAGAAATTCTGCTTCAACATTAGTCAACCAAAAATTATTATTTGTTGGAAGTGAAAGGGAAAACTTCTTGCACTTCGTTTAAGTTTTGCAGAGGTATGTGCATGCTACCTCATTGAGTATTAACTATCAGTATTCTACTATGGCGTTTGAAGGAAGTTTTATTTCTTTGCTTTAACATTTTTTTTTTTAATTTTTAAATGATATGTTAGCCTTGGGTTTGCTTAAAAAAATTCTATTTATTGTTTTAGTAATTTCTTTTTATGAGATAATATTCACGAGTTTGGTTGTTAATAGGCAAGTTCCTGAACTATACCTAGATATTGGCCCGTCCCAGTAATTTGGCCCAGCTGCATTTAGTGGTGTAAACGAGAGTTGAGCTTGAGCCACACTCATGTTGAGCTTGAGCTTGATTAATTAATCGGGGTTGAGCTTGAGCTCGAGCTTAATTCTACGAGTTGGTGTTGACCTGTTTATTATAAAAGAGAGAACATGATATTAATTTAAACTATCGTTATAATAAAATAACTAATAGAATGCACAATTAGAATTTACATAATAAAAAATCACTTGATAAAAATATAAAATATCTTTTTTTTTAATAATTTAAAGAGAAAGTATTGAAATTTAATATATTTGGAGTATATTTTATGTTAATATTTTCTTATACGGGCCGACTCACTAGCTATTGAGTCCAATCAAGGCTGTCTTGAGCTTGGCTTGTTAGCTCATCGACTTCAGCTCACGAGTCACTTATCGAGCCGAGCCCCAGGTTGGCTGGCTCATAAGTTAGCTTGGCTCACTTACACCCCTATCTACAATCCTATGTGATTCTAATTACTTGGAAACATTAATGTGTGTTAATGTATAATTTTAAGGGTCTGTTTGGGATAGCTTTCAACCTAAACAATTAAAGTATGATGGCTGCGAAAACACTGCAGTTTGACTTCTTGAAAATAAAATAAATTTTTAATAGCCTCACAACTGAAAACATATATTCTGCAAAAGCAGTTTTCTACAAATAGTTTCTTCAAAGAAATTACTGCTGCCCCCAAACAGACCTTAAGTTGTGTTGTGTTGGAAAGCTGGCAATGGTGTGGCGAAAGTGTTATGATTGCTACTACGGTAACATTGATAGGTGTTGATTGAATAATCAAGTTGATATGATTATAAATCTAACTTAATTAGAGTGAAGCATTTAATGTTAGTTAATATGTAAAAATAATTATTTAGTTAATAATCATCTAAGAAAGCAAACTTTTATATTTACATTTATAACAATCAAAACTTCAGCATCACATAAAAATACCTCTATTATTAACTTCTTAAAATTGAAATTTATATTTTCATGCATAGGTTTATGACATCAAAGTACTATAAATACAATTATTAAATTTTAGTTTTTAGGTGTTAGATAGCTAAATACATAAGGGTTGTGTGGTATGTATGTATATTTCCTTTTATATTTTTTCTTAGTAACTTTTGCTTTGTAAATAAGGGTTTGTTCTTTAATTACATGGTAAAAAATTTTCAACAGAACTGATGTTAAAATACACATTAACTTGATTTGATTATGATCCCAAGTGCAATATTCAGTTCTTCCATGTACTTCATGATGGCAGTTCTTTGTGAAATGCAGAGCCTTAATCCTCCAATTTTAGTATTTGTTCAAAGCAAAGAAAGAGCAAAGGAGCTTTACAAGGAATTAGCTTTTGATGACATAATGGCAGATGTTATTCATGCAGATTTGACTCAAGAGCAGGTAATACTTTATACTGTATAAAGTAATAAAACATGGAAATACTTCCAGATATTACATAAATTAATAAAGGAAGATTTACGTGTATAGCACTCAATTTCTTTGTATTTACATATCGTTTAAAAATCAATTTTTGACACATATATACCCCACTTTACCTATTCATGAAATGGTGTATTTCACCTTTTAGAAGTTAAAATTGTGGTATTTTTTATGTGAGATGAAAGATTTTGGTGGTATAAATATAAGAAGCAAGGTTTAGGTGTTATATATGTAAATCCATAAGAATTAGATGACATGCATGTAAATGCCCTTACTATATTGTTCTCTCTTTGTTGATGTCGTTGATTTTCAATGCCTATATTCTCTCAGAGAGAGGATGCTGTTGATAATTTCAGAGCAGGAAAACTTGGGTTTTGATAGCAACTGATGTCATCGCTCTCGGAATGGATTTTAAAAGTATTAACTGCGCCATTAACTATGATTTTTTTGAATCAGCGGCCTCTTATATTCATCGAATTGGTACGTGTTGCTCAATCTTTGTATAAGTATTTTTATCGGTTTTAATGATTTGCTTTAGTTCTTCATAGGACTTCTGAAGTTTAGAAAACACATAATTTAATAAATTTTGATTCTATTGATGATTATTATATTGTTTTCTTGTCATTGTAGCTTTTACTATGATTTGATTTTGAAAAGTTTTGACATTTTAAGTTCTCAGATGTAACATAAAACCCACTTTTTTATAAATAAAGCTTATGGCAACCAGAAATATAATAATATCCTCTAAATGCCCTTAATAAATAGTTTATAAATATTGGATGCATTTATGGTTATAACCTCCTCCTAAATCTATGCAGCACACTTTATTCATAAAGCAAAAATAGGCTCCACAGCTTAACATGAAAGAAATTTTTAGATCAGTTGGGTACAGAATCTATATTCTTATTATCATTTTACTGAACAACAAAGTCCTTTTTTTTTAAATAACATCAATCTCTTTGATATTTTGGAGGGATTTATTGTTAAATGAATCTCATTTTAAGTATTTTTATATTTAATTCCATATGTAGCAGATTTCTTCCATAATAGGGAATAACTGATCAATATATATATATTTTTATTTTTCTTTATCTTTTTATTTATGGGAAGTTTGCATACAAACAACACGATTCTTATGTATTAATATATCTAGCACCTAAAGTTTGATATTTACAAAAAAGTATTTCCCACTTTTAAAAAGTTATTAATAGTAGCATTTTTGATGTGATGTTAAAGATCCGTGTAAATATATAAGAAATGTGTGGTATGTATTTATGTTGCTTGATGATAGGTCGGTCTGAACGATTTAGATATCTCGGGTCCATTGTTCAAAGCGATGGTGATATAGATGGGGATGTTAATAGTAGAATTCTGGTTGGTTGTTTGAAGTGGAGGAATGCGTCCGGCCTATTGTGTGATAGAAAAGTACCGCTTAGACTGAAAGGAAAATTTTATAAGATGGTGGTGAGACCTTCAATGCTCTATGGTGCTGAATGTTGGCCTTTAAAAGAGAAGCATAATGTTAAGTGTTGCCGAGATGAGAATGATTAGGTGGATGAGTGGCTTTACACCTAGAGACAAAATGCGAAATGAATATATCCGTAGTAGGGTTGGAGTTGCACCAGTGACAGATAAAATTAGAGAGAGTCGCCTTAGATGGTTTGATCACATTAAACGTCGACCACCTGATGATCCGATTAGGAGAGTAGATGTTTTAAATACAACTTATGTTAAGAAAGGCAGAGGCAGACCTAGGAAAACTTGGGCTTATTGCATAAAAAATGATCTTAATTTATTAGAATTAAACGAAAATTTGACACTAAATAGGACGCAATGGAGAAAAATGATTCATGTAGCCGACCCCACTTAGTGGGATTAAGGCTTTGTTGTTGTTGTTGTTGTTGTTGTTGTTGTTGATGATGATAGGTCGGTCTGGAAGAGCTGGGAGATGTGGTGAGGCTATAACATTGTTTACTGAAGAGGATAAACCATTCCTAAGGAACATAGCAAATGTGATGAAAGAGTCAGGCTGTGAGGTTCCAGATTGGATCCTATGCTTGCCCAAGCTCAAGAGGAAGTAGCACAGACCAATGAGAGATTCTGTAGGAGCTGAACCTGTTGACACTGACGATTATTAAGCTGCCTCCTCAATTTCTTTCTGATGTAGTCAGCATTTTAAGTTAGATGTAATAATTATAATTGTCTGGATTCATTAATTGAATCATTTTTCATGTGAAAGTGTCATCTTATAGGGTGATAAGAAGACATTTGTTCTATACATTATAGGATTTTTAAATTTTCTAACAGAAAAAATATGTTTTATGATGTTGCCTTCTCTTTGCGATTTATTATTATTTTTTATATCAGGATATCTTTTTAAACCCTTTATATCATTTTGTGAAGTAATTTTCAGCTGTTGTTGTTGATAGCCTGAGACAAAAATAATGCATACAGAGCCTGGTGTTGTCTAATCATTATGCCATTTGCATTACGCCACTATGCAGATGGCATAATGCGATCGATCGACGCCATGGACCGCATGTCCAGTTCTTTGTTCTTCACCCATATTTGTAAAATGAGCTATAAGAGTGGAGAGTACAGAAAGGTCAAATCTAGTGACAATAATTGCCTTTAATTTATATAAAATTTAGGTTTAAATACCATGACCTTATTTTGATTAAATCAAGTTTACACTTGAACTTTATAGTTATCGGATTCAACATTTGTAGCATCTGCCAACCAAGAAGAAAAAAACATGTTTTACTGGATTATGTTTTACTGGATTCTATATCATAATTCAGTTATTTGCTTTCCATACAAACCATGTTTCATTTTTAAAGACGGATCTTCTTCATCCAATTATCTTATCGTCCTTGTTGGGTTGCCTGCAGCCATGCCTCAGCCAAATATAAAAAAGGAAATGTACTAAATATTAAGGAAGTAAAATGAAATATAAATGATATTATTTTGAAGTACTACATTCAATTAATCCTAAGAAAATAAAAAATCACAAGTGGGCATTGCGGATACCGGTCTAGAGATGGATCTAGAATTCCAAAGCGTTTGATGCCCTCCTCCCATAAACTCCCGGGTGTTGGGTGGGCTCCTTTACCAGAGTACTTGAATCTTGGAGGTGCTTCCTCTTTTGACACTTGATAGCCAACTTTTTATTTGCTGCCTTCACTCGGACCTCCTCTACAATGTTTGAGTTGTGTCATTGCTCCTCTGTCATTTTACCCACCAACACAAGTAATTATCACCTTAGTGGTATATTGAGGAACCGAGAGACGACGGACAGATAACGTCTCAAAGGAAATGATCATGTTCTATGGAAGAGACATCGACTTAGATACCTTTCACCTTGAAGGCTCAGTCCGAAATCCCCAGGCGCCAAAGCATGAATCGGCCAAGAACTTCTTCTTCCAATCCATTATCTTATTTTTCACTCCTGCTAAGTGGAATTCCTTTCCCACTGCGAATATAGCACATCCCTCCCTGTCAACCTCGAACGAGAAGAAGTATCAAAAGAGTTTAATTGACCACACAAAATTTTCCCATCAATAGAAAAGGATGAAAGTCATCATTGCGGCTATGGAGTTTGGCATCACTTGCATCGGAATAACCTCATAGGCGTTGAAAATGCTCCGAAGCTCCTAACACAAGAGCAACCAGAGGCTATAATTGAACTAGTCTTGGTAGAAGACCAGGTCTCCCTGGGATCTGTCGCTTGCATTGATAAGGGCAACTTTTGAAGACCTATGCTCTCGTCAAGAACATACCTTTGCTGCAGCTTCCTCATTTCGTTTTTTATAAGAAATGAAAGGTCGGTGACCTTCACAGAGCCAAATAAGAAAGACGAGTGTTTATGGGTCATCTCGAGAGACAAGAGCAGAACCAGCCGAAGGAAGAGAAGAGAAGATAAAGCTGAAGAATCGCTAACAGTCCGGTCTCACATGCCCGCTACTCTATGATTTGAGGGGATTACGCCCGCCTTTGCAGTCCCCCCACCCATATATCTATAAAAGATAAAGGGTCGAACGGCTGATAAACTATCGGGGTCGATAGCGGCAGGAATCCTGCATCTTCAACCTGCATAACGACCACTGCGGTAGGGGCAGAATCTGCATCATTCTTTGACAACCCGCCATCCTAATGCACCTTCCACCTTGCCAATTCATCCATAAATCTCTCAATGGAGGAGACAGTCTTAATGGCCATTTAAGACTGTCTCTGAATTTAAATGAAAATATAAAGTAGTCCGAATTTTGATAATTTCGGCTGATAAAGTTTATCTCATCGAAAAATAGAGGGCATCTCTATCAACAAATTATCATTACCAAGCACGAATCTCGAGGCGTTGTATGGATCTTAGTGCATCTCTTTGAGCAAGAAACGGTCAAACTTTAATAAATATTTATCTATAAGTTTAATTTGAGCAGGCTTATAGTCAAACTGATCGACTCAACGAGACGGGTCTAATGATATCAAAATTGGTCCAATTTGAGTTAAATCAAACTCACATCAAGACATTATACTATTTTTTAGAAGCATTTAAGGCATATTTGAAATGTCAAATAGATTCCGAATCGAGTGAGACCATAGTCGAACCGAACTTCTTGACAAGACAAATCTTTAAGACGCTCAAATGTCAATTAAACACCGTCTAATCAAGACTAGTTATCAAAGTCGTCCAATTCAAATCTTACTAATTAAATTAAATTAATTGTGGTTGAAATTCCAATTAATCTTTTTTATTTTATTTTATTAAAGTAATTAAATATTGTCAATTCTATTTAACAACCTGAAGAAAAAAGAAAATTAATGTATTTGAATTAATATTAGTAATATTGAAACTTAAAACCCCAACCCTTTCTTCTCCAAAATTTGACCCCAAATACGTTACATAGATAACTTCATTGATTTGCTAAAATTTATTTCCAATTCATTTTTTATTTTTTTAATATAATATTAAATGAGTTTTTTATGCAAAAAATAAATTAAACAATCAACCATATAATATTTAAACTCTAAATAATAGGAAATATTTAAAAAAAGCACGGCATCCAACCAACTAATAAAAAATTAACCTTAATACTATGATCAATATGTAAATTTTCATGCAGCTCTTTTAGTTGGCACTAGTTACAAAAATATCTTTTAAGAAATTCATGGGAAGTTGTGCCCAATTTAGGGGTGTAAATAAGTCCAGGCGTGCTCGAGCCATGTCAAGTTCAAGCTTGGCTCGCTTGCCCAATTGGGAGCTCGAGCTCGAGCTCGATCTCGATCTCGAGTCAAGCTCCAATGGTGAGCTCGAGCTCGGTTTGTAAGGCAGTAGAAAACTCACAAGCTAAAACTAAACATTTAATTTTTACTGGAGCTCGCCAGAAAAGGTATTGGTAGCCCAAAGATGAGAAGGATGCAATGACAGCTCACCGAAAAATGCGTAGATATGACTAGCGGTTAGCTCGAGCCGGGACGAGCTTGAGACCGAGCTCGTTTAATAAACAAACTCAAATTTGAGCTCGAGCTCGTGCTCCTAGCTCGATAAGCTCCTCTTGTGAGCTTGTTAGCAAGCTGAGCTAGAGTGAGCTTGCTCATTTACAGCCCTAGACGTAATTTATTGAAATTTGAGTAATATAGGAAGCTAGGAAGGAACACACATCCTATTGTTGCAATATGTACTCTACGTCAAAAATAGATAAAACAACTGAATTATGTTTTCCCTTAGATCAAGAGGCTATTGAATGAATTAAAAAATTAATAAAATATTAACACAGACTAATAAGTTGATTAATAATAATAAATAATTACGATATTAATAACCACTAATTTTATTTTAATTAACAGAATCATAATATACAAGATTTATAAATTACTAAAATTCTATTGAATAACTTATACAATATCTCTATATACAAGCATTAATTTATATCCCACGGATCACACTTGATAGGAGCACAAATAAAATATAAAAAAATATTATTCGAAACAAAACAATGGCCAATATTTCGCATTCAAAAGAACTCATGAACCAAAAGAAAATGCTATGCACGGCATTTAAACTTTTGTATGATCAACTTTGAAAAAAAATTTCTAATGAATCGGTTAAACAAATTAAAAAATATATTGGAAAAGCAACTTTCAGAATTATTCTCTGAAGATGAAGTTAAGATGAATCAAGATGATAGGACATGAGTAGCCAGCGGAGATGTGTCATAAAATCGGAACGATATACACATGACAATTATCCAAAAATGAAATAATAATAATTCCAAAAAAAAAGAACATAGAACCCACTATTATCAGATGCAAATTTCTAACTCAATTTAGTACAATAGCATCTTCATTATTGAATCCCGAGGAACAACGCTCATGACTCGTATTTCCGTCTAGTAAAAAAGAATCTAATTTTTTTTATGTTTTATTATATTTATTTTATATTTTTTATGTCGGCCACTAGAGATTGAGTTGTTTTTTAATTTTATTTGTGGTGTGAAATGCGAAAGTCTCTGTAAGTCTTTTATAATAAATAAAGCTTCGTCTGTTTTAGTCTTGAAATTTGGTTAGGATTTGTGTTTTTTATTCAAGTGTCCTTTGCGCAGAGCTTTCCCATTGTCTCCAACCTTTCCAAGATTCTTTATACTTTAACCGTAATTGGTCTTGCCTGAAAATAAAGAGCAACTGATACGTAAGCAAAAAATTCTTATCATCCTGCATGAATCTCGAGGTGTTGCACGAATCTCAATGCACCTCTTTGAGCAAGAAACATTCAAACTTTGATTTCAGCAAGCTTATACTCAAACTAACTGGGTCAGTGAGATAAACCTAATGATACTAAAATTGGTCTAATTCGGGTCAAATCAAGATATTAAATCATTTTTAGAAGTTTTTAGGCATATTTGAAAGATCAAATAGATTATGAATCGAACGAGCCCATTGTCGAACCAGGCTTCTTGACAAGACGAATCTAATGAGCCCAAGATTGCTCAATTCTGACATTATTAAGACACTCAAATGTTCATCAAATACAGTCTGATCAAGCAAAGTTATCCAAGCCGTTTAATCAAAGTGATTCATAGTTTTACATTAATTGTAACTGGAATTCTAGAAATAGAGTTTTACCTCTCTTATGAAAGGTGGAGAAGAGTTCGACGCCTGAAGAAGAGCTTGAAACTTAGAGAATGAGCTGAAGTCCAACATCTCTCTTGCAGTCATCTACAGCTGCAATGAAATTGTGAGCTCTAGCTCGACTTGAGCTCGAGCTCCATCTCGAGTCGAGCTCAAGCTTGGTTTGTAAGGGCAATAGCCGAATCGCAAGTTATAACTAAAAATTTAATTTTTATCGGAGATGGTCGGAGAAGATGAAGATATTGGTGGAGGATGCAATGACAGCTTATCGAAAATGCATAGAAATGACTAGCGGTTGGCTCGAGCCAGAATGAGCTCACAATTTTAAAGTAGATAAAACAACTGAATTATGTTTTCTCTTAGATCAAGAAGCTATTGAATGAATTATTTTAATTAATCAAAATAAATTATATAAATTAAAACAAATTAAGAACATATTAACTCGGACTAGTTAATATTGATTTGTGAGTTGAGCTGATTAAACACAATTCATTAGATTTATTTAGTTTCATAAATTAATAATAATAAATAGTTACGATATTAAAAACAATTAATTTCAATTTAATTAACAAAATTATAATTTACAAGATTCATAAATCACTAAAATTCTATTAAATAACTTATATAATATCTCTATTTACAAGCATTCATTTCTAATATTATTATTAAATCATTAACAAAAGATGAATTAGAATTATATTTTTTCACCCAAAGTCAAATGCCATGATTTTGATCATGAAAACTAAAAATTCAACATGATTCATTAAATTGTAAACTTATTTAAAAATTATGTTCTTAAATGGTGATTGTTATTTACATTGAAAAAAAAAAGTTATGTCTATAAATAAAGTTATCCACGCGAATTATTTGAACTTGCTACAAAATCCTTAGTAAGAGGAAAACACATTTAAATCTCTGTATAATCAACCTTGAAGAAAATTTCCTAATAGATTGGCTAAAAAAATAAAAAATATATATTTCAAAAGCAACTTGCAAAGTTATTCTCTGAGGATAAAGATAAAATGAATCAAGATAACATGATATCAGTTGCCAGCGAAGATGTATCATAAAATTGAGATGACATGCACATGACAATCTTTCAAAAAAAGACTATTAATTAAGCAGGAAAAAAAAAAGAGTAGATAGGTCTCACCATTGATTGGCAACATTCATCAAATGCCAATTTCTAATTCATTATTGAATCTAAGGAGACCCGTGACTCTTCTTTTCATTCACTAATTCAATCTAGTACAATAATATTTTCATTATTGAATCCCAAAGAGGCCCGTGACTCTTCCTTTCATCCACTAAAAAAAGAATCTTTTCTTTTATTTTTTAAATTGGCTTAAGAAGGTTTTCTAAAACGCGATGCACTTATTACCCGAGATGCACGAGATTGTCTGGATGTAATCATTTCTCTCAACCCAATGTCCTTTCCGCGTAAGTTTCCCATTGTCTCCATCCTTCCCAAGATACGAAAGAATATATTCTTTTATCACATGCACCAATAATTATTCAAGTTCCGTTTTCAAACTCCCCTCTCTTCTCTTCCATATCACATCACATGCAAGATTCGTGTGTTTTTAATTCTTATATTACATCAAGATAGTAATATAAATTATATATCTATATATCCATAAATGAAAATATAAACTATTCTAAATTTTGATATTTTTCACACAACCAATTTAATCTTGCTTAATACGTAATCAAGAGATTCCCATCATCATGCATGAATCTCGAGGTGTTGCACGGATCTCAATGTGCCTCTTTGAGCAAGAAACGTTCATATCTTGATAAGTACTTATCCAGAACTTTGATTTCACCAAGCTTATACTCAAACTGACCGGGTCAATGAGATAGACCCAATGATACCAAATTTGGTCTAATCCGAGTCAAATCAAGCTCAGATCAATATAATAAACCATTTTTAGAAGCTTTTTAGGCATATTTGAAAGGTCAAATAGATTCTGAATCGAGCGAGCCCATAGTCGAACTGAGCTTCTTGAGAAGACAAATCCAATGAGCTCAAGATCGCTCAATTCTGACATTATTAAGACACTCAAATGTTCATCAAATACCGTCTGATCAAGCAAAGTTATTCGAGTCTTTTAATCAAAGTGATTCATATTCTTACATTAATTGTAACTGGAACTCTAGAAATAGAGTTTTACCTCTCTCATGAAAGGTGGAGAAGAGTTCGACGCCTGAAAAAGAGCTTGAAACTTAAAGAATGAGCTGAAGTCCAACACCACTCCTGCAGTCATCGACAACTGTAATCAAATTGTGAGCTCCATCTTGAGTCGAGCTCGAATGGTGAGCTCAAGCTTGGTTTGTAAGGGCAGTAGCCGACTCGCAAGTTATAACTAAAAATTTATTTTTTATCGGAGATGGTCGGAGAAGATGAAGATATTGGTGGAGGATGCAATGATAGCTCATCGAAAATGCATAGAAATGACTAACGATTGGCTCGAACTGGGATGAGCTCACAATTTTCAAGTAGATAAAACAATTGAATTATGTTTTCTCTTAGATCAAGAAGCTATTGAATGAATTATTTTAATTAATCAAAATAAATTATATAAATTAAAACAAATTAAGAACATATTAACTCGGACTAGTTAATTTTGATTTGTGAGTTGAGCTGATTAAACACAATTCATTAGATTAATTTAGTTTCATAAATTAATAATAATAAATAGTTACGATATTAATAACAATTAATTTAAATTTAATTAACAAAACTATAATATACAAGATTCATAAATCACTAAAATTCTATTAAATAACTAATATAATATCTTTATTTACGAGCATTTATTTCTAAAACTATTATTAAATCATTAACAAAAGGCCAATCAGAATTATATTTTTTTCACCCAAAGTCAAATGTCATGATTCTGATCATGAAAACTAAAAATTCAACACGATTCATTAAATTGTAAACTTATTTAAAAATTATACTGTCGAATGGTGATTGCTATTTGCATTGAAAAAAAAAATATATCTATAAATAAAGTTATCCATGCGAATAATTCGAACTTGCCACAAAATTCTTATTAAAAGGAAAACACATTTAAATCTCTGTATAATCAACCTCGAAGAAAATTTTCTAATGAATTGGCTAAAAAAATAAAAATATATATTTCAAAAGCAACTTGCAAAGTTATTCTCTGAAGATAAATATAAGATGAATCAAGATGACATGATATCAGTTGTCAGCGAAGATATAACATAAAATTGAGATGACATACACATGACAATCTTTCAAAAAAAAGACTATTAATTGAGCAGGGAAAAAAAGAAAAGATAGGTCCCACCCATTGATTGACAGTATTCATCAAATGTCATTTTCTAATTCAATCTAGTACAATAGTATTTTCATTATTGAATCTCAAGGAGACCTGTGACTCTTCTTTCCATCCACTAATTCAATCTAGTACAATAATATTTTCATTGATTGACAGTATTCATCAAATGTCATTTTCTAATTCAATCTAGTACAATAATATATTCAATCTAATCTCAAGGAGGCCCGTGACTCTTATTTTCATCTATTAAAAAAAGAAATTATTTCTTTTTTTAATTGACTTGAGAAGAGTTTCTAAAAAATCTTATGCATGCTTATTAGAATACGTCCCGAGGGCAATTAATACGTAATCAAGAAATTCCTATCATCCTGCATGAATCTCGAGGTGTTGAACGGATCTCAATGTACCTCATTGAGCAAGAAGCATTCAAACTTTGATAAATATTTATCTAGAACTTTGATTTAAAATGCTTATACTCAAACTGAACAGGTTAAATCAAGTTTTGAAGTTAAATGTGTTTCCATTAAGTACATGAATTTATTAATTTATTCGTAAAAAATGTCAAAGATAATTAATTTTATCATTTTATTAGAGATTTGTAGTATCGAATGCCTTGAAGAGCTAAATTTAATGATGCCAAAATTAAATTTCTTCAAATTTTAATTGAAGTATTAAATAATGTTTAATTGGGGCTTTTGCATACATATCACTGAAAATTTTTATATTTATATATCTCAACCCAAATTTTTATAATTACAAACATCATATGAAAGTAGCACTTATTATTATCTTTTAGTAGTCAATTACTTTTGATATGTCGGTATGTTATAAGACATCACATTACTTAAATGTGATATAATGTTTGTGCTATGTAGCATCATACGTCAAGTTTAATTAAGTTTTTTCAATTAAATGATAGTACTAATAATATAAATAACAAGAAAGCTTCACAAGGGTTATAAATAAAAATATCATTAATGAAATTTTATGGCTATAATTATGAAAAAAATAATTTGTTGGCCAACGACATTAGACTTTATTGGCGATATTAAAATTAGATGGTTATATAATTTGTAAAAAAAAAAAAAGATTTTGATGTTGACTTAGTTAATTTGATGTCGACTCCATTGAAATTGCTTACATATAAAATATATATATTTGTTGTGTGTTGATAAATTCGGGCCGGTAGAGTGATATACTAAGACATTAGTGTTGTACAAAGATCCAACATACACACAAGTAAAAAGAAATCGACAAAAAAGAAGGGAAAATTTTTTATATGGAAAAATCAAAATAACAAAAATCACGAGGTCTGACTCAATTGAAAAGATTTTATTATGTTGATGTACGTTACAAAATTTTATCGGCTATTCAATAGCAACAAATAATATACACTAGTAGTATGTGTTTTCCCAGAAGAAAAATTGACAGTAATATTTTTGATTGATATGCGTATGATTTATAATTAAAATCTTAAATTTTAATAGTTTTAATAATAATAGTAAACTTTAATTTTTAATTAATTTTAATAGTTTTTACTTGAAATTTTAAATTTTAATTCATTTTAAGTGCATTTTAAATTAAATTTTTTTTTTAAAAGCTTTCTGCATGAGCTAGTAAGTCGAGTCTAGTCTGACACAAATTTGGCTTTAAGTTCAGCTTATGAGTCATTTATCGAGCTCAGCTTGAGCAAGCTTGACTCACTTACCTCTAAAATGATGGAATGAATGCATTATATCATTGGGCTTTCACCATAATTAGATTTTAGTTTTTTTAATATTTTATTAACTAAAAGTAAGGCACAAATAAAGGAGACATAAGATCAAATGTACACTGAATTTCATACGGAGAATTACTAAATATTTAATTTTTAAAAAGATCATAGACCGAGCATGAACATATTCATGCATTATCTCCCAAGATTTACAATGTCAAATAAAATAGATATTTGAAAAAATATTTAAGTCATTCTTTTATTGATAATTTCAATTTAAAAGTTCATTGACTGCCTCCTTCACCTCTAATAAATCCAAAAGATTGCTAATATTGATATTACTAACAGTTTTAGAGTGAAAGAAAAGATTGATGTAAAAAAGTTGTTTACGAAAAATTTTGATGTCTTCAATCAACACTCTAAGGCATCGTAGAGTCTGGAGAACTATTCAACTGGATTAAACGCTGCCGCTTGAAAATTTTATGTTCGGCGATGGAACGTTTTCGAAAGGTCTCCGATTATTATAGAACAAAGATGATGAGGCACGTTCCGCGACACAACTTTTCAAGGAGCTTTGTAGAACGAAGCTTGCGCTTCAACATAACATGGTAAAAAAAAAGTTTTTGAAATCAAGTGATATCTACCATCTCTATGATTAATCTACTTCCTCCCTATCCATCTCAGCGTGCCCATGACGCATCTACAATTTGATGGACAAAATAAAAAGCTCACGCTCGTTTATATCCTAATATTCATATCAATCATCTCAATATGATCACAATATGTTCATCATTGTCTCCCATTTTTAAAAGAAAGTTCATATGAGGTGCCCTCATTTTATGTGATCTTCGTTTGAATGTTTTTTATTCGATAATGTCATTTTTGTTTGGTGTTATGACCTCTTTAAAAATTACCATTTTAGTTGATAATAATTAAAATGTGCCACTTTAAATAAAATTATATGCATCATTTGAAAATCATAGTAAAATCATTATCTTTGTTGTGTGCTACAAACTCAATATTAATAAATTCATAATATCGTTCCTTGACACCTTAATACTATCATTTGTTCACACCAAATAAGTTATAGCCATAGTTTTCTTCAATGTGGATTCATTTTTCATGTGTTAATAGCATTTTTTTTTCTGAAAATAAAGTTAATTTGTTGAAGCTTAACCACAACAATTAATGTTTCTTTGAAAAGATAATAATCTATAATTGCAATTCATTTCAGTCAATAATGTCAAAAAAATTAAAATAATTATGATAAATAAAGAGCAAATTAAAAAGTAATATCGAGCAATTATGATATAAAAATATTTTATTTTAAATTCTTCTTGTAATTAGGCAATCGTAAAGTTAAAACATAGAAATAAAATATATTGCATATATAAGAAAATTATACTCATATTTTTTTATAAAACATCTTAGTTGAATCTAGGGCATTATGATGAACAACTTTCAAGATTTTGGTTGTTACAAATGTCTTAATTGAATTAAAATTTTAATTAATCATTATTTTTAGTTTAAGAAGGTAATTAAATAATACCAAATCTATTTAATCAATTTAAATCACCAAGTATAATAATTAGTATAAATTATGATTTTTTTTAATTAATTAATATTTGTAATGTTAAAAAAGTAAAACACCGCCTTAACTTATAATATACGAGAAAACCATGATGGGAATCCATTGCCCACCTCACATCCATTGTAGCAACTTCTTAACCCCCTTCTCAGCCTCTTTATAAAGCTTAATTGTGAAAATTAATTAATTTGCTTCATTTGTAGTTATCTTATGAAAGGCTTCAACTGGGCTTTAAGTTCTAATTGTCCTGCTAAGTTAAGGAATATTTTGAAAGATTTGAATCTCTCGGCTCCTTCTGTTTCGTTGGTCTCTGCTGTTAAATGGAAAAAGCCTTTTTTGCCTTTTATAAAGCTTAATTGTGATGGTTGTTGGGTTCAAGATAAGCGCTAGCGTTGGGGGTATTTTCGTGGACGTGCTCGGACTACCTATTTGTTCAGTACGCTTCTAAGTACATTCCGTATCCCCTCTTATGGCTGAAGTCGATCGTTGTCTTTGGTCAGTTGATTGCTTAATAGGGGTTGTAAGTTTATTCATGTGAAACCGATCTTTAATTTTGTGGAAGTTTTATGATTGCAGGAGGCGCATCATTCGAGTCTTAATGTGCTAACGAAGAGGATATTTCGATCGGCTAACCAATTATCTATTATTTCGGACTCATACCAAAAGAGATGGTAATAAAGCGGCTCATCGAGCCGCAAAGTATTGCCTACTACTTAACGTTCCTTCTATTTCCTTCCATATTCCTTATGAGTTACACATCGTATTGTTTTATCCGATTGTTTTGTTGTGCAGAGTCGCGTGAGTTGCATTTTTCTTTTTGGAGAAGTCCTTAGATTCCTCGTCTTTTTTTTTTTTTTTTTTGCATGTAGTCAGATGGGTGGGCTAGATAGAACTCTCTTCCGGTTTTCATACTTTATCTTTTATTTAACGCGTAGGGAGCATGAGTCTCCTTTAACTAAAAAAAATAAATAAATAAATAATATAAATTTAATTCACAAACTATATTAAGTTGTTTGAACTAAATTTTTTTTAATTAAATAATATTAATAATTTAAAATCCTGCTCTTTAATTTATTACACAGTAGAAACTACATCTTTAACTTACCCACATACTTGAACGCCATCACTTCCATCCTCCACCACACATCCATTACAGCAAGTTATTTCTATATCTATAGACGTCAATGAGAGTCAACAGGAAACCAATGTGGAAACCACACCACCTTTAACTTATAAATACGACACGCATCCTTCATAGCAAAGCCACCTACTTCCATCCTCCTGACCCTCTGCTTCTCTTCTTCTCTTCCACCGTCTCTCCTCCTCTTATCCTTGATCTGTGCCATGGCAGACTGGTCTGTTGGTCCAATCGTCGGTGCCATGGCAGGCTCGGTTGGCCCAATCATGGAAAAGATCATGAACGCGATCGAGGATAGGATCATCAACACGATCTTGGATAAGATCATCGACACTTTCTCTGATCACCGGCAAGATCAGTACTTCAGATTGCAGACAGGCATGAAGGAGAATCTCGAAAGGCTGCGAGAGAACCACCCCAAGATCCAAGCTGTCGTCTCTGCTTACACCCGAGCACAGATCACAGATCGCAACTCTGCTCTCAACAGATGGATATGGCAGCTACGAGATGCCATCGATGAGGCAGATGATGTTCTTGATGACTTTGAGTACATGAAGCTTGAAGAAGAACAACCGGAGCAGATCAGACGAAACACGGAGAAAACACAGGTGCGTTCTGCAGTCCCTGGCTTTTTGTCTGGAATTTTTTCTAAAAAACGTAAAGGCGACGAACGAGCTCTCAAAATTAATCCCTACTTGGAGTTGTTGGAGAGACTGGAGGCTGTTGTGAAGAAACTTGATCAAGTTTCAGCTGGGGTCAGTACTTTCCTTCATCTCATCCAAAACGCAAAGCAGGAGCAGCAGGAGCTGGAGCTTCAGGTGTACAGAGATCGTGAAACAGGGTCCTTGCCTAAAAAGGATCTCATCGGTCGAGGCGAGGAGAAGGATTTTGTTATGCAGTGGTTGAGAAAGCAAACAAATGAAGATCCAACTCATATTGCTAGCCCTCCTCTCTACGAAAACATTTCTCTTTTATCCATAGTGGGTCATGGTGGCATGGGCAAAACAAGTCTCTTACAACATATCTATGAAGATCTGAAAGAAGAATTTGAACTGAAAATATGGGTTTGTGTTTCCAAAAACTTTGATGCAAAAAAGGTGATTGCCGATATGTTGGAATGTCTTAAGAAGGAGAGGCCTCGTTTGGAGTCACTCACTGCTCTTCAAGAGAGTCTTCAACTTGAAGTAAAATCCAAAAAATTCTTGCTTGTTCTGGATGACATTTGGGAGGGAGATATGAACAAATGGGAGAATGTGCTCTCCCCTCTAGCTTCTGGAAGTTTGGGAAGTAAAATTTTGTTGACTACCCGGATGAATACAGTTGCATCGGATATTGCAAATGTGATTAGTAAGGATAAAAAAATTTATCCATTAAAGGGCTTGAAGGAAGATGTGTGTTTGGAGCTACTCAACACCCGTGCATTTGCTGGTGTAAATGACCATGGTGCTCGTAAAAAATTAACAGACATTGCTGCTTCGATAGTTAAGAAGCTTTCAGGCTCTCCACTGGCAGCAAAGGTCATTGGTGGTGTTCTCAATTCAAACTTGAATGAGGGCTTTTGGATGAAAGTTTTAGAGAGTAATGTTCTAAACGTAGAATCAGAACCGGGTCGCAATCAACTTTTGTCTATCTTAAGTTTGAGTTTTACGTTCCTGCCACAACCTCTACAAAATTGTTTTGCATTTTGTGGTGTATTCCCAAAAGATCATGAGTTTGATAAATATGATTTAGTCCGAATGTGGATTTCATTGGGTTTCATTCAGGAATCTTTTATTGAAGGAGAGACTTTGGAAGATATTGGAGGAAATTATTTTGATGTTTTGGTCAGAATATCTTTCTTTGATGAGTTTCAGGATGAGTTTCAGGATGATAAGAGAATATACTATAAGATGCATGATTTATTAAATGAATTGGCACAAAATATTTCTTTAGAGGAATGTTACGGATTTGCGGGAGATGATGTTTCATCTTTTAAAGTTCGTAAAAATGTTCGACACTTATTCGTTGAAACACAAAATCCAGAAGTGTTGAGAATGATCAAAGATGTTAAAAATCTACATTCACTTTTTTTTATCAGTAATCGTCTATGTTCTACTGAAATTTTTGAAGCATCGAGAAGGATTCGTCTGTTGTTCATATGCTGTCGATTTCAGGCAAAGATTTCCGAGGCTATTAAAAATTTGAGACATCTTCGATATTTGAATATTTCTGCAGCTCTCACTCATATGCCAAGATCTCTAAGCAGTCTTTATCATTTGCGGTTCATAATCTATGAAGATCAGACTTTTAGGCAACATTGGTCTGATGATTTCTTTCCTGGCGATGTGAGTAATCTTTCTAATATGCGTTATGTTGAATTGCCCCCGAATGTATTTTATAGTGTACCTGGAATTGGGAAATCAAGATCACTTCAAGAACTAAATGAGTTTAATGTGAAGAATGAGAATGGTTATAGAATTGGGGAGTTAGAACATATGAGCGAGTTGTGCAAATTAAAAATACATTTTCTGGAAAATGTGAAGGATGCTAGAGAGGCTCGCACTGCAAAGTTATTTGAGAAGACAAAACTCATAGATTTATTCTTGAATTGGGGCAGTACTGTTGATGAAGGAAAAGAGAAATTTGAAAGCCTACGGCACATTGTCAATTCTGACTTGGATGTGAAAGTGCTTGAAAATCTTAAACCATACAAAAATTTGAAAAGATTGTCGATAGTTTCATATGACGGTGCAAGATCTGCAGAATGGATGTACAAGGTAGATTTGATCTCCAATCTAGAGTACATCCGACTGGACTACTGTTCAAAGTGGGAAACTCTTCCACCTTTTGGGCAGCTTCCCCACCTCAAGTCACTGTATCTTCGTAATATGCCAAAAGCAAAGCGGCTTGACCATAAATTCCATGGGAATGACAAAGCAGATGACTGTTTCTTTCCTTGCTTAACTGAACTCTTCCTCGTTAACTGCCCAAATCTGCTGGAGTTGCCCTATTTGCCTCTTAAGCTCAAGAAAATGAAGATACAAAACATCGGATGGAAGGCTGCTTTGATCTGCAAGCAAGAAACCAACAACTGCAAGCTTGAAACATTAGAGGTCCTTTCATGTCCAAACATCACAACTCTTCTTTCTCTTGGTGGACTGCAACAAGTGGAGAGTGGCATTGAGAGATTCCAGCTTATTCTCAGTGAAGTTGTTATAGATGACCCATTCTTGTTGCTAACGGTAAGTATCGCCTCCTTGAAAAAGTTGAGAATTTGTAATAATGATGCACTGGTTTCTTTTACAACTGAGGCGGAGCAGTGGTTTTCGCACGTTAGCTCATCCCTTCGTGAGTTGAGGTTTGAAGGCCTCAAATCCCTGCAGTCTCTCCCTTCCTCCTTGGAACGCCTCTCTTCACTTGAGATTCTACATGTCAAAAAAGTTCCTCAGCTCCAGCAGCTTCTACACATCCCCGCCTCCCTGAAAGAATTACGTCTTGAATGTCTGGAATCATTGCAGTGCCTGCCATCTTCATTGTCGGCCATCTCATCCCTCGACCATCTATGGTTAGAAAGCATTCCACTTCTCAAATCATTGCCAGAACTCCCTCCCTCTTTGTCTTTTATCAATATAAATAGTCTTGATAACCTAGAGTGCCTGCCATATTCTTTGTCGGCCATCTCATCCTTCATCTCTTTACAATTAAAAAGAATTCCACTCCTCAAATCATTGCCAGAACTCCCTCACTCTTTGTATAGTCTGTCGATAACGAGTTTTGATAAGCTAGAGTGCCTGCCATCTTCATTGTCGGCCATCTCATCCCTCATGTCTCTATGTTTAGAAAGCATTCCACTCCTCAAATCATTGCCAGAACTCCCTCCCTCTTTGTTTGTTCTGACTATAAGGAGTCTTGATAACCTAGAGTGCCTGCCATCATCTTTGTCGGCCATCTCATCTCTCAAGTATTTTAATTTAATTAGCATTCCACTCCTCAAATCATTGCCAGAACTCCCTCCCTCTTTGTCTCATCTGCATATAGAGAGTCTTAATAAGCTAGAGTGCCTGCCATCTTCTTTGTCGGCCATCTCATCCATCAAGAATATATATTTAGAAAGCATTCCACTCCTCAAATCATTGCCAGAACTCCCTCCCTTCTTGGAAATTCTGTCTCTAAGTAATCTTGATAAGCTAGAGTGCCTGCCATCTTCTTTGTCGGCCATCTCATCCCTTACCTATTTAGAATTAAAAAGCATTCCACTCCTCAAATCATTGCCAGACCTCCCTTCCTTTGGGGTTACAATAGAAATAAAAAATTGTGATCCAGAGTTGATGAAGCGTTATAATAAAGAATAATGAGGCTGTGATTGGCAGAAGAAGAGATTGGAGACTTTGCTGATGTCAGTATTAATTTTATTTTATTTAAGAATTTGTTGTTGTATTTGTAATTAAATTATATTATCATTGTTTTGTTTTGCAGTTAATTTTTATTTAAGAGTTTGTTTGTTGTCGTTAAAATATGATTTGTAATTTTGAAGTGGATAGCATTAAACTTTAAATATTGACGATTTCCTCTTCAGAAATTTGAATATATAAATTATATTTGTTTGGATATATGAGACGATGTAAGAAATTTAACCAAAATCCGTCAAAACTTTCCTTTCCAGCAATGCAAAACAACTAGACAATTTCATGGAGCGAAATTCAATTAAGCTTTATTGTAAAGACCGGGTTCTCACATTTCAACAAAGATCAGGTCCACCGTTCCAAGCAAATTCCAACCCCTTCCTTGTGCCAATTTTAATAGTCACATACTTATCACTTAAAAAATGAATTTAGTGCCTTCTTATGTGATATAAAAATATGAAATATGATTTCCTCTTCTGAAATTTCAATAAAAAAATGAAATATCAATTTAGTGACTTGTTGTTACATTAAACTTAAAATATTTATGATTTCCTCTTCTTAAATTTTAACACATAAATATATTATTTACTCCACAAAGATGATACCTACAACTCAAATTGACTTTATTTTTGAAGAAAAAAAAATTTTTTTTTACATGGATGCCACCTAATTATATATATATTTTTTAAATCAATTATATATATATATTTTTACTCAATGTGAAGATAAAGAGATGTCAAGAATAACTCCCCAAAAAATTAAAATCATTTACATAATACCTTTATTTTTAGTGTATTTATGTATTTTTTTTATTTCTTTATTTTTTTTCTCAGAATTTTGTCTTAACTTTTTTTAGCAATCATGTGCAGAGAGTATATTTCTCCCACAAAATGCCATTGTCATTTGTGGCTACTCATCTTTACAAGAATTATAATTTTTTAGATATCGTAATGTTGAAATTTTGACAATTTTGTCTTTAATGAATTTATGTGATTGAACTAATCATCATAAAACTCTTATTTACCTATCATTATTAATGAACTCTTTTGTTATTTCCTTGAATATCTTCATATAAAAATATCAATGTTTGATAAGATAGAAAATTCAAGACCAAAAGATTTCTTAAATATGTTATTTTGCTTTTCATAAACTTCAATAATTAATTGTTATTTATCCACTGGTCAAAATGAATTGAAATTTTTGTAAGCATTTCCATATATATATATAGAAACTTTACTTTTGGTCAACAAGAAGTGGGCCACTTGCACTTTGGTTCACGACTTTTGAAAAACTTAATTTTCCAATTAGTTTTAAAGCATTATTTACAATCCTTGATTGAACTGAACGGATTCACCATCCAAAATCACTGCACTAGAAAATCTTCAAATTGAAAGCCTGCAAGCAAACTTATGACAAATTATTTTCTTTATTGATCAGGGAAGCCATCTCTTCCATTGATTTGGAAGATCTCACACCATAATAAATACTTCTTCTTCCCGTTCCATTTCTTCGATCGATTTAATCCCAAGTTTCTTTCTTTTTTTATCTCTCATCTCATCCCATCCCTTAACTTTATTTTCATCATTGTCTCTAACATTTATAGCCTTCTGGTGTCGTTTTGTACAGACTTTAAGTTTTTGGTTATGTTTGGTGGGGCTTCTTGGAGAGGACAGTAGGAGAAGAAATATCTAGCGTTTAATGGTTAGAATATGCACAAGTTAAAAAGATTTTTGGAAGAACTTCGATTGAATTGCTCCACCATCATGCCAACCTTTCTTCATCTCTTTTGATGCAGCTGCTTTTTTTTTTTTTTTTTTGTCATTCATGCTTATGGAAATTCATTCATATGCACCTTAAATATTACGAGCTTTGGAGAAAGAAAAATTCAATGCAAAAGTACTCACTAGCACAAAATACCATACTAAGATTTAGTTTTGAAGAAATAGGTCAATGGAAGGTAATTGTGGCAAATTTCGTTAGCTGGAAGTGTTAGGAGCAAAGGAATAACCTTTCAACAAATCAATAGCCCCAATGTTTGTTTGTGTGGAATGTAAGTATGAAGACGGCGAAGAACTTGACCTACGTTGTGATGTTTATGAGGCTTCTAAAGATGTCAGCTGATTTCAACAATCTAATGATATCGTTGATTTAGGACATAATCATCATTTAGAAAAATATTATTTAAATTTAGCGAATGAACCATTCCCTTAGAGACTTGCCCTACGATAAACTTGATTTTCATGAATCGTAAATTTTTATAATTGTAGTATGCTACGCCAATGCCTAACCTAAGAGAAACTTTGTCTTTTGTGTGACTAAGGGCAATTTAGTCTTTTCTCATTTTTTATTGTTTAATATAAATAAGGCTAATATGCTTAAGGTTAGAGTTATGTATGAAATTGGGTCTTAAGTGTTAGGGTTGGGGTTTGTGAGAGATTTCAGACCTATCGAATTGTAGGTATTAGGAGAGATCGCCTGCCTCTTGAATTGTATGTGTTTATCTTTTATTTTAGATATTCATGTTTATATTGTTTGTTTTGGAGAATTAAAGTATTTATTTTACCCTAGATTCTATGGAAAATTCTATCAAATTGGTATGAGAGCAATATTTTTGGAAAACAAACAATAAGAGAAGCAGTCGATGGCATCTCAACGTAGTATAAGATGGTGGATCATTTTATAGTCGCGTAAGAGCATGCAGAAAAGGCAACGAAGGGATCAGGTCTTATAGAGACCGAAAACTGAAGAACTTTTTTCACAAAGAAGGCAACAATGGAATCACGACTTACAAAGGCTTTAATCTAATTTCTTCAAGGAGAACACAATGATGGGATCACAATTACTGATTTCACGGAGAAAGCAATGAAGGGATCACAGCTTAAATAGACTCAAAACTTCTTTTTTTCTCCCACTTATTCATCGTGTTCCAGTCGCAATTAGAGCTAGCTGTGAACCAACAAGGACATCACAACGTACAGAGCGACTCAATCCAATTTTCACCGTGAACATCCGCAATTAGGAGCTAGTGACCTCGATCCGCAGCAATGCACCAAAAACTTGGTTTGCAATCGCCAAACAACGCAGTAATTTATGCTTTCAAAAATATGTTATAGCCAATACTTTGACTTAATTAATAATAGCGGCTAGTGTATATAAATATAATTTTATGGAAAATATTTTATACACTAGAGGTACTACGCAAGTATACTTATCGTTTTAAGTAATATAGGGCTTTAAATAAAGACCCCAGTATCAATCCCACGAGGAGGATTATAGATTTTTAAATATTTTGATTTTATTTTTATGTATTTCTTTTAAAGTTAAAAATTTGATATTTAATTTACTAGATACAGAAATAAACAGTAATAAAGTAATGATTGATGTAAATAATAATAAGCAAACAACTTTCTTCCTTTCAATTAATCCAAGACTTTTTAGATAATGTAATATTCGTGGAGAACATAAATTTATGGTATTGTGCCAAATAGAAGCGTTCCTATTCTTTACCTTCGCTCGATAATATAAAGAACATCAGCTAATCTATAGATCGTGTCCGGATGTATTGTTAGTAGAATGGGTTAATCTGAGCTCACACTACTTAGATGTCCAAGGGCGGCTATAGTCGGCCCTATTAGTAACATTTTCCTTCTCTATAAACCAAATTACATAAATTTAGTCTGTCGCTCTAAAAACTTATCAATTCTACGCCCATTAAATAATATCTTCCTATTTATTTGCACTTCACTCGAATAACTCGCGTAAGCGCTTCGACTACCCAAAGATTCATGTGATATCTACTAGTTAAGAATTCATCTCATTCTAGGTCTCAAAACTCTTCAACAGATTTTAACAATTTAAATGGCCAATTTAAATATTAAATTAAGATCCGTTATTAATATCATCACAATATTTAAAATATATTTAGTTTTTAATTCTCTAACGAACTTTATATTATCTTATTTATCTTTTCATAATTGAAAGGAGAAAGTAAAGTAACTACTCAGAACACATTGAATTTAAACAACAAAACATATAAATAAAACTTTGAATCAAAATACAGATACTTATCTCAAGTGTTTCTCCAACTGAACCTCTAAATTCTTCTGACTCCCAAGCGAATAGACTTCACAAGCACTAACTCTTCCAAACTCTCAATACAAACTCTAAATAAAATAAACTCACTAATTTATGAAAGAAAATAAACTAAGATAGTGGCCCTTAATTTATCTTTACTTCTCTCTCTGGATGAATCTAGGTTAGGCTAGGCTATGAGGGGTATGGGGCTTGGGTCGTTTTTATCTGAAGAAGTGGCCTCCTATTTATAGGCTTCAAGGGTTGCCTTAAGGCACCTCTTCAAAATGTGTCCATGTTCAATGAATCTTCTAGAATGTGTGTCTCGTGCCTAGGCGCCGGAATCTGGTGCCTAGGCGCCGGACTCTACGTCCAGTTCTTCGCACCTCTTCACTTTGGATTGCACATCTTCGCGATCCTAACCGTTTTCAAGCGTTCAAATACAATGTATCACATGTCCTATAATCCAGGAATAACTGTCAATCTTCCAATAACCGCTAACACCGTCAAAATAACTGCACAAAAGTCGTCAAAAATCTTGACAGCACCCTGTATCGAACTGGCGCTTAGGCGCCGGATTCTGGCGCCTAGGCGCTAGGCCAATTATTTTGACAATTTTGCATTTTGGCTTCCTTTTTGCTCCCTTTTGCTCTTTTTTCATCATTTTTTTCCTTCTTGAACATTTTTGCATCACCTATATCCAAAACACAAAAATACCTTTCATTAAAGCATAATATCTTTAAAATTTTGATAAAAATCAAGACATAAAAATAGGTATTTTTTCATGGATCAGCTAGCAAGGACACAAGCGTTAGGATGCGACATACAGAGCCGACGAAATGATCATAGCGGGATCACAATGTACATGATCACAACTGTACGGAGTGACATATAGGGGTTTCGTGATTGAAGCTCGCGATTCAGTCGTGATTCACAGGGAAGATTGATGAGATCGTAGCGTCTGATTGCTCCTCTGTGACCGAACGTCAATGTTGCAGTCTCAAGGGAAGTGATGATGAGATTGACGTGATCCAGGATCACTAACTTACGGTCCAATCGTGATAGGAGCTAGTTGGAAAGTGAAGACGAGATTTCAGAGTACAAAAATTTTGCTATTGTGGTTCGAAATTTTTTTGGGAGTAAGGACTGTTGACCTCATTTTTGATGAGGTCTTCTCTTCTTCTCTTTAGTACTTAGGATCTAGCCTTAGGCTTTTCCTTTGACTATCATAGAGGGTTAGAATTGGGACCCACCTTTTAGAAATTCAAACCACTTCTAAACTCCCCGCAAACTCCACAAACTCGACCGTAGACCCCTAATCACCTAGAGGGTCGAAATCAAATGTGGAAGTTTAAAGGATGAGTTCCTATAGACTCTTCGCCTAGGATCGCCTCACGTGGCTCTGGTCCGGTGAAGGGCCGACTCACACATACACTACACCTATGCACTACACTTTCACACACCTCCTAAAAACACACCCATACCCGACTTGACTTCCCGACTCATGTAGGTGATTCACATGGATGGTCCTTAACCCCTAAGCCTCGCGCAAGAGGTTAGGAACAACACGGTGAATGCCTCAAATGAGTCCCTTTCATGGCTCATGTGGGCTTGATATGGCTTCATGGCTCAACAAAAGATGTTTTCATTTCACTTACATCCACCTAATCTTCAATTTTCCAAATTTTCAATTTTTGACCCCCGGACCCTACACCCACCAACCCTACCAAATGCCCTCGAAACTACCCAAATTTCTCAAAAATTTCCAAATTACCCAAAATTCCTCAAAACCATTCCTAAACATTTCCACATTACTCAAATTGACCATTCCTAGCCAAAAATACCAAAAATTCCAAGAATACCCTCCCAATACCTTCCAAATACCCAAAATACCCCTTTTAACCCAAAAATCCAAAAATTCAGAAAATTCCCAGAAAATTCCAGAAAATCCCAAATATTCCCAATTTCATTTTGTTCAACTACACCATGGGCCAATTTTGTCAGTTTACCCCACTTTTGTCAAAACCCCCAATTCGACCCATTTTAACCCAAAGTAAACCCAATGTCAAACCAAGCCTACCCAATTGATCCAAATTTTGGTCCAATTCGATTCTAAACTGCAATTCAACATCCCAAACACCAATCTAGACCAAAGCCAAGCTTAATTTGATTGAAATTTGGGTCCAATTTCACTTTTGGCCTTAAAGCCCAATTTGGACCCATGACCCAAACCTAACTCAAACTCACCCATTTCAACTCCAATTAACCCCAAGTCTTTTCCAAACCTTCCTTAACATCCCCATGAACAAAACACTAACATGATTTGCCCAAAACTTTGATCCAAACCCCACTCAAATTCAACCCAAAGCTAAAAGGCCCATTTCGACCTAAACCCAAACCTAGCCCAAATGAGCCCAAACCCCAAAATCAAAACCCAACCAAAGCCAAAACCTCTTTGAAACACTCCCATAAACATTTCCCAACATTAATTTCACATCAACTTCAACTCTAGCCCAACTTTGGCCCATGGTAGCCCATTTTGGCCCACTTTAGCCCACTTACCAATTAAACCCAAATTCAAACCAATTCAAACCCAAATCACTTCAAACTTGTCTCAAATCACTCATGACACATCCTTAAACTAAACCCAACATTTATTTGGCATGGCCCTTTGCAAAATTTTCATCTAAAAGCCCACTTCTAAAAGACATTCAAAGGCCCATTCCAAACCAAACTCAAAAGCCCAAGCCCATCCTAAAGCCCACATTACAATCTCATCTCATCCTCACTTAGTTAAAATCATTCCTAAGTCCTAAATCAGCAATCAAATCTTTCTAAACAAAGCCATATGACAAACCATCCAAATTTTACACCAAATTACCAAAAATTCTTAAAACCCATTTTTACGAAATCGACTAAACTTTTCCCTAAGCCAAAGACAAGCCATGCAAGCCATGGACAAGCCACATGAAGCCATGGAGAGTTTGACATGTGATCAAGCCATTAATGGAAAAAGGAGGACCCCCTTTCCTAATCCTTCTTAAGCCTTTTTACCTTAAGCATGTCACACTCTAAACCATGCTTTGCCACCTAATCCATGGATGGAGACTTCACCACTCCACTGGCAATCGACCCAACCGATCCTCTCAGCCCAAAATCAGGCCATGGGGAGGTGCACCCAACCCAAACCAATGGGTTGACCAAATTGAAGCTAAAATAGCCCCTTCCCCTTTCTACTTCGATTGAACCACTTTACACATGTCAAACCTCAATCGAATACACCAAACCCCCGCCCCGACCCATCCGAACAAGATGGTGACCAGCGTCCGGCCGGCCACCACCGTGCCGCCGGAAAACACCATGGCCGAAACCTCGGGAGGAGCCAAACTTTGGAATTCTCCCTGCCGAGCCGCCCCATGTCTAGTGGCCACCATGGCCGTTCTTCTCCTCACCGGAGCAACTCGATCCCAAGCCCTAACTCCCCCGGGAGGCCCTCCGACCATGCCTATTTAAACACCACCCCCTCACGGCCATGAGAGGAGAGTTGCACAAACCTCGCCAAAACTCGCCAAAATTGTTCCGTACCCCTCCTCATACACAGAGCACTTGATCCCCAGTGAGATCCCCCTGCCATTTCTTCTCTGCGAGCTCAATTTCGTAGTCGAAATCCAAGCCCAAAACCAGGACACTTCCCCACAGTGAACCAATCCCCAAATCGATTGGTCCTACACCTTCACCGCACCGAGGGAAGGTGTCCACCAGCAAAAGCCCCATCTCCAGTGCCACCCAGTTGCTCCGGACTCCAAGCTTTGTGATCGACTCGTGGTCGAAGTTCAACCTAGCACAATTCACTGCACCGTGAGACTTCATCCGGAGCTCGCCGAGATCCAATCGAAGGTGCAACAACTCTCGCATCGAAGCTTCACTTCTCCGAGCAAAGGTACGAGCTAATTCTTCATCCCGAGCTTCCGGAGATTCTCCATTTCAAATGCCTTAATTTCAATGCATGATTACCGTATGGATGTGTTCGTCTCTTCAAGACGAATCCATGGAGCATAAGAACACGAAAATCCATCGAGAATCGAGTGAGTTCTTAGGTTAGAGTGTGGACGGTCACGGGATCACACCCGTCATGGACGATGAACGGATGCCGTCCATTTAATACACGCGCGGACGGACGGCCCGGATGGCGTCGGACCAGGAGACGGTACGAGAACCGCGGGACCCGGCCGCCGACTCGGATGGCGGCGTCGAATGGGAGCGCGCCACGCGGCATTTCGGAGTCGCTCGAGGTTGACGCGGCGCCGCGTGGATAAGTAGATAAATAGGAATATTTTCTATTTATTTAATTCCTAGAACTTTAAAAATCCATATCTTTGTGTAGAAAAATCACAAAAATAAAATAAAAATACCCTCTCGCTCGCGTGAACAAAGGAGAATAATGTGGAAAAGAAATTAATTAATTTTGTCCAAGTATTTTATTTTTAATTAATTATTTACTCCCTGCATTGTTTTAATTCTCCATGCATGTATACAATTCACCATGGCATGAGACTATAGGGCTTTAAGCCTCCGAACTTAGGGACATTCCCCGAATTTTCCAAGGTCGAGGCCATCTCTCGTGAAAAGTTATTGATTTTTCAAATGCATGTTGTTGATTTAAGTATTTTAATTTCAAAAATTAGCATGTTGAGAAATAAATTCTAGGAAAATTTGGTGATGTTCCTTATGACCAGAGAACCCTAGGAAAAATAGGATTTGAGTTAATTCACTTAAATTAACCCTAATCGACTCAAACACCCAAAATAGACCCCTAACTAATTAGAGTTAACCATAGATCAAATTGACTTGAAATCAATTCTCCACTGACCTTTAGGATCAGAGGAACCCACCATAAAAATTTGAGGTCAATCGGACTTGGTTAGTCCCACTAATTGGGCTGATTAAGCCACTTAGCCATTTTAAACTTTAAAAATTCATAACTTTCAAAATATCTTTCAAAAATTCACCAAATTGGTTTTGGAGTCTCTCTGATATCAGGGGAGTTTAAGAAAATTAAAATTTCAATTTTCTAAAAAAGTTGATTTTTAATATTATTTTAATATTTTTAATAATTAAAAAATAATAAAAATCACAAAAATAATAAAATTCACTAAAATGTTATATTTTGAATTTTAATCACTTAGGAACAGGTCCCATATTTTTCCTAGGTCTATTTAGTGAAATATTAATTTTTAAAGCTCTAGGGTAATTTTAAAATAAAAAAAATCTATTTTCTAGCATTTTCATCAAAATAATTATAATAAATCAAAGAAAAATCAGAAAATTGCAAAGTTTGGTTTTCTGGAATCCTTGATATCAGAGAGAATTTTAAAAATTATAAAATTTATTTTTCAACATTTATTTTATTTTTAAATTAATTAATACTCCAGAAGTTAAAATAATTCTAATAAATAAAATATAATTCAAAAAATTACAAAATTTGGTCCAAGTGGTCCTCTGGTCATTAGGAATGTCCCCTAATTTTCTTAAGGACAGAAACTTTCCCTTGGTCATGTTATTGAATTTTCCTTGGAAATTTCTCTTTTCTACAAAAAATAATTATATAAATAAATTAAATACAGAAAAATCACATTTTCTCCTCTCATGTCTTTATTGACATATGAGTGAAGTCTCATAAAAATTTCAAGTTCATTTGAGTTCAACTTAGTGAGTTATGAAATTATTAGGCTTAAAGGGCAAAATGGTAATTAAAATTTTAACCCTTAATTAAAATTTTAGGTTTAATAAAAAATTAACAAGTAAAATATTTGATCCTAATCTGATTTGGATGATTGAAATTTAATAATTAAAGGGTAGAAACCCATTAAGCAATTTAAAATGATTAAACTTTAATTAAATAATTAATTGAATTTGAAGGATAATAAATTTGGAATTATTAAAATAGGGATATTATTAGGAAGAGATTTATTCTTTAATTTAAAAATCCCTAAATTAATCATCTCATTAATACTCAACTCTTAATTAAAATGATAACTCAAATTTAAAATATTAAAAGATTTAACCATTAAATAAAAATTAAATCATTAAACTCTTTCAAAAATTTTCAATTAAATTAAATTAAATTAAGATTAAAAGTTGCATTAAATTAAATTAAAATTAAGTTAAATTAAATAAACAAATTAAATTAAATTAAATGAATTAAATACATTAAATTAAATAAATAAATAAAATTAAATTAAATTAAATTAAATTAAATAAATAAATAAAATAAAATTAAATTAAATTAAATTAAATTAAATTAAATTAAATTAAATTAAATTAAATTAAATTAAAAATTAAATTAAATTAAATTAAAATTAAATTAAATTAAGAAATTAAATCAAATAAATTAAATTGAATTAAATTAAATCAAATCAAATTAAATTAAATAAATTAAATTAAAATAAATTAAATTAAAATAAATTAAGTTAAATTAAATAACATCACTTAAGACATAAACCTAAAATAATTTAACACTATTCCAAACTTAAATCATTAATTTGAACTTAATTTGAATCACAAACTATTAAATATTATTTTCGCCTCTTAGAGCTTTTATTATCATAACTCCTAAATGGAATATCAAATGAAGTGACACTTCACTTATAAGGATATTCAAACATCCTAGCTCACTCGAGCAAGTTAACAAAACTCGAAAACCTCGGACGATCGATTCATTTATATAATTAAATTCTCTTGACTTAAAACAATCCTGTAAATATCGAAAAGATGTTTAAGATTCTTCTTAAGCACTTCCTCAATATGATAGGATATTTACAAGAACAATCGAACTTAATCGTTCTTCGATGAAGAAAATCGTCTTCAAACTAAAAACACAAAGAACCTAGACGTCATAGAAATGACTAGCTATAGGATTAGGAACTTGTAGTAAAACCATAAACCTTTTCCTTAGCTTTACCTAGAACTCGCTTAAATATTCTAACTATGTTTTAAGTGCAACTTTGAATGACGAGAAGACCCTCCAGTACGCTTTTATTTTATCGCAATTTATTTTATTGCAATTTATTTAATCGCATCGCACTTATTTTTCTTGCATGATAAACAACAACTTGCATGAAAACCGACACCTTTAGGACGTAAAACCAAAACCGAAACCCAAAATTAAAATAAAAGACACTACAAGATAAAATTCACCTCCACAACATTTCAAAATATAAGACAACTCAAAATTTAATCACAAACGAACACAAAACTACAACTACAACTAAATTAAAACGTCTCATCGAATGATCGGGAATACCTCTGATGATGTAACCCACGTGTTGCTAACTGGATTTCCACGTGTCTAAATGAAAGTGCGGAACTCATTTAGTTGAGTTTAGCAAATTCATCCTGACTAAGTGAATTCGATGAAAATAATCGGTGCCGGGATGACGGAACCGCGGGATCTTAATCGGTCTCGTTTAATCAACTTTAAGACCTCGTTTTAATTAAAACACAAAAAAAACACTTGGAAATTAAGACTTCTCTAAACCGAACACTTCTCTCACCTCCCGATTTATGATTTCTAAAACTAAACCTCCGCAACAACAAGGAGCTCGGAGCATGGTGGGCAGCACGGCCATCGTCGTCACAGAAACTCGAACCTACATCAACAAAACTTTCGTAGGTTAAATAACCAAGCCATAGGATTTCGAGGTAGTTCGCCTAGTGCAACATAAATCCTCAATTCTTCGTTAGCATTTGCAGTTGCAAATTAAGCCCTAACCGGTCTTAGGATTCCGAGGTAGTCGTCCGATACGACATAAACCCTCATATCTTCTAGTGCAATTTGTATGATTCTATCATATAAATATAAGCCCTAATTAACTAAAATCGGCAAGATTAAAACATTAGATAAACATTAGGACTTTCCTAAATCCAAGCCAAACAATAGGATAGCTGGAAATTACCGAAGTTCACTTCGAATCCATAATTTCTCCTACTTTTCTTCCTTTGAATTTCCAAAATAAAATGTTCCAAATTTGATCCATTCCCTATTGAAATTCCAAAATTCAACCCTCGAAAACTTAAACTTTCAAATTCTTGAGAGCAGAATTATCGATTATTATCGAGAGTTTTCTTAGGTGATTCCCGTCACTTAAGATGTAATTAACTATGTGGGCTTGCCTTATAGGAACTTTAAGAACCTGTGTAATATAAACCCCCGTTTAATAGACTTCATATTAAGCTAGTGAATTTGTCAGCTTATAAAATTGGTTCGCGGACCAAACCGATGTCACAAACCTTTCTAGTTTATTTAATCGAGCCCCATTATCAAGCAAAGGTGTCTATTCTTCGGGATAGATACACGGTTTGTGGTGCGGCGCTCGTTTATATAAACTATTCGGGATGTGAGATCGGCTTGATTTCATATCTTAAAATTTTCAAATTTAAAATTATTTTCAAAATCAAATACTACTTTTCAAATTATTTATTTAAATTAAATTAAAATTCGCCGACAATTTCTGTAGGCAACTCCCTTTTCAAAAATACAACACTTAACCTAAAAATATGCCGACAAGGACCACTAAGAAAGTGGATGTTTTAGAGGAGAAATTAAATGACGAGTTGAGCCACATCAGATTTGAATAGAGGAATGTTTCTTGGTTATGGAGGAACTGTTGGAGTGAAGATTCACAATCTTGGAAGAAATGATGATGAACATTATTTTTTTTCACTCAATATCACCTCTGCTAGTTGCATGATCGAGAGATGATGACGAGAACGAACACAACCAACAACAACCAAAGAAATTCACGCGGCATCTGGGCATTGTCGCTACTTTAGGTGGACCAGGAGCTGCAGTATTGAGCCATGGAACCACGAGTAAACTCGAGAGACAACACTTGGATGAAATAGCGCGACATTCGAACGGCTTGAAAAACAGGAGCAAACATGATCGAGGTTGATATAGATGGAGTAGATGCATAAGACAGTTGATAGAGATTTTGGTGACCGATAAGCTATGGGATGAGCTGTTTGAGGCTGTACTATGCTCTAAGATTGACTGGAAGTCAAGACACCTTCTGATTTGGGGGTGGTCAACAAATGCACTCAAGACAAAATTTTAAATTCCTAAGGTTCACTACAGATTTCTGGTCAAATGGAATTGATTGTCAGATGATGAAACCATGTGAGATTCATACTATCTTATCCAACATCGATTTTTTCTATCTTATTCATAATTTGTTTTTTGAGAGAGGAGTATTGTTACGTCGGTGCTTAGCCTAAGGGCAATTTTGTCTTTTGTGCGCCTAAGGACAATTTTGTCTTTTACGTGCCTATAGACAGTTTTGTTTTTTGTCATTTATTATTGTTCAGTGTAAATGGGCTAATATGTTTAGGTTTAGGGTTATGCAGGTTTTGAGTTTTAGGATTTGGGTTCGAAAGAGATTTCCTACCTGTCAAATTGTAAGAGTTGGGAGAGATCGCCGAACTCTCAAATTGCAGGTGTTTATCTTTTATTTTATATATTTGTGGTTGGATTCTTTGTTTTGGAGAAATAAAATATTATTTGTCCTAATTTCTATGGAGAATACTATCAAATTATAAAGCTTGTAAATAAGTTGTGTATTTATTTTTTAGATTTTAAGGAGCACACCAATGAGAATTTATCTGATGACACTCAATTGAAGTTGTTGAGGGTTTTCTCTCTAAATTTTAGAACATTCAGACCATTTTTAAAGTACCATTGCATGGATTATTTCTACTGTAAACACTTCATAAGAAGCAGAGATTAATTTTGGGTCATTTCCATACATAACACACAATTCTTATGTATTGGCATATCTTACACTTAAACTTCCATTTTTACAAACATGGTGTTGAAGATGGAGCCTGTGACTCCTCCCGCCTTCTCAATCCCGCCCGCGCACAAGCACGCGAAATTGCGTAAGCTTCACGCGGGACCGCAAGAAGATTCCCGTGTGAAGCTCCCGCCTCCCTGTTTCCCGCCTCCTTTGCTTCCTAAATTGGCCATTATGCTTCTTATAAATAAGCATGTAATTAGGACTCGCTAATCCCATCCTAAGCACTCCCTCCTTCGGTCGAAAGCGTAAACAAAAGCAAAAGCTTTTCTTTCTCCGGTTCATGCAGAGACGAAAGGGGGCTTGTCCTTCTTTTGTTTCTCTTTCACGTGAGAGAGAGAGAGAGAGAGAAAGAGAGAGAAGGAGAAGGTGGGTAGAGAGAAAGACAGGGAGAGGGAGAGCGATATTAATTTCTTCTTGTAAACGTCGAGGCACTCGACGGTGTAAATCCTCAAAATAGTAAAATCCTCTGCAGCTCCGTGGACGTAAGCAAATTTGCCGAACCACGTAATCTCTGTGTCGTATTTTCTGGTGCATTTTTCTCGTTTCAATTTCCGCTTTATTGTCGTCGTTTTTCATAACAACTGGTATCAGAGCCCCGGTTCGGATCTGAAGAAGAACGATGACTGGAGACGAAGTGAAGATTTCAGGGATCGAGAAATTCGACGGTACGTGACTTTGTTATCGAGCGGATGCGAGATAGAGGACTACCTCTATGGGAAGAAACTTCATCTTCTATTACTGGGACAACGACCGGAGAAGATGGACGGGGCCGATTGGAATCTGTTGGATCGACAGGTTCTGGGGGTTATTCGATTGACCCTATCGAGATCAGTTGCACACAATGTTATCAAAGAGAGGACCACTGCGGATCTCATGGCGGCTTTGTCAGGTATGTACGAAAAGCCATCGGCAAATAACAAGGTGCATCTGATGAAAAATTTATTTAACTTAAAGATGGCGGAAGGTACATCCGTTGTACAACATCTGAATGACTTCAATACCATCACAAATCAATTTTCGTCTGTCAAAATTGAATTTGATGATGAGATACGGGCGCTGATATTATTGGCTTCATTGCCAAATAGCTGGGAAGCTATGAGGATGGCCGTTAGCATTCTCGCAGTAAATTTAAGCTAAAATATGATGATATTTGTGATTTAATTTTGGCTGAGGAGGTGCGCAAGAAAGATTCTAGAGAGACTTCGGGTTCGAGTTCGGCGCCGAATGTTGATTCCGGAGGAGATCACATGACAGGAACTCGAACAGAGGAAGGTCAAATCAAAGCACGAGCAAAAGCAAGTCAAAGCTCGGTCGACAAGCAACACCGCTCGCTAATGCGTGAATCGAAGAAGTTCGGGATGCGTTGTCAGCTTGCGGTTCGCAGCCTTCGTTGACGATCGGATATCGGATTCGGGCGTCTTTTCATACATCTTCCCACCGGAAGTTAATGCAAAACTATGTTGAGGTGACTTTGGGAAGGTGTACCTCGCTGATGGAGCAGCTTTGAACGTAGTGGGGATGGGAGATGTTGAAATTGCACTCCCTAACAAAAGCAAATGGATCTTGCAAAAGGTCAGACATATTCCTGAGCTGAAGAAAAATTTAATTTCTGTTGGGCAGCTAGATGAAGGAGGGCATACGAGTAGTATTCTAGAATAACACCCGGAAGGTAACCAAAGCGAGCACCGGTACCGGCTCGAGGTGAGAAGACCGGTACGTCTGTATATGACTACTGGTTTAATTAACTGTGTTGATACTACTGTTGCAGAGAGCACAACAGACATGTGGCATTGCAGGCTGGGACACATGAGTCTGAGAGGCATGAAAGAGCTTCAGTCCAGAGGCAAGCTGCCAGAACTGAAGTCAGTTGATCTTGGCATGTGTGAAAGTTGCATCATGGGAAAGCAGAAGAAGGTCGGCTTCCGAAAGGTGACATAGCGCTAAAGGCGGGAAAATTAGAACTTGTACACACCGATGTGGGGACCTTCCCCCGCGGCATCTCTCGGAGGCTCTCGCTACTACGTCACATTTATCGATGATCATAGCAGAAGGTATGGGTCTATTTCTTGAAGCATAAATCGATGTATTTAATGTGTTCGGGACTTGGAAGGCCATGGTTGAGACAGAGACATGCTTAAAATTAAAATGTCCGAGATCCGATAATGGTGGTGAGTACATCGATGGTGGATTCGAGGAGTACTTGTGCGCGCTCAGGGCATTAGAATGGAGAAGACCATTCCGGGGACACCACGACAGAAATGGTGTTGCGAGAGCGCATGAACAGGACCATCAATGAGAGGCTAGTAAGCATGAGATTGCACGTCGGACTACCACCAACCTTCACGGGCGGATGCGGTCGACGACTGCAGTCTATTTGATCAACGAGGGGCCATCCGTCCCATTAAACTTTGAATTACCCGAGGAAGTCCGGAGCGGTAAAGAGGTCGAATTTTCTCACCTTAAGACTTCTGGTTGTCTTTCATATGTTCTTATTAATCCGGATGCTCGAAGTAAGCTTCGAGGCTAAATCGAAGAAGTGTTACTTCATTGAGCTACGGAGATGATGCATTTGGGTATCGTTTACTGGATGATCGGGATCGGAAGATCATAAGGCGATGAACGTGATCTTTAATGAGAAAATGATGTACAAGGACAAGTCTCAAGATAGCTTTCGAAACAAGATCTGCAGAAATCGATTCGGTAAAGCTTGATGATTTACCGGAGGTCACGATACATGATCAAAATATGAATGACGACGAGAGTGGGTCCGGGCACCGATTCCCATTATTCCGCAATCGGGTTCGAGTCATTCACTACTCCAACTACGTGTCTCGGAGTCGAAAGGGCTAGACGCTCTCCACAGGGTATTCTCCTGCTTTAACTACATTCTCAGCGACGGATGGTGGAGAACCTCGAGTTATGAAGAAACCTCGCAAGATGAAAATTCGAGCGAGTGGGAGCTAGCCATGAAGGAGGAGATGGATTCTCCGCAGAAAATCGGACTTGGGAGCTAACGGATCTTCCACGCGGGAAGAAGGCTTTACACAACAAGTGGTGTATCGGGTAAAGACCGAACATGATGGCGATAAAAGGTACAAGGCAAGACTTGTTTTTAAAGGTTTTCGGCAGAAGCATGGTATTGATTACTCCGAGATTTTCTCTCCGTGGTGAAGCTTACAACTATCGGAATGGTACTATCTATGGTGGCTACCGAAAATCTCTTCCTCGAGCAGCTAGATGTGAAGACGGCCTTTCTTCATGGAGACCTCGAAGAAGACATCTACATGCACCAACCCGAAGGGTTCGTGGTACGGGGAAAGGAAGACTCGGCTTGTAGATTGAAAAAGAGCTTGTATGGCCTCGAAGCAAGCTCCTGAGACGAGTGGTACAAGAAGTTTGATAAATTCATGCTCAATGCGGTGGTACAACGGATGTCGGGCGATCATTGCTGCTATGTCGGTATTTTGACAATTCATATATCATCCTATTGTTGTATGTGGATGATATGCTTATTACGAGGAGCTAGTATTGATGAGATCAATAATGCGAAGAAGCGGATGTCAAAACATTTTGCAATGAAGGATTTGGGAGCGGCGAAGCAAATCCTTGGCATGAAAATTATCGGAGACGAGAGTCAAAGGTACGTTAAGACTTTCACTGAGTCGAATATGTGAAAAAGGTGCTTAACGGGTTCAATATGGACAAGGCCAAGCTAGTTAGCACACCTTTGGCATGATCATTTCGGACTCAAGAAGAGTCGACCACTACGATGCATGAGAACGAGACTATATGAGTAAGGTTCCTTACGCTTCGACCATAGGTTCACTTATGTATGCTTATGGTTTGCACCCGGACCGGATATTGCTCATGCAGATGGAGTTGTGAGCGGATACATGAGTAATCCAGGAAAGGAACATCGGGAAGCTCGTGAAGTGGATCTTCGGATACCTAAGAGGCTCTACGAGAACCTCGCTTGTGTTTCTCAGGAAAGAGTCTGGAGGTACGTGGCTATGTTGATGCTGATCTAGCTGGAGACATTGATACCAGAAGGAGCACCACAGGTTATGTTTATACTCTTGGTGGTACTGCTGTATCATGGTGCTCAAATCTGCAGAAGACAGGTTCGTTGTCTACTACGTAAGCCGAGTATGTAGCAGTTGTCGAGGTCGCAAAGGAGATGATATGGCTACTGCAGCTTCGGATGAATCGGCAAGAAGGATCGAAAGGGCATTCTCTACGAGTGATAGTCGAGTGTCATATTCCTCGCCGGGAATCCAAGCATTTCGACCTAGGACCAAGCATATTCGGATCAGTACCACTTCATACGGCTATTGTTAGGATGATGGACGCGTTGTTGCTTCGAGAAAATTCGTGGAAGTGAGAACCCCGTCGATATGTCGACGAAGGGTGTTACTTCGAGAAATCAAGTCGTGCGCAGCCTTCGGTTAGTCTTCTAAATTAAAGAACGAGGACTTTGAGTTGCAGAGGTGGAGGATATCACGATTGAGGAAAGATCGATACAGCCAGCAGATAAGGCAGCTAGTGGGCAACGCAGTCAGTGTCCCAGTCTCCAAGTGGGAGAATTGTTGAAGATGGAGCCTGTGACTCCTCCCGCCTTCTCAATCCCGCCCGCGCACAAGCACGCGGAACCGCGTAAGCTTCACGCGGGACCACGGGAAGATTCCCGCGTGAAGCTCCCGCCTCCCTGTTTCCCGCCTCCTTTGCTTCCTAAATTGGCCATTATGCTTCTTATAAATAAGCATGTAATTAGGACCTGCTAATCCCATCCTAAGCACTCCCTCCTTCGGCTGAAAGCAGGCAAACAAAAGCAAAAGCTTTTCTTTCTCTGGTCTACGCAGCAGCAAAAGGGGGCTTGTCCTTCTTTTGTTTCTCTTTCACGTGAGAGAGAGAGAGAGAGAAAGAGAGAGAAGGAGAAGGTGGGTAGAGAGAAAGAGAGGGAGAGGGAGAGAGATATTAATTTTCATGTAAACGTCGAGGCGCTCGACGGTGTAAATCCTCAAAATAGTAAAATCCTCTGCATCTCCGTGGACGTAGGCAAATTTGCCGAACCACGTAAATCTCTGTGTCGTATTTTCTGGTGCATTTTTCTCGTTTCAATTTCCGCTTTATTGTCGTTGTTTTTCATAACACATGGCACTCAAATATTTAATATCACATAAAAATATAAATATTATTACTTTTTAAAATTGAAATACACCAAATTGCTGTGTACCTAAATATGAAAGTTCAGGTGTGAGATATGTATGTAAATTTCTCTTAATTTTATATCAACTTACTGTGTAGATGATGCCCTCCTTTCTTGTAGAAGTAAATACACGGTGACATCAGTCTTTATTGAAGTTTGGTTGGTCTACACATGAATTCCTACTATGCAGTGAAAGCCATGAAGAACTATGAATGCAAATAGAATGCATCTAAAATAAAGAAAAAATAAGACATTTTAACTAACTATTTAAGGCATCGCTTGCAGCTTGTTAGTCATCACACTAACATTAAAATTGAGAAGAGTATTTTGTACATATGAACAAAGTTACAATTGACTAGCACATGTGAGTCCCAAGTCACCATGTTCACTTCTGCAGAATGGTTTATTTCATTATTTGTATTTGCTTTTGAAACCTAACTAGATACTCAAAATAGCACTATAATTTATATTTGAAGTACAGATAAATTAAAAAGAAAGTTTAACGAAACTATAGATTGTTTTCTTTAACATAAAACTTTCTCAGCTGTTGGTGGATCGACGAGTATCAAATACTCGCCATGCTTCTGCAGATGTTCATAGAAAGGAAGGTAGTTCTCCATGTACATAAATTGATAATGCTAAGTGATGACAATCATTTTGATAATGCATTTTATTTTATTTTTTTCTAGAGGCATTTACATTCATGCCACATAATTCTTATATTTTTATATATCTAACACCTAAACATTCATATTTACATGCACACCAGTCAAATACGACTATCACCGCTTTTTTAAAAGTGGAATACACATTTTCATGCATAGGTTTATGACACCAAAATGTTATAAGCATAATATTAAACTTTGGGTGTTAGATATGATAAGAATTGTGTGGAACCATATGTGAACTTCTCTTTCTTTATTTTGTTTCTCTGCTTGTTTAAAGAAACGTTGCATGTTTTTGACCAATTGCTCAAGTTTTTCTTACTGTTTCTTTTTAATTTTTTTGCATTTTGCAGTTCTTTGCAGTTGTCATAGTACTGAATTAGTATAACTAATTAAACAAATGAATACAATCTCCAGCTACCATCTACATCTGCTCACCTTAGTTTTCTTCACTTACTCAAACTTGAACTCAACCTCATTCAGCTTTTAATTAGTATTCAAGTTTTGTATATGTTTTATATCTTATTTTATTTCTAAAGTTTTGTGCCTATTAATTTTGATTAAATTTTTTCTTAATTATTATTGCTTATTTTATGAAAGTAATTAAATAATATAAATTTAAATCACAATTTATATTAAGTTCTTTTAATTAATATTTTTTTTGTTAAATAATATTAATAATCTAAAATCCTGCTCTTTAATTTATTACACAGTAGAAACTACATTCTTGAAGGCCATCCCTTCCATCCTCCGCCACACATCCATTATAGCAATCCACTTCTACATCTATGGCTCTACATCAATGAGAGTCAACACGAAACTACTGTAGAAATCACGCCTTCTTAATTAAGCCCACCACATACTGCCGTCCTCTTTGACCCTCTTCTTCCCTTCCTCTCTTCCACCGTCTCTCCTCCACTTAAACTTGATCTGTGCCATGGCAGACTGGTTTGTTGGCCCAGTCATGGATAAGATCATCAACGCTTGCTCTGATTACCTGCAAGATCAATATAGATGGCAGACGGGCATGAAGGATGAGCTCGAAAGGCTGCGAGAAAACCACCCCAAGATCCAAGCCGTCGTCTCTGCTTACACCCGAGCACAAGTCGCAGATCGCAACCCGGCTCTCAACAGATGGATATGGCAGATACGAGATGCCATCGATGAGGCGGATGATGTTCTGGATGACTTTGAGTACGTGAAGCTTGAAGAACAGCTTACCAGAAACAAGAAGCAGCAAAAGGTGCGTTCCACCATGAGCTCCTTAAAGAAAATTGGCAAACGTGCTCTCAAGATGGATCCCAATTTGAAGAGACTGGAGGCAGTTGTGAAGAAACTTGATCAAGTTTCAGCTGAAGTCAGTACTTTCCTTCCTCTCATCCAAAACGCAAAGCAGGAGCAGCAGGAGCGGGACCTTCAGTTGTGCAAAGCTCGTGAAACAGGATCCTTGCCTAAAACTAATCTCATCGGTAGAGGCAAGGATAAGGATTTTGTTATGCAGTGGTTGAGGAAGCCAACAAGTGAAGATCCAACTCATATTAGTAGCTCTACTTTGTACAAAAACATTTCTTTTCTATCTATAGTAGGTCATGGTGGCATGGGCAAGACGGCTCTCTTGCAACACATCTATGAAGATCTGAAAGAAGAATTTGACCTGAACATGTGGGTTTGTGTTTCAAACGACTTTGATGCAAAAAAGATCATTGCTGATATGTTGGGATTTCTTAACAAGGAGAGGCCTCGTTCGGAGTCACTCGCTGCCTTTCAAGACAGTCTTAAAGCTGTCGTGCAATCGAAAAGGTTCTTGCTTGTTTTGGATGACATTTGGGAGGAAGATATGAGCAAATGGGAGAACGTACTCTGCCCTCTAGTTTACGGAGGTTTGGGGAGTAAAATTTTGTTGACTACCCGGATGGATACAGTTGCATCTGCGATTGCAAATGTGATTAGTAAGGATAAAGAAATTTATCCATTGAAGGGCTTGGAGGAAGATGGGTGTTTGAAGCTACTAAACACCCATGCATTTGCGGGTGTAGAGAACCTCGGTGCTCGTAAAAAATTAACAGATATTGGTGGTTCGATAGTTAAAAAGCTTTCAGGCTCTCCATTGGCCGCAAAGGTCATTGGTGGCGTTCTCAATTTTAACTTGAATGAAAGCTTTTGGATGAAAATTTTAGAAAGTAACGTTCTAAATGTAGAACCAGAACCGGGTCGCAATGACATTTTGCCCATCTTAAGACTGAGTTTTACATTCCTCCCACAACCTCTACAAAATTGTTTTGCATTTTGTGGCATATTTCCACATGATCATGAGTTTGATAAAGATGATTTAGTCCGAATGTGGATTGCATTGGGTTTCGTTCAGGAATCTTCTACTGAAGGAGAAACTTTGGAAGATATAGGAGGAAGGTATTTTGATGTTTTGGTCAGAAAATCTTTCTTTGATGAGTTTGAGGATATTAATAGAATATACTATAAGATGCATGATTTGTTACATGATTTGGCACAATCTATTTCTTCAGAGGAATGTTTCGGATTTGTGGGAGATGATGCTTTATCTTTTAAAGTTCCTAAAAATGTTCGACACTTATTTGTTAAAACTAAAAATTCAGAAGTGTTGAGAATGATCAAAGATGTTAAGAATCTACATTCACTTTTTCTTACCAGCGAGCGATCTAATCAATGTTTTACTGAAATAGTTACTGAAATTTTTGAAGCATCGAGAAGAATTCGTTTGTTGTTAATAGACTCTCCATCTACGAAAAAGATTTCCGAGGCTATTAAAAATTTGAGACATCTTCGATATTTGAATCTTACTTTACGTGCCCCTCAGATGCCAAGATCTCTAAGTAGTCTTTATCATTTGCGGTTCATAATCTATAACAAATTTTGTTGGGGATCTTGCTCTGATGATTTTTTGCCTGGCAATGCGAGTAATCTTTCTAATCTGCGTTACATGGAGTTGCCCCCGAAAGTATTTTCTAGTTTACCTGGAATTGGGAAGTTAAGGTCACTTCAAGGACTAAAAGGGTTTAATGTTAAGAATGAGAATGGTTATAGAATTGGGGAGTTGGAACATATGAGCGAGTTGCGCATATTAAAAATACATTTTCTGGAAAATGTGAAGGATGCTAGCGAGGCTCACACTGCAAAATTATTTGAGAAGAGAAAACTCACAAATTTATTCTTGGATTGGGGTAATACCATTACTAAACGGGACTTAGTCATGGGATTTGGAAGAATACGGAACATTGTCAATTCTGACTTAGATGTGAATGTGCTTGAAAATCTTAAACCATACAAAAATCTAAAGAGATTGTCCATAGTTTCATACAAGGGTGTTAGCTCTGCAGAATGGATGTACAATGCAGATTTGATCTCCAATCTAGAGTGCATCCGTCTGGATGAGTGTTCGGAGTGGGAAACTCTTCCACCTTTTGGGCAACTTCCCCACCTCAAGTCACTGTACCTTCGTAACATGCCAAAAGCAAAGCAGCTAGATCATAAATTCCATGGGAATGACAAGGTTTCTGTGTTTCCATCGTTGGAGGTGCTAGTTATTAAGGGATTACAAGTATTGGAGGATTGGTTTGATGGAGCAGGATCAACAGCTTATGACTGTTTCTTTCCTTGCTTGACTCAACTCTTCCTCGTTAACTGCCCAAATCTGCAGGAGTTGCCCTATTTGCCTCCTAAGCTCAAGAAAATGAAGATACAAAACATCGGATGGAAGGCTGCTTTGATCTGCAAGCAAGAAAACAACAACTGCAAGCAAGAAACAGTAGAGGTCCTTTCGTGTCCAAACATCACATCTCTTCTTCTGGCAGATGTAGGAAAATTGAGAATTGAAGGTTGCCCCAATTTGATTTCTCTTGGTGGACTGCAACAAGTGGCGAGTGGCATCGAGAAATTCCAGCTTATTGTCAGTGAAGTTGTTATAGATGACCCATCCTTGCTGCCAACCGTAAGTATCGCCTCCTTGAAAAAGCTGAGAATTTATAATAATGATGCGCTGGTTTCTTTTACAATTGAGGCAGAGCAGTGGTTCCCGACAGTTAGCTCATCCCTTCGTGAGTTGAGCTTTGAAGGCCTCGAATCCCTGCAGTCTCTCCCTTCCTCATTGGAACGCCTCTCTTCACTCGAGATTCTACGTGTCGAAAAAGTTCCTCAGCTCCAGCAGCTTCTCCATATCCCCGCCTCCCTGAAAGAATTACGTCTTCAATACCTGGAATCATTGCAGTGCCTGCCATCTTCTTTGTCCGCCATCTCATCCCTCCACGCTCTATGGTTAGAAAAAATTCCAGTCCTCAAATCATTGCCAGAACTCCCTCCCTCTTTGTCTGATCTGCGTATAATGAGTCTTGATAACCTAGAGTGCCTGCCATCTTCTTTGTCGGCCATCTCATCCCTCAAGCGTCTATATTTAGAAAGCATTCCAATCCTCAAATCATTGCCAGAACTCCCTCCCTCTTTGTCTCATCTGTCTCTAGGGAGTCTTGACAACCTGCAGTGCCTGCCATCTTCTTTGTCAGCCATCTCATCCCTCAACAGTCTATGTTTAATAAGCATTCCACTACTCAAATCATTGCCAGAACTCCCTCCCTCTTTGTCTAATCTGTCTCTAAGTAATCTTGATAACCTACAATGCCTGCCATCTTCTTTGTCGGCCATCTCATCCCTCAAACATCTTGAATTAAAAAGCAATCCACTCCTCATATCATTGCCAGACCTCCCTTCCACCTTAGGTTCTGTAATAGTAAAGGATTGTGATCCAGAATTGACGAAGCGTTATTATAGAAAATATTGAGGCTGTGATTGGATCAAGAGATTGCAGACGTTGCTCATGTCAGTATTAATTTTATTAAAGACTTGTTGTGTTTGTAGTTAAATTATAAAATCATTGTTTTGTTTTGCTGTTAATTTTTTAATTTCAGCTGTACTTAAAATATGATTTGTGATTTTGAAATATATAGCATTAAACTTAAAATATTGATGATTTTCCTATTCTAAAATTTGAATATATAATTATATTTGTTTCAATTAATGAATCATATACTACACTAATCTCAATGCAAATTAAAAGTATGTTCAACTCACCTTCACCCAAATTCTTCGTACTATTGGTTGATAATATTTAGTATGAGATGTGTTAATGAATAAGAATTTAAGAGAAAACAATAGTACAATTATATATATATATATATATATATATATATATATATATATATATATATATAAGATTAATCGATAGTCAAAGACCGCCGATCAACCTCATAGGTGGAACTGACGGATGAGCGGACTCCCTTCTAGTCCGGTGTGTTATTCAAATCCACTCGTGACTCCCTTCCAGTCCGGTGTATTATTCAAATCCACTCGTAATGGGTGGGATTCGAACCCTTGACTCGAGGGACTTACACCAAAGACCACAACCAATGAGCCAAGGCTTTCGCACTAGTACAATTTATATATATATATATATATATATATATATATATATATATATATATATATATATACATATACATACATACATACATACATTTAAATGCCCCTTTTACCAATTTTTCACAGATTCTATTGACTGCTAATAACTTTTTTCTAGCATTTGATATATTAGATGAGGAATTATATTTTAATAATTTTTCTTGCTTTAAATTTCATTATTTATTCCAAGCAAAGATATGATTATTAAGGGGCTATATGTATATATTTATATATTATGCGTTAATGCTATGCGATAAAATTCTCGCTTAAATACCAAAATCTGCGATAAAATTGGGAGCTAAATTTTAAAATTTTATTAAATTACAAATGATTGAATTGTAACTTAAATAAGTGCATTGATGCATTGATTCAATAGTAAAAAAAAAAAAATGTTGTTAAATAACTATATATATATATATATATATATATATATATATATATATATATATATATATATATATATATATATATATATATATATATATATATAAAGATTGGCTAGAGGTTATGATAGTCTTTATCGATCTTATGTTTTTAATCATTTGATCCGGTATATTGGTAAACTTGAACGTATGATTCGATGAAACTTAGAACTGACTTCGTACGCTAAAAAAAAGTCATAGTAGATGAACACATACATACATACATACATACATACATACATACATACATACATATATATATATATATATATATATATATATACATATATATATATATATACATATATATATATATATATATATATATATATATGAGCCGTGTGCTCGGTTCATTTGTAGAGTATCTTTTCATCGAGTGTAAGTCCGCTTGTTCGTTGTAGGGAGGTGATACTTGATTTGATTGGCTCATTGAGTCTAATCTCAATTCTAGTGACATTACGAGCCTAAGAGTTGGTTGCGGTTCCGTCTGTCAACCAATCTTATTAAAAAAAATTATATATATATATATATATATATATATATATATATATATATATATATATATATATATATATATATATATATATATATATATACCTACTTACACTATTAGATTGCTTATGAAGTCAAAATTATGAAGTAAATTTTAGAAGAAAAAAATAAAAAATCAAATGAATGATTTATGGGTATTTACTCGTGATATAATGGCACATAATATTATTTTTAGGGATCAATTTATTCAAAAAGAAAAAAAAAGAATAAGTTCCATTTCCAAACATCTTATATCATGATTAAAAAATAAAAACCCCCTGAATATTAAATATGTGGTCGTTTCATGCATATTTACCATTTTTTTCATTTATTTACATATCTATCACCTAAAATAGTTTTTTACAACTCTACCCCACGAAAAATTTTATTGTGATGTCAAAATATACAGGTAAGTGGGTATTTATATAAAAGTAAAGTTTAGATGGTACATATGTAAATACCAAAGAATTAAAGTGGTATATATGTAAGAAAATGCTTCCCCTCTGTTCTCCTCTCGATCCGACCAAGTTCAGAGAGTCAGAGAACCCAAGTAGAGAGAGAGAGAGAGAGAGAGAGAGGTTTGGGATTGTCCGATTCCATTTGGGAATCAAGAAGCGATCGGAATGATGTTTTAGTCTTCGTTCGCTTCTCCTACTTTCGACGGTGCTGTTGTAGAGATTCGGATGGCGGCGGCGGCGATTGCTCGCCGGAGAGTATGGATGGCGTTGACGTCTTCAAGTAATCAAATCCGCGAGCTCTCAGAACTTGCCAAGTTGAATGGAAATGGGAAGAGGGCATTTCTGGTGGATACCTTGGGACTGGTAGGCTTCTGCTTATCTCTCTCTCTCTATCTATCGAGTTTGTGTGAAGGTAAGGTGTTTGATGAAATGCCAATGACAAGAATTCTTCTGAAGTTGTTTGATTTGTTGGCAGGTGAGGAGATTGGAAGGGCAGGGTTTGCCCTCCAATCAGGCCGAGGCGATTACTTCCGCCATTACAGAAGTTCTGAATGATAGTTTGGAGAATGTGTCGCAATCATTTGTGTCTAATGGCCGGATGCAGATGGTGCGTGCTTATATATATATATTGTTAATTTTTCAATTGATAGGAAGTTATGTGGTGAGTGATGTTTTGTTTTGCAGAGTGAGATGGTGCAAGATGCTAATCTCTCCAAGTTCAAGTCTGAGGTGCAGAGCTTACAGGTCTGTCATTTTGTTCTCTTTATTCGGTGGTGCTTGATGTTACAATATTATTGATCATTGATATTTTGTGTGGAGACGAAGAAAGAGCTTCTAGAATGTAAATAAATGAAAAAAAATTGGGCATTTACAGACATGCCTCCCAATTCATATGTACTTAAACTTTTCTTTTTATATCTATACCACCCAAATCTTTCATATCACATAAAAAAACACCATTTGAGTCAAATACTCCATTTCATTCATATGTAAAGTGGTTATGTGTGTAAAAATTTAATTTTAGTTGTTAGAAATGTAAATACATAGAAACCGATCGGTATGTATGTAATTCTTCTAAAAAAATATGTTATAACCGAAATATATTTAACTATACAAGTAACTTTTATTGCTATGCTGTTTAAAGTAATATTATCAAATTTTCATCTGTTGTTTAGTCATTGGAAAGTAATATTATCAAAGTAATATTATCTAATATGAGCTTACTATATTGATGCCTTCATGTTATATTGAGATATCTGTATTATAGGGACAGTAAAGAGCATAAATACACTTAAGAGCATCCTGATATTGTTCTTTTTACCTAGAATTTGAAGTTATATTTTGTCTTTGTTATCATCTGTGGAACTTTTTGATATTACTCGTGATTGTCCATCATATGGATTTTGTCAAATAAATTTATTATGGGGGCATTTACATACGTAGCGCACAAACCTTATGTAGTTACATGTCTACACCTAAACTTTCATGTTTAGACATATAGCAATTGAATGATGTGGATTTTGTCAAATAAAATTATCATGGGGCATTTACATATTGTTGACCTCATTTTAGTGAGGTCTTAGCTTTCTTCACGTTAGGACTCAGTGATCTAGGCTTTAGGAATTCCTTACCGACCATCACTAGCGATTAGTCATGAGCCCACCTCCCATAGAACTTCGAACCACTTCTAGACCCATTTTGTAAGGCACTCGCATGGTAGTAGTCCCAAGCACTCGACTCTTCGTTGCAGCGGCTAAGGACTAACATGTAGAGGGCTCGAAAATGAGTTCCCATAGAGGCGGACGACCTTAGGTGAACCGCTTCGTGACTCGGATTCGCGCACACGGCAATTTGATAATTTTTGGCTCGGCCGTCGTCGAACTTTTCGGACGATCCCGGATGACGAAAGCGGACCACACGGGTGCGTCCAGGACGTCGACTTTGGCTAGAAAGGACTCCACATATTGTTATGGTTCCATGTGCGGGCAAATAACACGAAAATCGATGCACATTTTTTTAATTAGCGAGAGCACGGGTTCGGACTCGGCCCGGGTTCAATTTGAGCCTGACACAGGTTGAACACGAGCCAGGGCTAGCCGTTTCAAATTTTAAAATTTGAATTTCAAATTTAACCCAATAATTTTATCTTAATTATATTTGATTACGGGTTATTATTTTCCTAATAAGATCGTCCCTAAATGGAATTCATTTAATTCCCGCCAATGCCTCCCGCAACGTCTCTACGGCTATACAACCTCTCCTCGCATTCAAATCGGGGAGAGGGGACCGAAAAGCTATCAATCTCACCGGCCCCGTCTTCTTACGCTCCGGATTCGATTCTCCTCCTCCACCTGCACCGAAAGCCTCTCACGCCGGTTCTTCCCTTTCCTCCTCGCGACCGAAGCCCCCGCTCCTCTCCGCGCTCTCTCGCGCGACCCAAACAGCCTCCCGCACTCGCCTGCACCGAAGCCGCCGCCTTCTTCCCCGCTCCTCCTTCACGATCGCGCGCAGAAAACCGCACGCCTCTCCCAGACGCTCGACACAGAAGCCCGCTCCTGCTGCGATTTGTCCTCTGCGAACCGAGACCCTTCTCGATCCCGCCTCTGTACCGAACAGAAGCCCGCTCGACCTCGTCTGACTTCCCCCGCACCGAGACCGAAGTACGCTCCCCGCTCTCGACACTCGCCATCTTCCTCCCGATCCGCCCTCTACTCGATCCCGCTCGCCTCCTCACGCAGAACCCCCGAACGCCTCCTCTCTGCACCGAGAAAACTCTCGATTCCGTCTCCAGAACCCTTCCCGCTAGCCTCTGCACTTGGGGACGAAGCCGACTCCGCTCCCCGCAAGCCTCCGGCCCGCTCGACCTTGCGCTCTCGCACGACCCACTGGGCGCCGCTCTACCTCGAGCAGCCGTTCGACGCTCCCACCCGACGCTGAAGCTCCTTGAACATCATCTATTGCAGTCCCAAAGTAAGTCTGTGTCTTGGTAAGCCTCATCTCGAATCTAACAGTCAGCCTGCTATTCAGATATTTCTCCACACAGGATAATTTCATTGTCACCATTAGCTTTACACTAATTGCTTTGCTTGGGTTTATGAACTTCTCTTGTTCATTGATACTGCTTTTGTTTATTTGAAGTTGAAATCTACTTTCGAATCTGTTGAGAAATATAAATAAGAGAAGTTTATATGAAATGTGGTTTTCCTTGTTTAATGGATCATCCGCTTTTACCGTTGATCATGACTTGTGACTCGTAAAGTGCTATCGTATGATTTCTAATAATTCGCAATGTTATAATGATCTAAACTTCTTAATGTAAGCAAGAGAAGGCGTCACCGTGAATCGGAGACAATATTCCCTAAAAGAGAGAGAGATAAATAATAACAATAAGTGTGGATCCCTCTTTGATAGTGCTTCGTGTTAAATTACTTGCAACACTTTGGCTTTTAAATCGCATATTCCTTGTTATGAATGTCACTTCATGCTTAACAAGCTTCGCATCGAACTTGAACCTCAAAATAGCATAAAGTTTTCTTCGGCAACTGCATATATGCTACATGATCCTTTTATGTTTACATACATAACACTCGAGCTTAAATTGTATGTTGTCAAATGAAGATTACAATTCACGCAAAACTTCGATGCTCACATGCCACTTTGCACTATGCTTGAATAAATTTGCATGACTTCTCTTGCTAAATGATTTAGCTTCCTCGATAATTGCTTGGTACATTTAATGCTTTGGAATGTTTTAAATGCTATATCGTTTTGTGGTTGTTGAAAGCATTTTGAAATGGTTATTTGGGATATTTTGAAATTACTCTGTTTTGGACTTCAAAATGTTGTTTGGGGCTTATTTCACGAAGATTTCGGGCATCATTTAATCACTCGATTTACATGTTGATGAAACTTTAAATGTTGTTATTTTGGGTCGGTTTTCTTTCTTTTGCTTTGTTTCTTTTATTTTAACGGTTAAGTCACAAAAAGGGGGATTTCTGATTTAGCTTGAGGAAGGGTAAAACACTCTTAATCACTTCAGGCACGAGTCAAAGTGTAGGATCCTTGGATTTAGGTGCACACCTTATGTGAAGCCCCCTTTACTTAACCCCACAGCATAGGCTTCCTAGACCTTAGGAGCACACGCAGGTGAGAGCCTATCCACCTAATCCTCGCATAGAACTCCTAGAGTTAGGAGCACACCCAGGTGAGAGCCTATCCACCTAATCCTCGGCATAGAGCTTCCTAGAGTTAGGAGCACACCCTGGAGTGAGAGCCCATCCACCTAATCCTCGAGCATAGGTTTCTGAGAGTTAGGAGCACACCCTTGAAGTGAGAACCCATCCACCTAATCCTCGGCATAGAAGCTTCTGGAGTTAGGAGCACACCCTTAGGTGAGAACCCATCCACCTAATCTTCAGCATAGGTTTCCTAGAGTTAGGAGCATACCCTAGGTGAGATTCACTCATCCTTCACTGCAGACTTCCTAGACTTCAGGATCACACCCTAGGTGAGAGCACATCCACATAACCTTCGAATGCACAGTGAACTGTAGACACTTGACCCTAATTCACAAGCTGTTAGAGACACTGCATACAGCGAACGCACCGAGGCTTAATTCACCGCTTCCTTAATTAAATCGATCATGGAATTCCCTAAAATGACGTAACCGATATTAAACCGATGCACCGGATTTGAGCTTGAACATTACGCTCAAATCCTCACCTGTAATGGGGACATTTGTTTAGCCACATATGGATCATCTGACTCGGTATAAGTCCGAGGTCTAGGTGGCGAGGCGATGATGATAATGCTTATGTGTGCTATATCTTAGGGATACGAGGATTCGAGGGATAATTAGATATAGTATCTCTTACTCTCGAGGACCTTAATAAGGGAGAGGAAAGGACCGACGATACTATCTCGCCGACTCTCGGTGAGATCGTTTCACGACGATCTTAGGTCGTTAGTAATTCTAAGACGATTAGAGTGATTAACGATGTGACTCTATTATTTTTACAAAATATTTACAAAAACAAAAAAAAGTTTCTTTTGCTTGTTAAAAATAACTCTTCATAAAAACTATATATAAAAAAAAACATCTTCTCGTATGAAAATCGAATAATTTTTCTTATAAAACTTACAAAGGTCCGCGTGCTAATCACTTGGATTGGGTTAAGGATTACCCTCCGTGGATCGTCGGGTTGGCAGCCTCTTATCCAAGGTTGCGGAAGACACAGTCCGAGCCTCTGAGCCTCCACCGTACTGATGTCTTATACCCGCTCCGATCTTTCATACGTGACTACGAGTTTTGCTTGCGATTTCTACGACTGTTTCTTTATTTTCCGACTTTCGTGTCCGGTTTCTCGCTTCCGTTTACTTTTCCGACAAGCTTTATTTAAATCCACCGCAAATCATACGAAGCCTGCAATACTAGTCATGCATCGGTAGCGGATGTCTGCAGTACACATTTACATTTTAAGATCGCAATTTCATTTGTCTACTTTCATCGCACTTTACTTTCCAAAGACTTTTATTCGCCAACAATTTACTTTACTCGTACGCAAAATCGAAAACAACAAAAACCCGAAAACATCGAAACACATTCGGCAAAACCGTTTCAACCTGTAGACCCAGATCAAGCATTTCGCCAGTGAAGCTCGGAGCTAACTCCGTGGGCAAGACAATGAGAGCTTGGATCGAGCAACAAGAGGATCTTCTTCAAGAAACTCTTCCTCGTTTAGATAACAACATATAGGACTTCGAGAGTAAGCTCGTCCGACGCGCGTAAACCCTCATTCTCCTTTTAAGCTTCCGTGCAACCGGTGTTGCGCAGTCGTAAGTTCTAACTCGCTTGTGTTCCGAGGTTGTCGTACGGCACGACGTAAACCTCTTATCTCTCGTAGCTATTCGTATGATCGGGTATTATGCAAGTGTAAGTCCCAAATAATAAAATTAGCGTGATTAAACAATTAAATAACATCCTCTCCAAAACGCAACCACATCATAGGATAGTGTGAAGTCAGCGGGCTCGCTCGGATCCGTGACATCCCCTACCTTTTCTTTCCTTTGGACTCTCGAAATAATTGTTCCCATTCGAGCCACTCACCCTTGTTTTTCCACGTCCTACCGCGAAAACCTAAACCTCGAATTCTCGAAGACGGAACCACCGATCATTATCGAGAGTTCTCAAGTGACACCAGTCATTCGGGATGTAATTAACTATAGGGCTCACTTCATAGTGAACTCGGAACCCGGATAAAATAAACCCTGCCTAGTCTTTCTATTAGGTAGGAACTCGTCTGCCACACATAAAGCGTTCGCAGACCAAACGGATGTCATGAGTCCCTTAGTTCGTATGATTCGGTCTATCCGTCACGGGATACATTAATCTTTCGAGAAAGTCGTATCATTTGTGACACCGTACACGATTACGCAAATTATCTGGACCAATGAGATCCGAGCGGTCTCATTTTTCAAAATTAAAATACACTACTTTCAAAACTACTTTCCAAAATTATATATCTTTTATATTAAACTAAATCACTAAATTTTAAATTCTTTCAAAGCAAAAAAAATATTGACGACAAATTCTGGCGACTCAGCGGGACTAGTTCTCTCTCCATTTTGATCGTGAGGTTTTGTCTTCATACATCTAGCGATGTGTCCATGTCCTCGTGGCTGATCGTTGTTCTTCGTTGACATACTCGTGCTCATTTCTTCCTTGAGCCGGTATAGTCAACTCTTTGGATCTCGGAGCCATCCGTTTAATCACCATTAAACGAGTGGTTCGAATCACTTAGGGTTTAGTGGGGTGGACCCCCGATAGGTGTGGTAGGATAGGAGCGGTTTATCGAAACGAGTTCGATGCGATGTTAAACTCCTTCCAATCTCGGACCGGGTCCTACATTTCATTCCTCTTTGAGTTTGACTTGTTGTAAACAAGTTAAATTGAAATTTCTCTATCACAATCCTCCATTTAAACTCCAAACAAAACACAAAAAGTTTAAGACAAAATTCACATGAATAAATTCACAGGATGCCTGAGTTCATAAGACAAGTGTGTCAACTCGAGTACCTCCACTCGAAACTACAAGGCACGAGACATTACTGACTTCTGAAAATTCTTCAAATGACAGAGATGATGTCGTCACCGAAGTTGATCTTCTCGTTTGACGGAAACCTGCCCTACGACAAGGCTGCTCGCTACCAAGGATCATTGATCAAGTTTGGAACCGGTTTCAACGAGGTCGAAGTCATTCTCGGCAAGGCGCCTTATGTCTTCTTCAAGACACTCGCCCCAACAATAAAAGAGCCAATCGCCAAATTTGACCTCGGTTGCAAGCAAGAGTTCCCCGTACTCGTGAAGTACAAGGACGGGAAGACTTTTGCTAAGACCGTTGCTTCTGATCCCGTCAAGCTTGTCAGCCCCGTGGAAAAGAGGGTTGTCACTGCCACAACTACCGGGTTCACAGTCACCGCACCAGCTGCACCATCAGTCAAAGGAAAACAGATTTTTAATGAGGAAGAATCAGTCGATGCCCTTGCCCCACTGTTGTCTGTCATCGAGATTGGATCTAGCTCAAAGTTCGGTCAACTTACCAGAATACAACACAGAAATAAGAACCGAAAGATTTTAAAAGCCAAAAGGGCAAAAGCTTTGGAGACCGTTCTGCCGCGAAATTCCTCGACGGGATGAAATTGGATGGTACGAAACCGCACCTTTCCTCGGAGGAAGCGGTGTTTCGCCCATTGTTCGTCGCTCTCGGAGAGAGAGTATTCATAAGATTCGTCGTTGCCTCTCGAAAACATACATACCGCCGACCGATTCGGCCTTGCTCGGGTCCGAGAACAGAGATTGCCACCACGAGGGGAGATCCCCACAAGATGAACAATGACAAAAGATCACTAGTTATCGCATCCGGACCGCGCATTGGGGACCGCGATTTATCCAGGAGAGCCGAGGCCCTCGAAGAGACGTCTAGTCTCCGGACCTTGGTTCCGAAGGAGAAGTTGCGGAGTCCTAAGGTTGCTCTGGACCGGTACCTCAACGAGAGATCAAAAAGTCGTCTCCCGCAAAGGATTCCAAATCCGATGCTCCAATCATTAGTGTTCCGCCACGCCGAACCAATGTCGATGGAAGGTGTACAACAACAGTCCCCGGCCGATCTCAAGATCATTAAAGGAAGTCAATCGAGGAAAGATTAGAGAAGCTCGGGCGGACATCACCGAAATGTCGAAAGAACAAAGTGGAAACATCAATGATGAAGAACATGATTTGTCATATCATACGGACGAAGATTTCGCGAGATCCTTATGGTTGAGACTAGAGCCTCTCGCGTCATCGCGCGATGCTCCTTTGCCTACCGAGGAGAACGCCGATGATGAGCCACGAGAGCCATCCGACGCAGGGATGAGCTTATCATCCGCATGGAAAAAAGGATGGAGGAGATGGCGGCCGTTATAGCCTCATTTCGTAGTCGACCTCAATCTCCGAGAGCAGCCTCTCCAGAAATAAACCGACGGAGATCATTCATAGTCGCAGATGAAATGAATGGTTCAAACTCAAAGCACTATATCTGGAAAAGGACATCAAACAAATGGTTGAACAACGAGTAAAGGAGGCCTTAGCCTAATCCAAAGGAGGAGCATTGATTCCAAAGGGTAGACCATATCCGGAGGAATTCGATGCAATGGTCTACCCGAAGGGCTCGTGCCACCTACCTTCAAACGTTCGATGGAACGAGAAACCCTCGACGGCATGTTGCACACTTCCGAGCAGAGTTCTTTGCAACGCGGGGGTAGTGATGCATTGTTGTGTCGTCGAGTTATGAGCGATCTTTCGGAATTCTTTTGACCAGTACGCCGAACTACCTAATGATTCCGTGAAAACGTTTGCGAGACTGGAAGACCTACTTTGTTAAGCGGTTCACGGCAGCTAAACACCATATCACCATCGGTGATCTCGTGGTGGAGCTGAGCAGGCCATCGAAACATCGACTGACTATGATTCCGCGATGGAGAAATTGAGCATGAAATGTGAACCACAACTCCGGGAGCAACATGCGGTTGAAATACTTCTAAAGAGCATTCATGGTCAAAGTAGGTTTCTTACTCGAGGATTCACCATCAAGACATTCGAAAAGTTACTTGCTTAGGCGGGAGTCTACAAGAAGAAGCTAAGCGAGTTGGATTGAGAAGACCGAAAAGCCAAAGCCCGTAAAAACATTTGAAAAGAGGACAACAACGATAGTGACAGATCGATAAAGAAAATACTAATACAGATTCAAGTCGGAAGCCTCAACAAAACTATCAACATCCACAACAATACGGCACATGATCATTCCAGCAGATGGTCGTACTGGAGGTAATGGAAGACGAGGTCCGTCTGATGGCTGAGCGGGTGAACGTAACATACTCTTTCAAGAATGAGCGCAATAGGAAAGATGTTACGGAATTTAGTCGAAGCTCGAGTTCGTGCTACCAGAGCAAGAAGGCCGGAAGAAGTCAACAAGAAGGACTAACCCAATTATTGCTCATACCACGGATTGCTTGGTCATACCATGAGAGGGTTGCTTCGTCTTTGAAGAATGGACTGAAAAAATTTCAAGAATGGGAACATAACGATCCCGAAAGAATATTTGAAATAACTCGAATAAGGTTCCATCGATGTAATTTGGTCGATCCTCAGTGTTTCGATTGATTCGATGCAATGTGACAAAGGATGAAACGTCTTTTGATTACTATTGTACTACTTTGTTTTTGAAATGAATGTTAATGGTATCAATGTTTTGTATGTCCTTTCCCTCCCACCGCAATAAAATAAATAAAAAACTTGTTGTTTTTCAGAACTGTTCAATGTTTGAAGAGCACAGTTGACAAAATGTCCAAAACTCAACGAGAAGACAATCGAGAAAGGTGTAATCAAAGCTAAAAGTTTCAAGTTGTGATGAAATTATGATTTCGGGGAAAATAAAATTAATGCCCTAATGATCTAGTCCTTCACTTTAAAAATTTCGGACGGGTCCTAAGTAAAATTCAAAATAAGTCGGTGCGATTATAATACGAGTAATCGATTGAGGATATCACGAGACTTTTAATCCTGCTGCAAGTGGTAGGTCCCGACCTTCGAACGAGTCATAATATCTCGGGATTGTCTTAAGAAATATTTGAGAATTGTTAATCAGGGGAGTTCAGACATTCAAAATCTTTAAATTATGCTATACCAGATATAGTAATTCCCAGAAAACAAAAGGAGCAAAAAAAAAAAAAAAAAAAAAAAAAAAAAAAAAAAAAAAAAAAAAAAAAGAGTTCCCTGGGAAGAAGCTTGAGGTGAGCAATCAAAAATTGGTGTTTGAATCTCCACTGATTAAGCAAAACTTGAAAGGTCTCTTAAGGAAATTCTTCAAATATTATACTCTGGGAAAGAGTTAAGTGATCTTGTGTCTTTTAGTCGATTATTAATTGTCTCGTAAATATCCTCGGAGATGAAAAATATTTAAATCACATGAACTAAATTCGAATCCGCTTAAGCTCCACAAAGAAAGGACTAAAGAAAGGCACTATGTTATTAGCAAATTAATGGAAATTCTACCGCAGTCATATCTTTCAATGCTCAGAAGATTCTACTCCAGCTTCAATTCGAAGAGTATCAAAATGGTTTCTCAAACACTGTGAACATCTTTAAAAAAAAAAAAAATCCGTGATAAAGAACGACGATCTACTATGAACGAAGCTACAAAGTGCAGACCTTTCAAGCTATGATGTCCTTCGAAATAAGACATCTTTATGCGTACTTGAAAGAATACGATTGTGATAAGTACTATAAAGAATGGGTTGTTTTTACACATGTCTCCCGCCCAAAAATAGTGTGAACATCTTTACTGAAATCGGTGATAAAGAAAAGGCGACTAGCCACAACGGATCTACAAAGCTTCACCTTCGAGTCGTGATGTCTCTATAAATATAGACATCTTTATGTGTATCTGAAAGAATATAATTCGATAATACTCTTAAAGAATGGGTTATTTTTGCACATGTCTTCGATCGATGGATGTGCACCTCAAAAGATCACAGCATCATTAAGTGTTAAAGACGATCTTGTTCCTAAGAAGCAATCAATGTCATGCTCATTCCGAAGCTGAGTCCAAATCACTAACAACAATACAACAAAAGAAAACTCATAAAAGCTTGAATGAAAATCACATCCCACCATAACAAAACAAAAGAAATAAAGTCAAGATCAAATCAAAACGATCAAAAATTCAAAATTCAAAATCAAAATTTCAAACTTCGAATGCCGACTCGGATAGAGTTGAATTTCCTCGACCCATCCACTAGCGTCGCTTCTCTCGACCGAAATTTCCTTCCATAGGAACTCCCGAGTCCTCTTCCTCGCGCAGAAGAGGCTAGGCGGCTCTATCTACATAGAACCGCGCTCTTCTATGCCTTTTTGTCTCAGTATGCATGAGATTTGGCCGGATTCTATCGGAATCACATCTCTTTTCACACGAGACATTTCTTCGATCGACCATTGAGTTGGATGTGAGTCCTCAGCATTCCTTCTCAATCCGATTTCTTTACGTTGACATTTTTACACAACTCTCCTAATTTCACAAGTTGCATCAAATTTTCTCAAATTTCTCACAAATTCATAAATTCAAATCTTCCTCTTGGATCGGTATGAGACCCTTCAATGGATGTTAAGTGCTTCCGAGTCCTTCAAATTTAAAATCCAGGGTCGGTGCAGGGATTCCGACTCCTTCAAATTCCACAACACAAGATCAAACACAATACAAATCAAATCAAAACATTTCAAATCCGGAACCACGTTCCAATTTCTGACCTGGTTAGGTTGAGCCTCCTCGGAATAGTAGAAATATTCTCTTGATCAGTCCCATGAGCTTGAAGTCGATCCTGAGTCGCATTCCCTCATACCGATCATTTCGTCATCGTTGTAGGTTGGATGTTAGTCCCAAGTGCATTCCTTCCTAATGTGATATTTTCGCTACTTCCGGGGTTGGATATTAGTCCGCAGCGTTCTCCCAGAATAGTAGACACCTTTTCACGAGTCGGCTTATGAGTCGGAAGTCGGCTCCAAGTGCATTCCTCATACGATCATTTTGCTCTGCTTAGGTTGGATGTTAGTCCCGATGCATTCCTTCACTAACGTGATGAACATTTTCGCTACTTCGAGGTTGGATATCGGTCCCGACAGCATTCCTCCCTAATGTAGCTGAGCACCTTCGATTTTTTGAGTTGGATATCGAGTCCCAAGAGCTTTCCTACTCATCCCGATCTTTTTGTCACCGCTTAGGTTGGATGTTAGTCCCAGTGCATTCCTTCCTATCGTGATAGACATTTTCGCTACTTCCAGGGTTGGATATTAGTCCCAGCGCATTCCTCCCTAATGTAGCAGACACATTCAGTTTGTTTTTGAGTTGGATATCAGTCCCAGTGCTTTCCTACTCATCCCGATCTTTGCTTCACCACTTAGGTTGGATGTTAGTCCCAGTGCATTCCTTCTAACGTAGCGGACATTTTCGCTATTTTTAGGGTTGGATGTTAGTCTCCGCACCTTCCTCCCGGAATAGTAGACACCTTTTCCTGGTCGGTTTGATGAGTCGGAAGTCGGTCCAGATGCATTCCCTCATACCGATCATTTTGTCTCGCTTAGGTTGGATGTTAGTCCCGATTGCATTCCTTCCTAACGTGATAGACATTTTCGCTACTTCGAGGGTTGGATATCAGTCCCAGCGCATTCCTCCCTAATGTAGCCGACACCTTCAGTTTTTTTGAGTTGGATATCAGTCCCAGTGCTTTCCTACTCATCCCGATCTTTTTGTCACCGCTTAGGTTGGATGTTAGTCCCAGTGCATTCCTTCCTATCGTGATAGACATTTTCGCTACTTCCAGGGTTGGATATTAGTCCCAGCGCATTCCTCCCTAATGTAGCGGACACATTCGACTTGTTTTTGAGTTGGATATCGATCCCGGTGCTTTCCTACTCATCCCGATCTTGCTTCACCACTTAGTGTTGGATGTTAGTCCCGTGCATTCCTTCCTAACGCGACGGACATTTTCGTTATTTTTAGGGTTGGATGTTAGTCTCCGCACCTTCCTCCCCGGAATAGTAGACACCTTTTCCGGTCGGCCTATGAGTCGGAAGTCGGTCCCAGGTGCATTCCCTCATACCGATCATTTTTGTCACCGCTTAGGTTGGATGTTAGTCCCGCAGCATTCCTTCCTAACGTGATGAACATTGTCGCTACTTCTAGGGTTGGATATCGGTCCGTAGCATTCCTCCCTAATGTAGCAGACACCTTTAGTTTTTTTGAGTTGGATATCAGTCCCAGCGCATTCCTCCTCAATCAGCCCTTAGGTTGGATGTTAGACCCAGTGCATTCCTTCCTAACGTGATAGATATTTTCGCTACTTGTAGGGTTGGATATTAGTCCCAGCGCATTCCTCCCCAATGTAGCAGACACCTTCAGTTCTTGAGTTGGATATCGGTCCCAGGTGCTTTCCTACTCATCCCGATCTTTCGTCACTCGCATAGGTTGGATGTTAGTCCCAGCTGCATTCCTTCCTATCGCGATGGGACATCTTCACTACTTCTTGAGTTGGATATCGGTCCCGCAGCATTCCTCCTCGATCGACTCTTAGGTTGGATGTTAGTCCCAGTGCATTCCTTCCTATCGTGATTGACATTTTCGCTACTTGTAGGGTCGGATATTAGTCCGCCGCATTCCTCCCAATGTAGCGAGACACCTTCGCTTCTTGAGTTGGATATCGGTCCCAGATGCTTTCCTTCTCATCCCGATCTTTTCGTCATCGCATAGGTTGGATGTTACTCCGAGTGCATTCCTTCCTATTGCGATGAACATCTTCACTACTTCGAGTTGGATATCGCTCCCGGCGCATTCCTCCTCAATCGCTTCTTAGGTTGGATGTTAGTCCCAAGTACATTCCTTCCTATCGTGATAGATATTTTCGTCTACTTGTAGGGTTGGATATTAGCTCCGACGCATTCCTCCCCGATGTAGCGGACACCTTCGATTCTGGAGTTGGATATCGGTCCCGGTGCTTTCTACTCATCCCGATCTTTTTCGTCATCGCATAGGTTGGATGTTAGTCCCAGTGCATTCATTCCTATCGCGATAGACTATCTTCACTACTTCTGAGTTGGATATCGGTCCCAAGCAGCATTCTCCTCAATCAGCTCTTAGGTTGGATGTTAGTCCCGGATGCATTCCTTCCTATCGTGATGGACATTTTCGCTACTTGTAGGGTTGGATATTAGTCCCGTCGCATTCCTCCCCAATGTAGCGACACCATCGCTTCTGAGTTGGATATCGGTCCAGGTGCTTTCCTTCTCATCCCGATCTTTTCGTCATCGCATAGGCTGGATGTTAGTCCCGATGCATTCCTTCCTATTGCGATAGACATCTTCACTACTTCTTGAGTTGGATATCGATCCCAACATGATTCCTCCTCAATCAGCTCTTCAGGTTGGATGTTAGTCCCAGTGCATTCCTTCCTATCGTGATAGATATTTTCGCTACTTGTAGGGTTGGATATTAGTCCCGTACGCATTCCTCCCCAATGTAGCAGACACCTTCAGTTCTTGAGTTGGATGTGAATCCCAGTGTCTTCCTTCCCAATACAACAATTATTTTTGACATCGATACTCAGGCCGGATATGCATCCTTGTGCCTTTCTCCATGACATGACTCCACTAAAATAAAACGAACCAAACCGACATTCAAATCTTGAAAGTCAAACTAACAATCACTGATTTGAAAACACACTCGCTAATCCCTGCAGATACTCATAAATTCTCCACTGAAGCTCTTTCGAGCTGGAGCTTTCCGAGTGGGAACCTCAACTCAAATTCGATTATCGAACCCGGTTCGATGTTCGGTCCGTTCTAAGTATGTATACTTAAACGGATTCTTTGGTTTCGTTGATCGCTCGGCTCGACAGCGCCATGTACGCGGTGTGCTTGTTCAATGACACCACACCTATCGTGGTCCTCTTGTTGACCTCATTTTAGTGAGGTCTTAGCTTTCTTCACGTTAGCACTCAGGATCTAGCTTTAGAATTCCTCATCGACCATCCTAGCAGACTAGTCATGGAGCCCACCTCCCATGGAGCTTCGAACCACTTCTAGACCCATTTTTGTAAGACCTCGCATGAGTAGTCCCAAGACTCGACTCTTTGTTGCGAAGGCTATGATCTAACATGTAGAGGGCTCGAAATGAGTTCCCATAGGGCGTGACGACCTTAGGTGAACCCTTCGCGACTCGAATCGCGCACACGGCAATTTGACAATTTTTTGGCTCGACCGGTCGTCGAACTTTTCCGGACGATCCGGATGACGAAACGGACCACACGGGTGCGTCCGGACGTCGACTTTGGCTAGAAGCGACTCCCATATTGTTATGGTTCCATGTGCGGCAAGCAACACGAAAATCGATGCACATTTTTTTAATTAGCGAGGCACGGGTTCGGACTCGGCCGGGTTCAATTGAGCTCGACACGGTGTTGAACACGAGCCAGGGCTAGCCGTTTCAAATTTTAAAATTTGAATTTCAAATTTAACCCAATAATTTTATCTTAATTATATTTGATTACGGGTTATTATTTTCCTAATAAGACTGTCCCTAAATGGAATTCATTTAATTCCCCGCCAATGCCTCCCGCAACGTCTCTACGGCTATACAACCTCTCCTCGCATTCAAATCAGGGAGAGGGGACCGAAAGCTATCAATCTCACTGGCCCCGTCTTCTTCTGCTCCGGATTCGATTCTCCTCCTCCCTGCACTGAAAGCCTCTCACGCCGGTTCTTCCCTTTCCTCCTCGCGACCGAAGCCACTCGCTCCTCTGCGCCTCTCTCGCGCGACCCAAACAGCTCCCGCACTCGCCTGCACCGAAGCCGCCGCCTTCTTCCCCGCTCCTCCTTCACGATCGCGCGCAGAAAACCGCACGCCTCTCCCAGACGCTCGACACAGAAGCCCGCTCCTGCTGCGATTTGTCCTCTGCGAACCGAGACCCTTCTCGATCCCGCCTCTGTACCGAACAGAAGCCCGCTCGACCTCGTCTGACCTCCCGCACCGAGACCGAAGTCCGCTCCCCGCTCTCGACACTCGCCATCTTCCTCCCGATCCGCCCTCTACTCGATCCCGCTCGCCTCCTCACGCGGAACCCCCGAACGCCTCCTCTGCGCACCGAGAAAACTCTCGATTCCGTCTCGCGAACCCTTCCCGCTAGCCTGCGCACTCGGGGACGGAAGCCGACTCCCGCTCCTGCAAGCCTCCGGCCGCTCGACCTTGCGCTCTCGCACGACCCACTGTGCGCCGCTCTACCTCGAGCAGTCGTTCGACGCTCCCACCAGACGCTGAAGCTCCTTGAACATCATCTATTGCAGTCCCAAAGTAAGTCTGTGTCTTGGTAAGCCTCATCTCGAATCTAACAGTCAGCCTGCTATTCAGATATTTCTCCACACAGGATAATTTCATTGTCACCATTAGCTTTACACTAATTGCTTTGCTTGGGTTTATGAACTTCTCTTGTTCATTGATACTGCTTTTGTTTATTTGAAGTTGAAATCTACTTTCGAATCTGTTGAGAAATATAAATAAGAGAAGTTTATATGAAATGTGGTTTTCCTTGTTTAATGGATCATCTGCTTTTACCGTTGATCATGACTTGTGACTCAGAAAGTGCTATCGTATGATTTCTAATAATTCGCAATGTTATAATGATCTAAACTTCTTAATGTAAGCAAGAGAAGGCGTCACTGTGAATTGGAGACAATATTCCCTAAAAGAGAGAGAGATAAATAATAACAATAAGTGTGGATCCCTCTTTGATAGTGCTGTGTTAAATTACTTGCAACACTTTGGCTTTTAAATCGCATATTCCTTGTTATGAATGTCACTTCATGCTTAACAAGCTTCGCATCAGAACTTGAACCTCAAAATAGCATAAAGTTTTCTTCGGGCAAACTGCATATATGCTACATGATCCTTTTATGTTTACATACATAACACCTGAGCTTAAATTGTATGTTGTCAAATGAAGATTACAATTCACGCAAAACTTCAATGCTCACATGCCACTTTGCCTATGCTTGAATAAATTTGCATGACTTCTCTTGCTAAATGATTTAGCTTCCCTTGATAATTGCTTGGTACATTTAATGCTTTGGAATGTTTTAAATGCTATATCGTTTTGTGGTTGTTGAAAGCATTTTGAAATGGTTATTTGGGATATTTTGAAATTACTATTTTTGGACTTCAAAAATGTTGTTTGGGGCTTATTTCATGAAGATTTCGGGCATCATTTAATCACTGATTTACATGTTGATGAAACTTTAAATGTTGTTATTTTGGGTCGGTTTTCTTTCTTTTGTTTTGTTTCTTTTATTTTAACGGTTAAGTCGCAAAAGGGGATTTCGATTTAGCTCGAGGAAGGGTAAAACACTCTTAATCACTTCGAGCACGAGTCGAAGTGTAGGATCCTTGGATTTAGGTGCACACCTTATGTGAAGCCCCCTTTACTTAACCCCACGACATAGAGCTTCCTAGACGCTCAGGAGCACACCCTGCAGGTGAGCCTATCCACCTAATCCTCGGCGTAGAGCTTCCTAGAGTTAGGAGCACACCGCTAGGTGAGAGCCTATCCACCTAATCCTCGGCGTAGAGCTTCCTAGGAGTTAGGAGCACACCCTGTAGTGAGAGCCCATCCACCTAATCCTCGGCATGGGTTCACTAGAGTTAGGAGCACACCCTCAGGTGAGAACCCATCCACCTAATCCTCGGCATGAGAGCTTCCAGAGTTAGGAGCACACGCTTAGGTGAGAACCCATCCACCTAATCTTCGACGATAGGTTTCCTAGAGTTAGGAGCATACCACTGGTGAGATTCACTCATCCTTCAGCTGCGGACTTCCTAGATTTCGGGATCACACCCCAGGTGAGAGCACATCCACATAACCTTCGAATGCACGATGAACTCAGACACCGACCCTAATTCACGAGTCAGTAGAGACACTAGACACGAGGAACGCACCGAGGCTTAATTCACCCTTCCTTAATTAAATCAATCGTGGAATTCCTAAATGACGTAACCGATATTAAAACCGTACGCACGGGATTTGAGCTCGAACATTACGCTCAAATCCTCCGCGTGATGGGGACATTTGTTTAGCCACATATGGATCATCGGACGCAGTATAAGTCGAGGTGCAGGTGGCGAGGCGATGATGATAATGCTTATGTGTGCTTATACTAGGGATACGAGGGATTCGAGGGATAATTAGAATAAGTATCTCTTACCTCGAGGACCTTAATAAGGGAGAGGAAAGGACCAGGTGATACTATTCGCCGACTCTTGGTGAGATCGTTTCACGACGATCTTAGGTCGTTAGTAATCTCAAGCACGATTGAGAGTGACTAACGATGTGACTCTATTATTTTTACAAAATATTTACAAAAACAAAAAAAAGTCTCTTTTGCTTGTTAAAAATAACTCTTCATAAAAACTATATATAAAAAAAAACATCTTACTGCATGAAAATCGAATAATTTTTCTTATAAAACTTACAAAGGTCATGGCTAATCACTTGGATTGGGTTAAGGATTACCCTCCTTAGATCGTCGGGTTGGCGATCTCTTATCCAAGGTCGGGAAGCACATCGATCCAGCTGCTCCAGCTCACTGTCTTGATGTCTTATACCCGGTTCCGATCTTTCATATGTGATCTACGAGTTTTCTTGCGATTTCTACGACTCGTTTTCTTTATTTTCCGACTTTCGTGTCCGGTTTTTCGCTCTCGTTTACTTTTCCGACAGAGTTTATTTAAATCCACTCGCAAATCATACGAAGCTGCGTAATACTAGTCATGCATCGAGTAGCGGATGTCAGAGTACACATTTACGTTTTAAGTCTGCGATTTCGTTTGTCTACTTTCTTTGTGACTTTACTTTCCAAGTGACTTTTATTTGCTAACAATTTACTTTACTCGTATGCAAGACCGAAAACAACAAAACACGAAAACATTGAAACACATTTGCAAAACCGTTTGAACCTTAGACCTGTAGGATTGCTACTTCAACAGAAGCTTGGAGTAACTCAGTAGGCAGAGACATGATGAGAGCTTGGATTGAGCAACAAGAGGATCTTCTTCAAGAAAACTCTTCCTTGTTTAGATAACAACATATAGGACTTCGAGGTAGACTCGTCCAAGTACGGCGTAAACCCTCATTCTCCTTTTAGAGCTTCATGTAACCGTGTTGCGCGGTCGTAAGTCCTAACTCGGCTTTAGGTTCGAGGTTGTCGTACGGTACGACGTAAACCCTCTTATCTCTGCAGCTATTTGCATGATTGGGTATTATGCGAGTGTAAGTCCCAAATAATAAAATTAGCGAGGATTAAACAATTAAATAACATCCTCTCCAAAACGCAACCACATCATAGGATAGTTGGGAAGTCAGCGGAACTGCCTCGGATCCGTGACATCCCCTACTCTTTCTTTCCTTCGACTCCCGGAAATAATTGTTCCCATTTGAGCCACTCCCACTTGTTTTCCACGTCCTACTGTGAAAACCTAAACCTCGAATCTCGAAGACAGAACCACCGATCATTATCGAGAGTCTTCTCAGTGACACTACGTCATTTGGGATGTAATTAACTATGAGGCTGCATCTATAGGGAACTTGAACCCGGATAAAATAAACCCTCGCCTAGTCTTTCTATTAGGTAGGGAAGCTTGTCGATCACACATAAAGGTTCGCTGAGCCAGAACGGATGTCACGAAGTCGCTTAGTTCGTATGATTGGGTCTATCCGTCACAGGATACATTAATCTTTTGAGAAAGTGTATCATTTGTGACACCAGACACGATTATGCAAATTACTGGACCAATGAGATCCAGGCGGTCTCATTTTTCAAAAATTAAAATACACTACTTTCAAAACTACTTTCCAAAATTATATATCTTTTATATTAAACTAAATCACTAAATTTTAAATTCTTTCAAAGCAAAAAAAAATATTGGCCGACACATATGTAGCACATAATGCTTATGTATTTACATATCTCATACCTAAACTTGCATATTTATACACACGTCACCCAAATCTTTAATATCACATAAAAAAAGCCCTATTATCATATTTTAAAATAGAAATTCATGTATAGTTTTAAAGCACCAAAGTGCAATGTTTGCAAATATCAAACTTTTGGTGTGAGATATATAAATACATAAGAATCGTGTGCTACATATGTAAGTTTCCAAATTAGCTTTTTGGTACTTGTAATTTCTTCTTTGATGTTCATGCATCTGCAATCCGAAAAGGCCTATTACAGCAATGCAGTACTCACCTTTGCACCATGATTATGCTACAGGGAGTTGTACCTTATTTATAGGTTTTCATGATTATCGAAGACATGCTGCTGATCTTTTTTTTGGTGGGTCTGGGCATGGGTGGGGGTACCCAATTCCCATATAACTACATATCCAACACCTAAACTTGACTTTTTACATCTATACCATTCAAATCTTTTTTATCATATAAAAAATACCACTATTTTAACTTTAAAAAAGTGCAATACACATTTTCGTGCATAGGTAAGGTGGCATGCATGTAAAAATTGAAGTTTAGGTGTTAGATATGTAAATACATAAGAATTGAGAGGCATGTATGTAAATCTTCCTTTTTTTTTATTCAATCCCATGTTTCTACAACTTTATTGGATTCCAATGGAAATTCAAAGAAGGATGAGAATGGGAGGAGGACAAGACTGTAGCTGAAAGTCTATTGTGCATATCGTTTTTGTTAAGATGAGCACATGGTTATTATGAGTTATGAGTTGCTTTATTTGTTTTTTATAGTTAGTTTTTAGTTGTGTAAACATGCTTATGGTGTTGATCCTATAGAGAATGGATCATGCTTTTCAAAAATCTGTGCTGATATGATTTAGTTTTAGGAAGATTTACATACATATTCCTTATTTATTTACATATCTAAAACCCAAACTTTATTTTTTTCATCTATACTGCCCGACCTATGCATGAGAAGCTGTATTTCACCTTTTATAAATTAAATTAGTGGTGTTTTTGATGTGATATCAAAGATTGGGCGTTAGAATGTAAAATAGTAAAGTTTAGTTGCTAGATATGTAAACTCATTGGAATTTGGTGTTATGTATGTAAATTCCCCTTAGTTTTTTTATGTTGGTTTGATTCAGCCACAAGTTTGTTGGCAGTTGTCAGCATTAGATTCATCACTATCCACACTATAGCTAAATTTGGGATTTTGAAAGCGGGACTTGCAAATTTAGGCCAGATCTTGTGATTTTGAGGGGAAAAAAATCAATGTTCGGTCTTTTTTATAAGCAGGGCCCTTGAGTCATGTCAATCATCTTATTGATTGTCATGATTTTGTATTTTGGATTCAAATTTGAGTGCGACGGATGTATTGATGATATGTTATTGGGAAACTTTCTCATTGTATGGATGTGATCCTTGAATCTTTTTTTGGTGACTTTTATTCATCATTTTTTATTATACAAATACACACATTATTATTAGTTTTTGTATGTATGATTCATATAAGTCTAATATTAATTTTCCTTCTCATATTTTAAATCCCTATTGTTGTGTGATTTTATTTTGTTGGACTTTTAAATTATCATTTAGGGTGAGTTTTATTTAGGGGCAATTACATACATAACACCCAGTTCTTATGTATTTGCATATCTAACATCTAAACTTTGTCTTCTACTTTCATGCCATCCAAATCTATCATATAAAAATTACCACTACTTTAATTTTTAAAAAGTGAAATATACATTTTTATGCATAGATAAGATGATATATTGATAGGACCTTTCGCATAAATTAGGGCAAAACAAAATATTTTTCTTCACCAGCACAAAACAACACAAACCAAATGCATAAAAGATAAACACCTACAATTCAAGAGGTAGGGAACTCTTCCAAATCCTAAACTTATGGTTTAAGATAACAATCACACATATCACAAAACCCTAAAGATATTAGCCCTATTTATACCCACAATAATAAATATCGAATGACTAAATTGCCATTTTTGTCTTACACCTGACATAAGTCTTCAAATTATTTTGGCTAGCTCGACATCTATTCAGTGGAGCACGAGGCAGATGGTGTTGTAGGGGCCGGTTTAACATTAATTTCCTCCCTAAAAAGACACCTTTCCTCAAGTTGGAAAGAGGAAACTGGTGTTAGATCCAGTTTTATGGCTCCTATGTGGCATCATAATTTGACAATCATTTATATTTCACCAGAAATTCCTAGTGATTCTCATGAGTTCCAAATGCAGTCATGTAAACATCCGCTAGTAGCATTCGAATCTGATGATACCCTGACTTCAAGTCAAATTTGGAGAATATCGTAGGACCAAACAATTTTTATAATAGCTCATCGATCATCAAGATGAGAAATTTGTTAAATATGTTTCTGTATTCACTGCCCGATAATCCACACAGAAATGCTAACTCCCACCATTCTTCTTTACTAGCAAGATTGGGCTAGAGGAGAGGCTTACACTAGGCTGTATGATCCTAGCCTCCAACCTCTCTCGATCTAGTTCTTCTGTACCCGGGAGTAGCGGTATGGGTGCACACTGATGGGAGAAACTCCCAAACTCGAGAGTTATTGCATCCTCATGTTCCCTTAGAGACAAAAATCTACATAACTCCTCAAAAACTTCTTCAAATTATTGTAGGAGTTGTTGGATCAGAGTAATTATTGTAGAAGTTGTAAATCTCTATCAACTCCATGTCATGCTTCTCTTCCACACTATGCAACTCGTTCAAGAATCATAACCTTACATCACATTTTACCATAATCATAGTTCTGAGTGTCACCAAAGTCTTGCACAAATTAGGGTCACTACGAAATAACACCATCCTATCTCCTTCCTGGAACTCCATTGTTAGGAGTTTTCCATTCATCTTAGTCTCTCCTAAGGATCGCAACCATTTCATACCCAATATCACATCACGTCAGCGCTCCTTAAATCAATGAGGAAAAAAACACCCATCACTTGAATACCTTGCAGTGTTAAGATCACTCATTTATAAACTCCCTTGTTCTTCTCCAGCCATCATATCCCCATCATGACTCCAAAACTTCATGTGTCAACCATCTCAAGCCCCAAATGTTTCATTACATGAGTAGAGATGAAGTTATAGGTGGCCTCACTATCTACTAACACCACCAGGCCCGCTCTCCTATTTGTCCCCGAAATCTCATAGTGTGGTTAAGTGTTAAGCCCACCACCAAGTTTAATGAGACTTTTGCCACATCTACGTGAGGGTGTTCTTCTCCTACACCACAATCTCCACAGTTTTTTCATTTATAGCTTCGTCGTTACACACTATGAGAACCTGTAAGATCCGATCATTACATTGGTGTCTTGGGACAAAATTTTCATCACACCGAATACATAACTCCTTAGCTCGCTTCTTCTGAATCTCTATCTCTGCAAGACATTTGAATCATTCTCGGTTGTGGTCTATTATCCCTATCCCGTGGAGCCTCACTTTGACATCCCAGTATTTGAGTTTTTGATGTCGTCGTGGTTGTAGCATTTCAATATGACACTTCACTTGTGTTGCTCTTGTTAGCCCGTTCCATTGTATTTTATTTTCAACCGATATTACTAATTTCATAAGATGAGTTTAAATCATTCATCATGAAGATAATATAATTTGGGTAATTGCTGCGCCTATCTAGGTTTCATAATGAGTCTATGGTATTTCACCTTGCTTATTTGTGAAAGATTACAGGAAGAATTACATACATACCACTCAATTCTTATGTATCTACATATCTAACACCTAAACTTTACGCATCACCTTACTTATGCATGAAATGTATATTTCACTTTTAAAAAGTTAAAATGATGGTATTTATGAAGTCATGTGAAAGATTTGGTTGGTATAAATATAAAGTAAAATTTAGGTGTTGGATATGTAAATACATAGGAATTGGGTTGGTATTTATGTAAATGCCCCAAGATTAAATTGCTGTTATTAGCATGTTGACCAGTTAATAGCTTGTTAATTATACCTGGAAATCACATAGCAGTCATGATAAAATTAGTAATAACAATCATGATCTCAACGAACTTTTTTTGTATTGCAATAATGACACATTATATATTATAAATTTTCTGTTTTATCATAGATTTATCCATTCATTTCTTTGTAGGAGCATCATTTTTCATTGCTGCAACGTGAAACTGAAAAGCTCAAGGCGGACATCGAAAAGATGCGCAGCGAGCTTAGGTTTTTCCTGTTTATATGATATTTTTTTCGGGAAATTTACATACATACCATACAATTCTTTTGTATTTACATATCCAACACTTAAAAAAAACTTTGGTATTTACATTCAGAACACTTTGATGTTAAAAGGTTATGTATGAAAAGTTTATTTCACTTTTAAGAAGTTAGTAATAGTGGTATTTTTAATGTAATCTCAAAGATTTGAGAGTCATGTATGTAAATATGAAAGTATAGGCTTTAAATATGTTTTTTTTTAGCCACCCTCATGTGCCTAAATATTCGTGGACCACCCTCACTACTGGCAAAACTGGCCAGAGAGGGATTCAAACCCGTGATCTGAGTGGACTTACGACCTTCAAAGTGACTACTCTACCAACAGATCACGGCTAGCCGCACTAGGCTTCAGATAGGTAAATATATAAGAATTGTGTGATATATAAGTAAATGCCCCCTTTTTTTTGAACAGGTATGAAGTTGACAAACTGACTGCAGGACATCGTTTAGATCTAAATCTTGAGAGAGGGTGAGTTATGACAGATTTCTTTTTAAAGAATTCTTTCGTATGTAAATTTTGAATTATTGCTAATATCTTAACATTATTCACCCAAAAATTTTCTATTTCTCCATATCAAGTTTTAAAATTGGATTAAATTTCATTTGTTTCCTCATTGCAGGCGCTTGCGTGACGAGCTTGCCAAGCAGAGTGCTGAGACATCCGACCTTACTAACAAGCTTGATCGAGTGAGTATTCTTTAAACTTTGTGACATTGAATAATTCTTTTTTTTTAGGAAAATTTTATATACATACCACACAATTCTTATGGATTTATATATCTAACACTCAAGTGCTGCTAGCTGTGACTTGTTGATGTAGCAGCTTCTTTGAAGGCCGTAAGTCCCCTCAAGTCACGGGTTTAATTTCCCTCTGGCCAGTTTATCGGTAGTGAGGGCAGCCCTCGAATAGTTAGACACGTAAGAGTAGTAAGGGCTCGTATAATAGTCTTCGACCATTCTTTTCAAAAAAAAAAATCTAACACTCAAAATTAGATATTTATTTTATAGCATCTTAACATTATAAACATATGCATAAAGAATTGCATTTGACTTTTAAATAGTTAGTAAAACAGTATTTTTTTGTTGTGATGTTAAATGTAAATAGTGAAGTTGGTGTTAAATATGTAAATATATAATATTTTTTTTATTTTGCAGGAAATTCATGCCTTAAAGGCGCAATTAGAGGCTGCTAAATATGATGTGATAAAGTACTGCATTGGTACACTGGTTTCAATATCTGCTGTTGGACTGGCTGTGATCCGAATTCTCATGTAGCAGCATTTTGTTTTCTATAAAATTAATTTATTTATAAATGGGATAGTAAAATCAAGATAATAAATACTGAAATATTTTCATTCTTTCTGCAATTTATGGATGTTAGAAGGATGTAATTGTAACATTTTACAGAATTGTTTTTCCTCTTTGTTTAGCTGAAGAATGATGGTGAGATCCAGTAATAATAGTTTCCCGTTGAGTTTCATTGTTAGACATTTAAAAATTTAGATTAAATATTTACAAATCATGCATCCAGATGATTTTTTTGAACTGCAGAACTGATGCATTTATGCATGTCATGATAAAAGCATAGAGAATTTGATAAAAAATAAAAAAATAGTCCGGCTTTTATAGTGAATTTTGATATTTGTGTGAGAAAAAAAAGATGAAAGGGTGATTCATTTGTAAATAGCAATGTTTTAGGGGATCTCTATGTAATTGCATCCTTAAATTTATTTTAATCACTGATCCTTTGGCAACATACTTAGCTATATTATTATTCATAATTTCTTATTCTCGTCCGTTCCTTCCGGTGGATTATAGCTATTGTGTGAATGCAGCTTCCGTGCTTCCGTCCAAAGTAATAATTTTTTCCTTTTATCTCAGACTAACCTTACTTTTTAGGACTGTGCATTATTTGGTTAAAATAAAAAATACAAACAGAATTAATCATGATTAGGCTTCAAAAATCCAGTTCAATTTTTAACTCTAAAAATATTCAATTTATTATTATTATTAAAATAAAAAAAACTAAATTTGATTTAAATTTTTTTTGGATTTTAACTTCATGTTAAATAAATTCAAAACATTTAAGTTTTAAACTATATATAACATTTCATTGAAATACTGAAATTAAATTGATAATTATATATGTAATTATGTAATACTTGTGCATAACTAAAACCACCATTGAGTTCTGGATTTGTGTTGGAACTTTACTTGAAGATTGATTTATAGCTATTGGATTCACAACAATTGCAGCAAATATTAAATTCGTAAAAATACTATTCTTACCATGGTCTGCACAGGCAAAACTATGTACATTCTAACCAGGTAAAAAAAGCATTATTGCAATATTGAATTTTAACCTTGCAAAGTCTAACAAAATGGTGTAAACAAAATTGAATTATTGAACTACAAATCATCACTTTAACTGGTCATGATGAAGCAGAATAGTTCTCAGGTCTCCAATCTGATTTTTCTGCAGAAATTACTCTTTCTTTGTTTCTGTTGAAGCTTGTTAAAATGTTCCAGTGCAAAGACTTCAACAGGTTTTCCACTTCACTGGCAACAGCAGATTCATCCCTGACTATCAGCTTCCCTCCTGGCCTCACAATCCTATCAATCTCAGCCAGAACTGGAACGATACTGCACCTGAAATCCCAGGTCATATATTTTTATATGTTCTATACATTTAGATAAATTTATGGGAAATTTACATGCGGCACGCAATTCTTATGTATTTACATATCTCACACCTAAACTTTCATATATAATTTGCAATACTTTGGTGGGAGTGTGTAAATATGAAATTTTGGAGTGAGATGAGATGAATTTAGACAACATTCATGAGCACTCACATTCATCATAATTCAAAGTATTTTACCTTTCCTTCAGCTTCGAGAACAGGTGGTCTGCATGGAGGAGATCGTAGGTTCGGGGATAAGTACTGAAGGATTCACACCAGTCGTGATATATGCCGAAAAGGCCGCGCTCGTAGATAATGGGCAACGTATCTGGAGAATCAATGTTCACTACATTCATGACCCACACACTCAGATCTTTCAGAGCAGCAGCAAACCTGAAGAGAAGTTTGTCAGGTAAGGAAGATGGCGTCAAAATAATCCCTTCATTATTTACATGGGTCATTTTAGTCTCAAAGGTCTATAAAAGTGTAAAAAAATGGAGGACTTTAAAAGAGTTTGGGGACTAAATTTGCACTTTTATAGACTCGGGGAACTAAAAAAACAGAGGACCATTTCAACACTTCTTTCGTGAAGTTATAAAGTAAAGTTGTTTGCATGGTAGCAGCAGAATTCTTACCCTCCATACACAGATCTCATATCCATTACATTTCTAAGTTTGGACCAGTTGATGCCCAAATTATTGAGGTACAAATTCATTACTGTATGTTTCCAGTGCTCGTTGTCGGATTTAAAATCATTTGGAGCTGGTTTTCCATAGTTTCCTATATGGGAGGAGTTCAGCCAATGCGGAGGCATTGCAAGTCTTTTTGGCCAGTTCGCGGGCCATTTTGCGCCTCTTTCTGCCGCATTAACAGGCACCCTATGCATGCAGGTTTTTAGAGGATTATACCTGGAATGAACACAAGAAATAACAAATTCAGAAATGGAAAGAATAAAACAGACAAAAAAATCTTTATTTCTCTGATAATTGGGACATTTATATGCATATTACATGGTCATTATGTATTTACATATCCAACATTTCAACTTTCATGTCTAATCTTCAATATCCCATAAAAAAATATGATGTCCATTTACTTTTTATCAGTAAGATGCATCATTTCATGCACAGAGTTATGACATCAAATTGTTAATAAATGTAAATATAAAAGCTTAGATGTTAGAAATGTAAATAAAAGGATTTGTGTGGCATGAGAAATGTAAATAGAAGGATTTGTGTGGCATGTATGTAAACTTTCTAAGATAGCTTCGTTTACTGAGACTCCCCTCCATTTGTGGAAGAAATATCAGTCATAGAAATCATCTTATATACCCTAAAAGATCACCAACAACACTACTTTATACTTAATAGCTATTCATCACATAAAGTCACAAACATTCCCTGCTTAATTTGCATACCCATAGTTGCTTTGCCCAACTTCAATCTCATTGGATCAAATTGTCTGTGAGGAATTATCTAAGAGTAATCATCAATTATAATTTGTTCAATCAACGTCCTCCCTCAAAACGTGTCTCAGCTCAATCTGAATCTAATTCCCAAGATCCTAGTGAGCCCAAATTAAGGTTCGACTAATTCTACGTGCAGCTTATGAACAGCGCTATGAACAATATGATTTCGAGCCAAGTTAGGGTCAACTCAAAATTGGTTTTCAAGCCGGCTCAACTAAAAATTGAATCGAGCTCGATCCGTCTCAAAATCGTAACAAGATGGCTCAAATTAAGTTTATTTGGATCCATTCCAGCTTGAAAATCAAAACGAATTGGCTCATTTCGATTGATTAAGTTTAAAATGAATGAATAGAAAGAAATTGCACAAAAATCATACCACTTGTGCATTTTAAAATTTTATTTAGCGTAATGTGTGTGTATAAAATACAACTTATGTTAAGAAAGGCAGAGGCAGACCTAGGAAAACTTGGGCTTATTGCATAAAAAATGATCTTAATTTATTAGAATTAGATGAAAATTTGACACTAAATAGGACGCAACGGAGAAAAAGGATTCATGTAGCCGACCCCACTTAGTGGGATTAAGGCTTTGTTGTTGTTGTTGTAATGTGTGTGTATAAACTGAGTCAGTCTGAGCCAATCCATATATGACTTGGAATCCGCTAAAAATATTCCAACCATGATTTTAGCTCGGCTCGTTTACTTCAATCCAAGCCCAAAATTTATTTTTGAGCGATTTACGAAGGCTAGATTCTCAGCATTATAAATGAAGTTCCAATAAAATTAATCCATTAAATTTCCATGAAAAGTGGCATAGAAAAACAAATATCAAGGACACAAATAGCAAATTATGAAAAAAACCCATTTATATAGCCCACACCCGAAGCAAGAGTAGGGAAGTCTTTTGCTGATTGTCACTTCAAGATTCATTTGTTATGATCATAGGAATAAATGGTAGCCTGATTTAAACTATATTGCCACAGCACTGAAATCAATATCACATGTCCAAAAAGCAGTATTTTGTTATTATAAAAAAGGGAAATTTACATATATACCACAGAATTCTCATTTATTTACATATATAACATCCAAAGTTTGACACCTTGGTGTCATAAAGCTATGCATGAAAAGGTGTATTTCACCTTTAAAAGGGTACTGATGGTGGTATTTATTAAGTAATGTTAAAATTTTGAGTGATACACAGGTAAATATGAATGTTTAGGTGCTAGATATGTAAATACATGAGAATTGTGTGGCGTGTATGTAAATTCCCCAATAAAAAAAAATATTTGAATTGCCAACTCACCAAGCTGCATTGGGATCATCTCCTTCCTCACACATGGGAGGAATTTGATTCTTTCTGTTGTCATAACATTCATTTGTTGTGGGTTTCCTATAAAAAGCTGCCGCAACTCCATTTAATTTATTCTTCTTGATAGTGACCAGATCCCAGCACATTGATATGGTAAGTGATGACATTGCTGAACTAAAAAAAAAGCTATTCAGTTTCAAAAGGGGCATTAAGACACATACCACCAAACCCCTATGTATTTACATATCTAAAACCTAAACTTCAATTTTTACATTTAAAACACCCAAATATTTCTCATCACATCAAACCAACACATTTTTAATATGTGAAATACCCATTTTCATGCATAGAAAATTTGGTATATATGTAAAAATTGAATTTTTGGTGTTGGATATGTAAATAGATAAAAAAATGAGTTGTATGGATGCAAAATTTCCTAATTTCAACTGTATCCAGTAACTAAGTAAGGATTTGGAAGGCAAAGCTTTAACACCAGAAAATCACCTTTCCATATTCCTACATCTTCCTTCAGTTTTTGATAAACAGGGGTGGCTGACCACACGAAATAGCCACCGGGACGTAGCACCCGATTCAGCTCGAGAAGCAGCATGCCTCCTGCTCATCACAAAACAACAATCACGAAGATAACACATATGATGACTGATGGAAATATATTGAAGAAGAATACCATCTGCGTGCCAAGGGACACGACATCTCGCACAATGAACAAGATCAAAAACATTGCTTGGGAATGAAAGCCGTTGGGAGCCCATGACTGCGGATATTGCAGGAATTCCGCGCTCAAGAGCGAATTGAACTTGTGCTTCATGTTCATCCTTTGGTGCGAATGACATCGCAAGCACGTCACGTTCGAAGAGATAACCGCCAAAGCTCGCAACCCCACAGCCGACGTCTAATATAACACGGGTTTTCTTTCCCCACAAAATATCACGTTGGGACTGCAGCAAGAGAAAGCGATGCCATAAAACATAACTAAGAAGGATAAAAAACAATGAATGGGTGAAAGCTGACTTTGTTTTGAAGATTTGTCTATACTACATAAAGGCAATAGAGTAAAAGAATGCACTAGCAAGTTGAATTGTCAAAAAAGGAACTGAAATGATTATAAAATAAGCGACTGATAACATTTCAGGGCATTTACATAAAGAACACATAATTCTAAGGTGGTTACATATCTAACACCTAAACATTCATAGTTACATGCATACCACTCAAATATATAACATTACATGAAAAGTACCGCCATCACTACTTTTTTAAAAGTAAATATGCCCTTCCATGCATATGCTTATGATACCAAGGAGTTTTAGTGTAAATATCAAGCTTTGGGTGTTAGATAAGTAAATACATAAGAATTGTGTGATATGTATGTAAATTGCACTAAGATTTAGTACACAGTCAATTTGCCCTATAAGCTCATTTTTTGGTGGTATCAAAAAACCACTTTCTTGAGATGAACATCAAAGAAAAGTTCGATAACTTGTACGTAATAGATATAAAATGAGTCCTCATGAAAAGGGGCGTCATGCATAGAATGCAAATGAATTAGGGAAACAAATAATCTTTAGTAATAAGAGGTTGCTGATCTTGTCGTATAGAATACAAGTAGTTCGATTGGCTTTATGATCCCCTCTGTGTTCCATTAGATATTAATTTTATTATGCGCAATTATGGCTATGTTAACGCTATTATACCTATTTTTATCTTAATATTTTCAAATTAAATTTATGCCCCCCTTATTGGCACATCTTCTATTGTAGTATATATGCCAAAATATCTCATATTCATTTCACTATCTTATTTTAAATGGATGATAATCTATCTTACCATCCACTAGTATCGCTCTGACTTTTATTTATCATCTTGGCATTTATATAAAGATTACAAAAAAAATGCTCATTAAATACATATCCTTTATATATGCCAATTGTGAGTAGAAAGCCTAGGATTACTCCAAAACTAATTCTAATACTAGTCATTGTTGCATTAATAAATTTATGCATAATAACAACATACCTTTGAAGCACACTTTATTCTATACCCACTAAATCAATCAACATAATACTCTATCATAAGATTTTTTTAAGATCAATACATAAGATATAACGGTTCTCTTTATGCTATCTAAGTTTTTCCATTAATTGCCTTAGAAAATAAGAGTTCGTTCAGGCGAGATTTAAGTAAGACTCCAATACCATGATATATTCCATTTTATGCTCTTCCAAATCTTCGCAATAAAACTCAATCCCCTATAATTATCAAATCATGAACTTTTCTTTTACAATTTTCATGAATAAAACTGAGTAACTACAACTACTCCAATAAATCCTAAATTCTCCAAAATATACAATATCTACTTCCAAATCTTGACCATAAAAACTAATCTTTATCCATTCTTCCAAGCTAATTCAACCTCAAATTTCGAAAACAAATTATCGTATAATACTTCATGATTAATTTCATTTTCACTTTAACTATTTTTCCTCAAACTTCATGTAACAAATTGATTAATATATGTTCTTTAATCCTCTTATTTTGTACTCATAATTATAAGAACTCATAAAAACAAACTGTTCTACAACCAAATCCACTTTCTTCAGAATATATCACCACCCAATCCATACCTGCTGAATGAAATCAATATAATGTAGAGCTCCATGAATGAACTGTGTTCCACCTCCAGGAAATATCAGATGCTCTCCATCAACCTTCACCCAGTTCTGATGCCCCTTCACCTCAGCAAGCTTAGTTCTTGGAACATTACTGTACCATATCTAATCAACCAAAAGAAAAAAAGAACAAAAATCAAAATCGAAGTAAATACACCAAAATAATACAAATCTACTGCAACAACCTTATCTCTGCTAGTAGGCCATTCAATCGACCTCTTATACCCCTTAGGAAGAGGAACAAGACAAGTCGTACTTTTCTCCGGACAATGGCGCTCTCTGTGCGCATAATGATTCCAGTTCTTCAGCTTCTTCACAGCCATTAAATTGTCAAGACAAGGAATGTAGTCAGCACCTGAGGTAACGTTGCACAGCTCCCAATCAATATCTCTAATCTCGCTCCGTTCCTCAATTAGTGTTTCGGCAGGGCTGCTCTCTTTATCCTCCAGCTGAAATCTTGCTTGCTTCTCAGTGTCTCCATCTTCCTCCATCTGCTTCTGATCCCGGCTCTCTCGCCCTTCATCGTTCCCGTTTTCCTCTTCTTGCCTCTCCTCGTTTCCACTCTGCTCTTCCAGCTTCTGATTATCTTGTTCCGAACCACCGGATCCAATCTCTGATTCGTCGAGGGAAGGTCCGACGTGCTTAACATGAAGCCGGTGACCGGCGGCGGCGGATGACTGGGATAAGAAGAGAAGAGAGGAAGAGGAAGAGGAAGAAGAAGAAGTGAGCGTATAGAATGCGAAAACGCAGAGGGAGACGATGATGAGCATTGCGGCGGCGGAAGCCGGTGAGTAATAGGAGGAAGAGCTCCGCCGTCCTCCGCGATAGATCTTGCTGAAACTTTTCATGTTGTGAGAACAATGGGAGAAGAGAGACGAGTGGTGGTTGGCGGCGAGCTGAGTGGATCAAGATTCCAAGATTCCGGCGAAGTTATCTCCAGTTGCTTCCTTTATCGGCGGGCTTATGTACGGCGGATACAGCTGGACTTAACATTTACGGCTCATTTGCTGGAAAAATTTTTCGACACGGAGTGCTTCGTTTTGCTAATGATTTCATGCTTTTATATATATATATATATATATATAGACACACACAACACGCGCGCGCGACTCTTTGTCAGTGCAGTCTTGTGGAACTCCCTTAGAGTCACAAGTTCGATCCCACCTCAATATTTCTGTCTTACAGTAGCCGGATTGAGTGGTTATGCACATTAGAGTTGTTTCAAGACTGTATCGGAGCCTCCGATGTATATATATATATATGTATATATATATATATATATATATATATATATATATATATATATATATATATATATATATATATATATACAAGAATAGTCAGGAGGCTTTGATACGAGTGCGCGAGTCTTGGCTCATTAGTAGCGGTCTTTGACGTAAGACTCTCAGGTCAGGGGTTCAAATCTCACTCGTTATGAGAGGATTTGAATAGCACACATGATTGAAATGAGGGTCCGTCCTGCGGTCAGTTCAACTTATTGCGGTTGATCGGCGGTCCCCGTCTGTTGATCAATTTTTTTTTAAAAATATAAATATATACATAAATTTTACTAACTATAAAACTAATTTCTATTGTATTTAAGTTTTAAAACTTCCCTCAAATATTAAAATTAATAAAAAAATATCAGCTCAATTTTGTTTCTATTAAAATTTTAATAATTTAATTGTGGCACAAATAGTATAAATATGTACTTTTTGACTTTGTAGCATAGATATATATTCAAAAAATAATGAGAATATCATGTATATTACATCTAATTGTGTAATTATTAATAATTTCTCACAATTATGATCAGTTTATATGTAAATTTCCTTAAAATTAATTCCCCAAAGCCTCTCTATAGTCAACAGACGCAACTTTCCTGACTCTATCATCACTTTATTAATCAGGATTCGTATCATTTAGTTCATTAAATATTTTTGTTATTTACAAAATGTGAATTTAATTCATTCTATATTTGTTGTTTACTTGATTTGTTCCTTAATCAAACATAGGGCTATCGAAAGAGGAATAGCTCGAGTTAAGTTCATTAAATAGTTTGTCTTTAAAGCGCTCGTTAAATAAGAGAGCCGAACACAAACAACCCTTTGTTCGATCGTGTTCGACTTGTTTTAGCTCGATATATATTTATATTTAAGTTTAAACCACCGCAACTCGCGTTGTTTAAATGCCACATAAAAAATGCCACTATTAATATATTCTAAAAAATAGAATACATCTTTCCTTAAAAATAAAGTACTACAATATACAAAAATGATGTTCATGTAAATACATAAGAAATGCAAGGTATATACGTAAATCTTCCAGACAATGAAAGAAATTCTGCTACCGTTACTTCATTTCTTTGCTTTTAAAGCCTTTCATGCGCAGCAGCAAGCATTCAAAACCTTGAGAAAGCACTTGGAAAATAGAGATTGGTTTAAGAGAAAATATTGTGTGCGGATGAGATAGGTACGAAGTGGTAATATTCTGGTGATATTGTGATGGTATTGCACATCAATACCACCAAAATAAGATTAGAACCATCAGAATAGCACATACGGTAGTATTCTGATGGTATTGTACTGTAATACAATCATAATACCACCAATCCGCACCTATGGTGTCTGGAGACAATATTTCCTCCTGGTTTAGAGACTGTAAAACATGAGTGAGAACGACGAATATGAAAAGCATTGGAGCAAGAACAAGTTCTGCTCCTACAGCACTGCTGAATTTTTTTGCTGTATTTTCTCGTGGCTGAAGCATTTTATAACAGACCAAGAAAACAAAACTGCATCAAAACTTTAGAACAAAATATTTGGCTTATAGGTGGCATCCGAATAAAATCAAATTTTTATTGTTTTTAAAATAAAGCAGTAGAGTCAAATTTTAGCTTTTCCTTAGCTGAAAGCGAGTAAAAATCTTCCTATGATAAAGTAGATGTGTGTGGCTACAGCTTTTACAGAAGTGTGAAGTTGTAGTAAAAGTAGGTTTTTTTAGAACTATTGTGGTTATTATTATTTGCTTTCTGAGTAAAGTGCCCAAATAGTTCCCTAATTATATACATGAGGCTATCTTAATGCCATAATAAAAGTACTAAATTAATACCCAGACTCATTTAATTGGGGAAAAATATTGCAGCCGGAGTCCAGACACAGGCTGCGTCCGGACAACGGACGCGATGCACTAATCACGGTGGAGGAAAAAAAAAAGAACCATCGCCCATCATCCGTGCATAGCGTCCATTGTTCGGATGCAGATCTGAGTCTGAACTCCGGACGCAAAAATTTCTCTTTAATTGGAGCTAAAATATTCTTTCAATGGGAATATTTTCAATCTATATTAAAAGAGTCTTATAAACTCTAGGACTAAAATGTCTCTCTTCAAAGAATTAGGACACTTCTAATCTTTTTTTTCATTAATTTTCTCTCATAACCACACTCTGTGATATGATAGGGAGGTGGTGGACGAATAGTAAGGGAATTATTACATGGGCGATCACAATATTTGGAGGGGTTAGACAACATTCAGCAGCTGTCCCGATTTAAAACAGCGAGATGGACGACAAAACGGTGCATTACAGATGTTGAGGAGGTTAACCACCTGCTCCTACTACTTAGGGTAGAAATCAGATATACAATCTCAATGACACAAACAAATCTCAAAAGTCTCCTAAACCAGAAAATAATAATATATAAACAGTCTTAATAGAGAATAATCCTAATTAGAAACAAGAAAAATAAGAAATAAGACAAAAAAGGTAATAATTCTCCCATAAATTGGCAATCAAGCCGAAAAAGTTTATTTGGTCTCCCCAATTCCACAGGATTACGTGATCTCGCGATCGAGAGATCGCGGAACTTCCAATCCCGCGATTATGCGGTTAGTGATACAGCTGGTCATAAAAAATTGCTTCTAACATAAAAAATTCTAATAAATAGAAAAACTTGTAGTCAATTAAAAGTGTAGCAGAGGTCTGTCAAATAAAGCATTAAAAAGCTGCCCTAAACCTTGAGCTGACAAAATAGTTTAATAAGATAACACTAGCCAGTTTTATTGAAAAAATCATACCTATATTATGATTCTCATATGAAGAATCTCATTGCTGTGAGCCTCTTAAGGCTTGTACAACCTCCTCTGTTCTTAACCGGATGCCCTTAAGGTACTCTGTCAGAATTCGCTGCTGGTAGGAACCTCCTTCCTAGGTAAGAATTGGGAGGGGAAAATTAAACTGGTGTCATGAAAGAACCATAATATTAAAAAAGAAGTGAAGTGTCAAAACAGTCCCTTGACTATTTATATGAAGCTATTTTAGTCCCAGAGTCAATAAAAGTGTCAAATTAATCCTTAGTCTCTAAATTGGGGCTGAAGTAGTCATGTTCATAAACTATTTCAACCCATATTAAAGGAGCCTTGAAGATTAAATTAACGGTTTTATAGACTCTGGAAAATGATCCCATGCAAAGAATAGCAAAACTATTTTGACACTTTTCTCAATAAGAAAAATAAGAAAATTTAACTGTACGAATCAAGACTCGTTCAATTCGCTTCTTGATGACAGCGTAGAGTTCGTCCGGCGAAACCAAATTAAGTCCATCGATCAACAACTTGTTCCAACTCTCTTCCGGAGCTACAATTCGAAAATTATTGAATGTGGGCTTAATAAAACTAAATCAATTCTATCACTTAAAATAGGTATCCGTAGCTTGAAATAAATTGTAAATAAGGGTTTGAAACAAATCCATAAAAGTGCTAAACATCCAGAACCATATTGATGACATTTTCCACTTTGCTAACCTCAAATGCACGAATAAGAGTATTGGCGGCGTTCTATAACGTTTAAAATAAAAAATTTTCTGAACGGTACATTAAAAAATAATTGGTGGTCTAATTTGATTATTTTCATTAAAATTTAACCGCTGGTCAAACATGATGAAATAGATGGCTTAGAATTCACCTTACTACAAGTACAGCTTTAGACTTTTTAATTGAATCTATTACAATGGTTCAAATTATGTTTTTATAAATGTTAAGCAAAAAGCCTCTGATTTGAGCCTTCCTACAACATTAAATTGATTAATCATTTACTTAAGACATCAGTTGGGGTAATACTTTAGTAAATTTGATGCATGATTAATACCTTAAAGAATCATAAAACTAGGTATCATGCTATTTTTATTATGAAGATCAAGGTAATGATCATGATTTGCTAATTAGATGTATGATTGAAAAATAAGTGAAAGAAATGTGAAAAGAATTGTATCTTTTCATGTAAAAATATAGTTGTTTATTCATGCAAAGACCAATCATCAGACAGGATTTGTAAACAGATGGCGTAGAAGGGAATTCTGAAAAATGACGGCGTGCTAAAAAAGTAATCATAAAATTTACATAACATGAATTCTGAAACGTTCAATGCTTCAAGATTTAAGGAGGGAATTGAAGAAAAAAATCAGCTTTAAGATTCTGTTCCATAGAAATGACTAATATGAATTATTCTTGCAAGGATGTTAAATAATGAAACTAGATTTGATACTTCTTGTTAGAATAGAACTAGGGTGAATCTTATTGATGCAAAAAGGTATATAAATATCCATTACAGGATCTACTAGTAAAGAAAACAATAAAAAACAGAATAAAGAGAAAAAATGCAAGTAAATAAAAGCAAATCAAAGAAAGCAATACAGAGTTCTGCAATTCAATATTCTAATATTCTAATACTCCTCATCAAGTTGAAGTATAGATATCAGTCATGTTCAACTTGGATTTGAAATCATTGAATTGTGGCCGAAGAAGGTTTTTTGTGAAGATATATGTCCGCTGGCCACTGGATGGCACAAACGGAACACGAATTTCCCCGGACTCGATCTATCTTTAATGAAGTGATGGTCAATCTCAACATGCTTGGTGTGATCATGCTGGACCGGGTTGTGAGCAATGTTACTGACAACCTTGTTATCACAGAACAACTATAGGGGAGCGGAGACTGTGATACGTAATTCGTGAAGCATGATGCATAATCAGAAAAATTCACAAATTCTCGATGACATAAACTGAAATTCGACTTCCATACTGCTCCGAGCAACTACAAACTACTTGTTTTTCCACGCGACCAGGATTCCCCACACAAATGAGCAGTACCCTTAGGTAGATCACCGAGCATAAACAGACCCTGCTCAATCCGCATTTGTGTAAATTGCAATAGAACTAGAGGTGTGAGGAGAAAAAAAAAACTGGGCCCGGTGTGCTTTTAAATAGTGGAGAAACCGTGGACAGTTTAGAGGTAGTGCTCATATGTATCATGCATAAATTGATTGACTATCCCAACTGTGTGGCATATGTCAGGACGTATATGGGCAAGGTAAATGACTTTCCCAAAGCATTAGTAGTGAGCCTTATGTACCGGAACTGCATTGGGAATAACAAGACGTTTTTCATTGAGATCCATCGAGACAACCACTGGTTTGCAAAGGAGAAAACTGTTTTCTGTCAAAATGCCAATCACATATTTCAGCCGAGACAGACAAATACCCTGAGATGACAAAGTAACCTCCATACCTAAGAAGTGCCGGAAAGATTTCAAGATCATTTCAAAATAGCAAAAATGTCTTTCAGAGACTCTAATACTAGTAGAACATTACCTGTGAGAGTAATATCGTTGACATAAACAATAACCATAGTTACCCGGCCACTGCAGGAATGTCGGAAGAAGAGAATGTGGTCCGATTGAGCCTGAGTGAATCCATGGCCTACCACCATCTTTGTGAATTTCTTGAACCATGCCAATGGTGATTGCTTCAATCCACAAAGGAATTTTCGCAAACTTGACATACTTAACCCTAGAAGACAGTGGAGTCAAAGCCTAGAAGAAGAGTAATGTATACCTCCTCTATAAGACCGCCATTCAAAAACGCATTCTTGACATCATGCTGGTATAAGGGTCAATCCATATTCATTGCAAGGGATAAGAGGACCCGAATGGTGCTTAATTTAGCAACTAAAGCAAATATCTCCTCATAGTCAACTTCGTAAGTTCGTCAGTAACGGTATCCAACCGTGTCTTGTTGTGTTCAAAGGATCCATCAAATTTTAACTTAATGCTAAAATCCATCGGCATTTCACTGTTTTGTAGCCTTGAGGAAGATCAACATATCTCAAGTATGGTTTCGCTGAAGGGTAATCAATTCCTCCAGGATGGCGGTTTTCAGGTTGGGTCTGCTAAGGCAGCCTCAACAATAAATGGAAGTTCATGATTGGTCAAAGTCGTAGCAAATGCTCTGTAGGTTCGTGATAGTTTGTGAAGAAAAACATAATTTGTCATGGGATGAAGAGAGCCAGTCAGATTGTGTACCTTACTAGAGGAATTGAATTCCTCATTTGAAGTAGGAGTGGTACTGGGGATGTCGTCCAGAGGGGATTCAAGGTCCAACAAGGGGTAGCGAGTTCCATAGTAGGTGCGTCAGGACGAGTGTGTCGAGTGTATACACGGAGAGTGGGAGGATGTGTTGGTGGAACTAAAGGGGCAGAAGGCTCCTTGGTGGTAGGAGAAGTGGGTGGAACGAAAAGAACAGAGGATTACTCGATGGCAGGTGACATGGAGGGTGCATCCACAGGAGTAGGGTAAGGAACAGTGTTCAAGAACTCTAACTCCCCCTCACTGGGGGAGGTCGATTAGAAAAGTGGAGAGCACTTTCAAAAAATTAGACATCAGCACTCACATGAACCATATTTGTGCTAGGGTCAAGGCATTGATACCCCCTTTGAGTGATAGAGTATCCGATAAAAACACATTTTAGGAACCTGAGATCAAGTTTACTTCAAGTTAGGGTTATGTTTCGAAGAAAGGTTCTGCACCCAAAAATTTGAGATCTAAAGTCGAGAAGACCCGATTTTTAGGAAAGCACGATCTCTAGACGGCTAAAGAGAAAGAAAGCTGTGATTTTTTTAAGGAACTCTATTGATGAGATAAGTGGCGGTAAGAATGAAATCATTCCAAAAAGGTTTTGGGACATTAGAGAGGAACATAATTGAGCGATTAACGTCGAGGAGACGTCGGTTTTTTCTCTCGATTACCCATGTTGTTGAGGAGTGTTGATACATGGGCTATGATGAAGAATGTCCTTAGTTACCAAAAATTCTCCCAATATACAGTTAAAAAATTCACAATAACAGTTTTAAATTGGATCAAAATAAAGGTGTGGAAGTTTTTGAAAGTGACTGCAACTTCATATTTATCTTTTAATATATAAACTCACGTCATCCAAGTAAGGAATCATTGTTTATTGGTATAACTAGGAGTGCGAGAGAGTCCCCATAAGTCACTGTGAATAAGAGAAAGAAGCGGAATGTGTGTAATTATGGAATGGATAAGGAACTCGATGATGTTTAGCTAACTAATAAGTTTCACATTTGAAATTAGGAGAATTTTTATTAGTATACATCAACGAATATAATTGTTTTAGATAATGGGAAATAAGATGACTAAAACGACAATGTAAAAACATGATAGGATATTCAGTAGATAGATGAACTACAACTACTACGTGGGGTGCCCTCGTTCTCCATTCTTTGCTCTTGGAAGAAGTAAAATACGTCAACCCGCTTAGCAGTTCCAATCATCCTCCCTGAACGACGAACCTGAAAGAAACAGGCATCAGAGAAAAAATTAACAACGCATTCAATGTCATATGCTAGCTTACTGACATATAAAACATTACACTTCATTACAGGTACATGTAACACAGATTCTTGAATTAGACATGTTGTTAAAACAACAAATCATTTACCAGTAATAGAACTTTGGGACCGTCGGCAATCTTAAGTGTCTTTCCCTGAACAATGATAGTATGTTGAGAAAGACTTAAGAGCTTTCGTTCATGTAGTCCATGACACATGGCACTTGAATCAATAATTCATAGACTAGAATGGGCAAAAAAAGTGTCATAGGATTAGTACCTTGACGAACGTGGGAGGTAGACGGACTGGAAGGGAGCTGGTTGAATGCAAGGAACTTGATTAAGTGATCCATTTGACTTTTAAGTGAATTGCACGATTTTGGATTGTTCTGGATAGAAGCCGACCGTATTGTGTTGGATTCAGAAGCTATAATTAGACTCTTGGCAGTGGAAGATTTGGTCGATGGTTTGGATGCAGGTTTCCCGTGGAGCTTCCAACATTTATCGCGAGTGTGGCTGGGTTTGAGACACTAATCACAAGTGAGGTGATCAACCCGGGATTGAGCACTATCAAAGACCAAGGTAGATACTTCGGCAGACAGAGCGGAAGTACCAAGCATGACAAGCCTGAGGCTATCTTCACGATGAATCTAGGTGAACATAGCACGAGTACAAATATGAGGATCTCGTCAAAGGATATGGCCCCGGACTTCGCCGAGATTTTGTTGAAACCTGCTAAAATTTGAAACATGCCCTTTTCTATAATTTTTTGGAAGACAGATAGGTCGGTTATAGATTCCTAAGTGCAGTCATCAAACAGGTCACATTCCATCCATAATGCAACTAGATCATTGCAGCACTGGGTCACAGTCTTTGATCTTTATTTTGTCGCATGATTTTTCTTAGAAATCTCATAAAGTTGGTGAAATTCCCTACATCCGAGTAGGTATCACGGACTGTCGTCCAGAGGGCACTAGCGGAATGAACATATATGATCGGTCAATCGACGTTTCCATGGAGTTAATCAACCACGACATGACCGTAGAATTCTCCACTCCCAAGCTCCATATGTTGGGTCAGTCATTGGAGGTTCACAAATCACACCAATCAGATGACCGAATTTCTCACGCACTTTGATGAATAAGGACAAGGATTAGGACCATTGGAGAAAGTTACTGTCATTTAGTTTATGAGTTGTAATCAAGAAGTTCTTATTGTTTTCCTGTCCTCCAGTCTGTAAGGCACAGAGATTGGAATTGATCCTCCGGTGACATCAAGAACATCTTTTGATGACGGCTCGGTATTGGAGGAGTCTGTTGTGACAACGATTGAGCCAAACAAGATGTCAAGTTTTTGAGACATTGTAAAGTTCTAGTTGTTGGAGGAGTATGGCCTCTGGAAGGGTTCCGCTAGACCTGGCTGGCTGGGAAAAGGTTCCCAGGAGATCAGGACAAAAGGCCTTAAAGCAAATGGCAACAAGGAGAGGGGACCTGGACTGAAGCAGGCACTGACCTGGCTAACTGGATTGAAGCATACGACGAAGCAGGCGCTGAATTAGGAGCTAAGCTAGACAGCTTGGAACAGACGCCTGGAGCAGGCCCTGAAGCAAGCGACTTGGAGCAGGCCTAGCTGGCTGAGGAGAAGGGATGTAGACTGGCCAGCCGACAGTACTGAGAGACCTGACCGCAGCTAGGTTAGGACCATGTCTTTAATACCATGTTAGAATAAACCAGAGTGAATCTTATTGCTGCATGGAAGGGTATAAATACCCTTTAAAGGGATCTGCCAGTAACGAAACAAAGAAACAAAATAAAGGAAGAAAGGCAAATAAATAAAAGCAAATCAAAGCAATAAATATAAAATTCTGCATATTAATAATCTAACATTCTAATACATCTAAATGACTCAACACCTCGTAACAAAAAGCATTTGAGACAACATATGATATTGCATAGAATTTACCTTCTATTATAGATTCAAGGAATTTCTCTGCTTTCAAAACTTCACCTCCTGCATTAAATTAAGGGCATCACCAAGACGGAAATAAACAAACAGAAAAAAATGTTACTGTTACAAAGAAACAGGAAGATGCTTAATCAAAAGTAAGTGCATTGCTAGAACTGCATGAGAGGGCAAAGTTCTATAAATTAGCTATAGCTAAAGAGAAGGTTAGATCATTTACGATGATTCAAAGTCATTTTTGGCAACGGGAATCAGTTTCTGAGATTAATAAATGTAAGAAAGAAGGAAATAATTAGTAATTCACAAGGGTGTTTCTAATCCAGACCTACGTGTCATCACATGAAAATACATAGCTCGAACAGTAGCTTTAATGCCTTGGCTACAAGCAAATAATCTATATTAGATTTAGTGAAGTAAATGAAATTTCTGAAGAATATACAAATACTTAACAACATGCACGAACAACTAAGCCAAACTGATGAAAGAAATACTGAAAAAAGAATAAACAGAATATGAACAAGTGATCCTAAAAGTACTTCAACTCTAGAGATAACATAGAAGTTTGCATATTTTGTATGATATAGAACGGTTATCTAAGGCAAGCGAACATAATGTGCATGGGAAGGGTAAATATTAAGTATATGTATATGTATGTGTGTGAGTGTGTGTGTGTTAAATTTAATTTTTTAATTTTTATTTTTGCAAGCAGTCCAACATGAGACCCACACTTCTCCTAAAGAGAAGAAAACCATATCATATCTGCCACCTCCACCTCCTCCTAGCATGGCACCGCCAATCTTGATAGTGCTCCCTCTTGTTGAAGCCCAAATTGGCAAAATCTCAAATCCCCGCTATCCTTACTAATCACATGCCACATTTCGATTTGACAATGATATTATTCATAAAATTTTTTGCCTTGTACATATTAACATAATGTTCTTAATTACAGAATTGGTGTTTGCTTGCGTTTCCCAAGGCATTAGTCTTTCATATGAATGCTGGGTTATGCAGATTTAATTGCATTGTATCTCATTAATCAGCTCATTTGCTCTTCTCAATAATATTTCTTCTTTCTCAACTCTTAGCATGGCCACATTGCATTTCCTCTTATGCAAAGGATATTAGGTTGACTTTATTCATGCTTTATGCTCACAAGATAGGCTTTCTCACTGTCTTATTCAAAGTATATTTCTCGAGTCCACACACAGAAAAAAAGATATAGATTTTAAGATTCACTTACCTAAAGTTTATATAATCCAACCAATATTGTTTTTCATGAACCACGTCTTTCTTGTCTACCTCCTCATCCTTTAAGATATCATCACCACTTAGACATCAAAGCTTTTCTATGAGTTGGTTATATTGGTTCTATTGAAGATAAGAAGTCAAAATCTGCATATATTACATTTTGTTGGAATCTTATCAACTAAAAAAGTAAGAAATTACTTATTATGACAATATCTAATTTTGAAGTTTTACTAAAAGAGCCATGACCCATTTTGCATGTGAAATGATGAGGGTAAATACCTCTTAGGAAAGATGGAGTTTCCTACATTACAACCAGTGGTTCTCTACTGTCATAAATGTTTTTCAATTACATCCTCAGAAACTCTGTGGAAGAACTAAATAGTTTAACTTCCATGTTATGGAAGATATTATGCTTTATAAAAAGATTTTCACTCCTAGTTCACAATAGAAGGCTAATATTTTACAAAAGTTCTGGGTCTATTAACTTTCTCTCGAATAAGTTGAAGCTAACTGATATATATGATCCAACCTGAGCGGAGTGCTAGCATATGACAATTTCATTCATAAAAAGTATCATAAATTTGGTGAGTGACATAGGTTAATTTCATTATAAATTGCACCCATTCTCAAATCATAAATAGAAGATTATGTTGTAAACAAAATATTAAAAACATCTTCACCTCAACAAAAGTCACATGCACGGCCACTCAACCAATGGTTAGTTGTAAGTAGAAAGCTTCTTTCTTTTATTATTTTAGCTCACTAGAAAAAAATTCCATCTGTTACAATTACATTCCCATCCATAATGCTTGATACTCCCATCTAACAAGAATAAACCAAACATATACCTTCATTGCCCAGACGGAATACATTCCAGAGGCCTGTAATGATATTTGCACAAATTCTCCACCCGTAAGAGAAAAATCACAGAATTGTAGTCTTTATATCTTCAACGCCGACTAATAGATGAGAAAACACTCACAATCATAAGATTTAATAGGCATCTAGTTAAATATATTATTCATATTTCAATTAGTAAAAGAGACATTATGAGAATAATACTTGGTGTGTGTTGTTTATGTGTCACGTAGTTCTAACTTAGAGAAATTATGCTCCAACATGCAGAAATTTAAAATAATAATAACTAAAATATATGGGGCTAAGAATTAGTAGAAAAGAAACCAAACTTTATTCATATGATAAATATCAATCGAGATTGCTAGAATATCAAGTGATGTTAATGCTTGTGAAATTAAGTCAACATTGAGTCAAAAGATCATTTGATATTTTGATCCAAAAAGTGCAACAACCACTGAACTCCTCATATGCCATTCAAAGGAGAAATTATCACTACCTATGATTGCTAGTCAAGAAGATCCACCAACTAGTCCCAAAACAAGTAACACAAATGAAAATTTGGATCGCAATTTCCTACAAACATATTCTTAAGGCCCGATAAACTGTCAACTACGTCCATACATAAGGCAATGTGAGCTTTTGTTTTATTCTAAAAATTCTGGCTTTATTTCAAGTTAGCTTTTGGGTCTACCAGATAATCTAGAAGAGTAAAACTTTGTCGGACAGTTCACTTAGCCAAATTGAGGCTTCCTTATAGGAAAACTCCATTTAAGAGGCTCTCGCTTAGTTTAGTTGATAGTGTAGAAAACACAACTTTGAGCAATGGATGTTCCCTCTCAGAGACAAACAAAACATGTATAGTACACAAAAAATATTATCAAATAATTATATATAGTATAGGATCGTTCAAATAATGCCACACAAAGCATAATGTGAACGCATCTAAGAAGTCATGGAATTTTTATTGGTGAATTAATTTATCAAAACCATCCACTTGCAATAAGTCTGTACATTATCAATATCATTTCATTTAGTGCAAAAGTGGAATAATATAATGTAGATACAGTAGATATGAGGCTTGAAGTATCTACACTGCTTACAACACTTTATGCCCCTTAACATAAGCTTAATCCATGAAAAATAAAAGTGATGTTGGATGCCTTAGGTTCACTAATTGATGTAGAAAAATGATGTGAATTTTGTGAAAGATGACAGAGTGAATATAAATGTCCAGGTTAGATGGTTGGCCTTCTCTACATGTTGTTTGAAAGTATAAATCAAATTTATTTTTATTTTTTAAATGTAATTAGTTTATTTTATGAGTGGCTATTTTTATTTCAATAATATGTGTTAGGTATGACTCATATCTAGGGAGTTGGAGATTTCTTGGTGAAGAGGTGTCTCTTCATGTTTAGTGGGTTGAGAGGAGCGAGGGCGAGTTGGTAATTTATCCGTGGGATTTGTCTATAAATAGATGTGTAATCCTATGGATATGTGAACCGAGCTATTGTAACTCCTCTGAAATAGTGAAATTCGCCGCTCTACTTCCGAGGATGTAGGCATGTCTATGCCGAACCTTGTTAAATCTCTGTGTTCTTTTTCTGGATTTGCGTTGTGTTCGCTTTAAATTTCATAACAACTGGTATCAGAGCGTCAGGTTCGAGGGGTGAAGGAGATCGACGCAGGAAGAATTTTGAGATTTGGTTTGCGGCAGAGGAAGGAGCTCGGATCCGGTGCCGCAGGAGGAATTCTGGATCCGGACAGGAACAGGTGGAGTTACGCGAAGGAGAAGAAGGCGAGGCGTTCAGTCCTGCGGCGTTCGCAGTTCCGTATCTGGATCGCGGCAGTTCGGGAGTAGTTCCGGCGAGGCGCGAAGCAGGAGTCGCACCGCTCGTTGGTTCACGCGACAGGCGGGGAGGCGCGACATTTCGTGACACGGAGTTCGCTGGGCAACGTCGCTGTGAATCGCGACGGTTCGGCGAGATTTCGAGCGATTGTTCGCGGATCGTGGTGGCGAGCAGCAGTTTCGCTCGATTGCAGGTGGATTTTCTGTGATCAGGCAAAAGGAGGTCGCTCGAACAGGCGAGCGCAGGCAGTTGGCGGAGCAGTTCAGCGATCGCGAGCGGTTCGGTCGTTCGGCTGGGAGAAGCGCGACAGTTCGCCGGTTGGAGTCGCGGCAGTTCGCGGAACAGGCACCCAAGGACTGCGACGGTTCGCGGAATTTCGTGATCAGGCGGATCGCGGCAGTTGAGCTCCGCGAAGAACCGTCACGACGATTTCTGGAGGTCGCAGAGGCTGGCTTCGTTCGTCTGGCATGGCAGGTGGACAGAAATTAAAGGCAGAATAGCATCTAGGAATCTTTTGAAGGAATATTCCTTGGCTGAAGAGAATAATAAAGTCCTTGGCTGCAGAGAAATTAAAGCCACGAGGAATTCTTAATTGCTGGAGGAAGGGATTAATATCTGATTTGTTGTGCTGAAAGGAATAAAGGATATTTCTTTTTCTTTTGCGCAGCGTACTGCACTTTAGCAAGGAAAGGAAATCTGAGAATGGCGGAGAGAATTTCTAAGGGACTCTTATTTTCTATTTGCCAGATTTAATTCCTGATTTGGAGCGGAGGTTACTCGCAGCAGGCGCGACGGTTTGGAGTTCGCGGCAGCGGTGAACCGATAGCAATTATAGAGCAGGAGTTTGCACTTGAGGAGTCTACTGCGGTGGCAGTGAACATGCGGAACAGGTGGAGCTCGGATTTTTTCTCGAGGTGCAGCGAGACATTGCGAACGTCAGAAGAGTTCACAAGGGCAGTTTGCGAGGACAATTCGGCGGGAAGGATCCGCGGCTGGAGCAGGTTGGCGGATCGACCGGATTTCGCGAGCAGCCGAGACGTAGAAGCTACTGCGGGTGCCAGGTAGATGGCAGTTATCGTCAGCGACAAGAAGGCGACTGCGCAGGTGGAAGGATCCGCGAACAGTTGGTTCGGCGGAGGACTTGCGGGCAGAGCCGAGGTGCAGGCAACAGGAAAGACTTCGCGGATTTTGCGGAGAAGGTCGGGTTCACGACCTGAGGTTCCTGCAGTTGCTGTCAATTTGGGCGGCAGGTTTGTCGAAAGACGATTGGCGCGATAGCCTTAGTGGTGGACGCGTGACAGAATTTCGCGAAGGTGTTTCGCGAGGTGGAGTTCGCGATCAGGCGAACTAGGCGTCGATTTCGCGAAGGGTTTTTCGGCGCGGCGATTTGCGATTATCTAAGGATTCAAGGCTCGCGGGAACGAACAGGCGAAGCAGTTCGGATACAGGGCAGCGGTTCGGCGAATATCTGCGACCAGCAGAGTTCGTAGGTTTGTTGCAGGTGATGTTGCAGCAGGTGAATCGCGATAGGTGAATCGCGAGGCAAAGCACAGTTCGCAAGTACGTCGCAGGAGGAGTTGTGACAGGTGGAGTTCGGCAGGGTGCAGGTGGCGAGCAGGCACGATTATTTCGCGAACAGGAGTTTCGTTGAGGTATTCCTCGAACAGGTGCGAAGGGATTCGTGGCTCGCGGAAACGACGATCGGCGAGGATGCTGGTGCGTACGGGGAAGGTGCTTTGAGTGCTAGATGACACGGTTGACCAAGCCAGGTTAGATGGTTTGGTTGCTCAACTCACTTGGTTTAAGAAACTCCGTGTGTAATTCTCCTAAGGGGTTGGACATTCGCTAAGGTGGAGATTTGTTTGGTAGGCACATATACCGGGTGATGCATTTCTCCTAAGGTGTTGGATATTCGCCAAGGTGGAGAATTGTTAGGTATGACTCATATCTAGGGAGTTGGAGTTTTCTTGGTGAAGATGTGTGTCTCTTCATGTTTAGTGGGTTGAGGGGAGCGAGGGCGAGTTGGTAATTTATCCGTGGGGTTTGTCTATAAATAGATGTGTAATCCTATGGATATGTGAACCGAGCTATTGTAACTCCTCTGAAATAGTGAAATTTGCCGCTCTGCTTCCGATGATGTAGACATGTCTATGCCGAACCTCGTTAAATCTCTGTGTTCTTCTTCTGGATTTGCGTTGTGTTTGCCTTAAATTTCATAACAATATGCTTAAAAAGTTATCAGATGAATGAGTAGTGGAGAGAAAAAAAAGCCTGAAAATGTGTTGGCCATGCAAGATGGCGATTATTGTATGAGAAATCAAGTTTAGAGTAAAGTCAATTATGGGTGAATCATGGGAGCTGAAGTTAAACCAAGTGGTCAACCTTATGGACCTTGTAATCTACGGCTTCTTGTCTAAGTTACGGCTTCTTGTGGGCTCCAAAATTTTGTGTCCAGCCTTCTATGAGAAATTCCTTCGAGTCAAATTTTAAGAAGGCAGAATGTATATTAAATAGGACAGATGACACCCCAAGATTTCAGACTCATTTTATGAGGACTTTATAATCAATTTTAAAGCTTCCATTAGTTGCAAGTCCTATGGTTAATTATCCCTTCCACTCATGAGAGAGAACTTATGATTACAGTTACCAGGCTTAGATTGAAGAATGAAAATAACAAACTGGGAAAATCCAACAGTAAAGTTAAGGTGTTATTAGTAAGAAAATCCACCAACGTACTTAAAAATACCAGAAAACATGTCCTGTTCTCCTCGGCACCAGTATCATAGACATGTTACATTTAGCTAGTAAGCTAGAAATTGAAGGTAAAACATAGAGAAACTAAAACAAGATCAAAGCACATGATTTTTGTCTTTCTAATGAATAAAGACTTCTAGATTGCATAAAAAACATTTCTCCGCTGATTTTCTTCTAGCTAATCTTGAAGCTGATCAAGTAAAAGAACATTTTTAGCATTAATACTGAAACTTAAATCTGCTATATAATATTGAGGCCCTTAACAGTCCATGTATCATTCATGTTTTGTATATTTCTGTCACAAGGCTGCATTTTACAATAATGCTCAATGTATATCAAAATAATGACTCAAAACTTTCAATGGCAATAAATAAGTAAATAAAACTTCGATTTTCTTGGCGCATATTTTATAATAATAAGGTCATACAAAAAGAGCCATCAGCTAGATATTACATTTCATTCAAGACCTGTTTAACGCTTAGCAAATTTCAAAAAAGTATTCTCACCTTTGTAGGCATAACTCCGCTTGCCAAGATATTTAGAAGCATAAAGCTGCAGCACCTTTTGCAACATAGCGGTAAGACCTGGCTTATCTCCATCTTCTGTAGCCTTAAGTACAATGTGAGGAACAAAAATATTTTTTAATTACACTTAAAGAAAGAGAAAACATCAGGATGTTGGTGTCAGATTAAAAGGTAAAACCGTCTGAAAAAGAAAATTGGAAGTTGATGCCTGATATAAATAATTTAAACCATAGCAATTACCATTGAAAAGAAGTTAAAATAAAAAAATAACACGCCCAATCCATGCTTGTAAATCCGTAGAAGATCAAAATATTTTTCACCAAATTTATAAACAGAGCCTCAGAAGGAGGAATCTAATAGTGATTACAAAAATTGGATACTCTAAACATCAACTCCATCATAGCTGTCAATGAATGTCATCATCTTAAGCAAACTTTATGTCGATGAACACACCATTACCATTTACTAGACAAACGCCCACTGTAGCCTGTCTATTATGGTTGCTACAGCCATTATTACTGCCTTTTGATTTGCATTGTCATTGCCATCAGGTTCCCCATAACCAATATTCTTCTTAGTCAGTAATAACTAAAATTGTAGGGAGAACGTCATATTTTGCACGAGTAATGAAAGCTGATCATCTAAGCGAGTACCTATAGTTTATCTTTTAGGATTTTCACATGAAAAAGCTAGTCCCTTGATTTGCTTCATTTGCCCATTTTAGTTGGTGATATTTAAAAAATATTTGGTGATCTCAATATCAAACCTTACACTCCCCACACAGCAATGGTTAAAAAAGTAATCAGTGCAGTAATAGAAATGCATGCAACTTTTAATTTTCAAGTGATCATACTTTATTATAAATTAAGTTGAAGAGATAAAAAAAAAAGTAAGCAGTGAACTCGACTGCACTTACTTGTCGCAATTGTGCATTAACCTCAGCAAGGAATCCTTCATCAAGTTGTCCCTCTCGCTCCCTTTTCTGTACTTCCTGCTTAGCAAACATTGGAAAAAAGGCATTATTATGAAGCAGCTATGCTGAATTGGCTGGGGGAGAAGAGAAGCTTTCAATTGGACTGCCATGAAAAACAACCTGTGAACTAGAATGTTCAAAAGTGCTAAATTCAAAATTTTTCTGGACAAATCAAAAGCATAAGACAAAAAGGTTGCAAACTAATTTAAACATGATGATGCAAGTTTAGGGAACAAACAACAAAAATAACCACAAAACTATTTTTAGCCTAAGTGGCAAAATTAAATGTTTTATTTATTTATTTATTTATTTTTCCTGTAATGTTTGTATCAGAAGAATAAGAAATAATAGAAGAGTACTTTCTGCCTCATCCAATCTGTCAAAAAGGTTTTTCCATGGCCAATGGTTCAAAGGACATCAATATAAATAATCACTAGAAATTAGCAACTGTAAAATAACTTCAAACTATTAAGTTAAATGAATTTAAAAATGATTCTGAAATCTTGATTGTATGACTTAAATTGTTTCAGCATTTAATACAGCTATGAATTGATTTCTAGAGTTGAATTGAGCTTCATGTCAGAATTCAAATCTTGAGAAGGCCTTGGTTGAAACTAGAGTAAGTATTACAATATGAAAGCCTTCAGCAATCTAAATGATCAGATTCAAAAATGAAGGGAAAATATGTTATTAAAATTTTCTCGAAGACAATAAGGCAAGATAAAAAAGGCCATAAGCATATGACATTTTTTTTTCTCTACAAAAATGGCGAATTAGCACTCTGTTTGATATCAGCATGCCATGCATCTAATTTTGAACATTGCTCTAAACCTGAATTTATTAAAAAAGAAATTTATTTTGTCAAGACTAAACTCCTATTGACATAACAAAAGAGTAAAGTGCCAAAAATAGCCCCTGAATATTTACATGGGGCAATTTTAGTCTCAGAATCTATGAAGTATCAAATTAGTTTCCAAACTCTTTTGATATAGGCTGAAATAGTCCTAGGGAGGATCAATTTAGCTTCCATTAAAGAAGTTTGGAGACTAAATTGTCACTTTTATAGACTTAGACTAAAATGGCCCCCTAAAAATAGTAGTGTTTAACACTTTTCTCCATAAAAAAGATGTCCTTCTTCATGTTAGAAAATCGATAAAAATGAATAAAACCTCTCCCAAAGTTATTTCATTTATATATAGGCATCAAAGCTGCATTTTCACAATCTCTCTTTTTTTTTTTTTTTTTCTTTTCTCAGCATACTTCTTCCATCAGCTTCAGTACTTCTGGATCTCGAGGAGGCCAAGAAACCTCTTGCACTTCATCAACTACAGGTCTTAGGATAGCCTTCAAAATATCTGTTGCAGACTCTATCTTCTCCTGTGTAAAATAAGTAGCAAAATTAGTGTGTAAGCATTGAGCTTTACAAATCCTATCTGGCCACTGCATGCAGCCAAATGATGTCATAAATAACTTGCTAAGATGCAATTCTCAATCTTAAGTTATATGAATTATAAAAGCAAAAGAGTAAATTAGAAAACTAAATGAATTGTTCTTGTGTTCATATGTGGGAACTTCAAGAAACCACTCATTTCCAATTTATATTGGAAAACTAAAACTTCAGGTAAAAATGTTTGAGAACTTACAGAAACTGTGAAGAAAGAAAGGGGCATATACATTCATACCACCAAATTCCTATATATTTAACTTTAAAAAACAAATATAGCTTTACATGCATAGGGAAGTTCGCATGTATGTGAAAAATGAAGTCTTGCTATTAGATATGCAGATACAAAAAAATTGAATGGTATGTATGTAAGTATTCCAAAACGAAATAGTGCCAGTGCTGCTATGACTGACGAGCACATCTTGCAAGGAGCGCGCCTTTCAGTTTATTTTCGTTCAGGAGGAGGAAAAAAAGAGTGGGAAATCAGAAGAGGAAGCAAGGGAGGAGCATCTGCATTTGGTGGATAGCAGTGGAGGAGCATCTGCATTTGGTGCATTTACCCCGACTCACACCATGAAGGTGAGGGGATGGATCGAAGAACAACCAATTATGATGTTGGTGGATAGCAGGGCCACACATTACTTTATCTCAAATCAGATTGAGGAGAAGCTAGAGTTGAAGTTGGTGACTACAAAAAGCCTCAGCGTCATGATAGGGACAGGGAAGGTGGAGAAAAGTCAGAGAATATGCAAGGGGTTAGTTCTGACACGACATGTCCTGCAGGTGGCGGAAGGCTTCCCTCCTTCAGATTTGGGCAGCAAATATGTGATTTTGGGGATGAAGTGACTGCGAACATTGGGGGCGATAAAAGTAGATTGGAAGTTCTCGAGTGGAGGGTATGAAGGTGATGCTGAGAGGAGATGCTAGCTTATGCAAAACTATGGTGTCGCTCAAAACCATGCTCAAGTCGATTTGGGGAGCAAGATTGGGCTACTAGGTGGAGTTGCAAAGCATTGAGGAGATTAGAGATTTAAAGTTGGCAAAGTTTCCGAAATGGATCCAGCAGCTTCTATAACACTTTGCAGATGTCTTCTAACAATCAAACGAGTTACATCCTCCCAGGAAGAATGAGCACGCTATTACATTGAAGGAGAGTGTTTCTTCCATCAGCATCAGACCATGCAAGTACCCTCAGATCCAGAAGGATGAGATAGAGAAGTTGAGCAAAGGAATGCTTGAGGCTGGGACTGTCAGGTCTAATGTGAGCCCTTTTTCAAGTCTCGTACTATTGGTGAAGAAAAAAGATGGTAGTTGGAGATTTTGCGTGGACTACCGAGCTTTAAACAAGGAAACCGCATAGGACAAGTTTCCTATTTTTGTGATTGATGAGTTACTGGATAAGCTTCATGAGAGAGTCATTTCCTCAAAAATTAATCTTAAGCCAGGGTACCACCATATCATAATGAATCCTGTAGATGTACACAAGACAACATTCAAGACACATGAAGGACGTTACGAGTTCTTAGTGATGCATTTGGCCTCACCAACGCCCCAGAAACATTTCAATCCTTCATAAATAGGGATTTTCAACTTTATTTTCGAAAATTTGTCCTGGTTTTCTTTGATGACATTCTGGTCTACAGTCATACAGAGATAGAGCATGTGGGACACATGAGGACAGTCCTGAAGACATTGAGGAAGCACCAGTTGCACACCAACTTAAAGAATTGTTCTCTTGTACAGGTGCAGGTGGAGTACCTAGGTCATGTACTAACCAGAATGGGGGTAGTAGTGGATCAGTCCAAGGTCAAGGCTATAGTTGATTGACCCGTACCAAAGTGTTTGAAAGAGTTGAGAAAATTCTTGAGTTTCATCGACTACTACAGGAAGTTCGTGAGAGAATATGATATGATAGCATGACCGCTGACGGAACAGTTGAAGAAAGACAATTGCAAATGGAGGAAAGCAACAACGTAGGCATTTGAACATCTAAAAAGGGCCATGACTAGAATCCCAGTATTAGCACTTCCAAATTTCAGTAAACCATTTGTGGTGAAAACAGATGCGTCAGGGTACAGATTGAGAGTAGTACTCATGTAGGATCAGCAGCCGATTGCCTGCTTCAGCCAGGTTTATACAACCAGCAAAACTAAAGTCAGTATATGAACGAGAATTGATGATGATTATCTTGGCTAATCAGAAGTGGCAGCCCTACCTGTTGGGACAACATTTTCTGGTCAGGGCTGATCAAAGGAGTTTAAAGTATCTTCTGGAGCAGGATTGTGACTGAGGAGCAACAAAAATGACTATCCAAGCTATTGGGCTATGATTTCAAGATTCGGTACCGGTCAGAATTGAAGAATAAGGCCGCTGACGCACTGTCGAGAAAGGTGGAGGAACTCCAATTAACGAACCTATCAATACATTTGGTCGTAGATTGGGAAGCCTTTAGACAGGGGAGCTATAGGGATGAGGAGCTGAGGAAGATAAGAACCGAGTTACCATAGGATCCGAACATCCAGGATATGCTTTGAGGAGACATCAGCTGCTCTACCAGGGGCCCAAGTCGTCGGAGTATATTCTCAAATTATTGCAAAAGTGTCATGACAGCGTGATCGGGGGACACTCAGGGGTGCAAAAGACCTACAATCGCGGGTGGCAGAGCTTTATTTGGTGGGTATGCACAGACACGTTGGGGACATGGTGGCAAAATGTGATGTGTGCCAGCGACACAAGTACTTGACCACAACGAGGGGGTTTTAATACAACTACTAGCATGACAAGGAAAAGATTAGGAAGAAGTGGCGATGGACTTTATCAAGAGGTTGCCACGGTCAAAAGGGATGCAAGATGATTATGGTGGTCGTGAATCGCCTAATTATGCACATTTCATTCCCTTAAGATATCAAGATGATTATGGTGGTCGTGAATCGCCTAATTATGCACATTTCATTCCCTTAAGATATCCCTATACTACGGTCCCAGTCATGGCAATGTTTATTCAGGAAGTGGTCCGTTTGCACGAGGTGTCGAGATGTTCCTCAACCACTTCCAGAAAGAGTTATTCAAGTTGCAATGGACAGTCCTTAAAACTGCTTATCATCCCCAAAACGACAGGCAGACATAAGTGATCAACAGAAGTGTGGCGACATACCTGTGTTATTTTGTATCTGATACACCGAAGCAATGGGCTAAGTGGATTGCATGGGTCGAATATTGGTATAATACTTCGTACCACACCTCAGCACAAACAACCCCTTTCAAGATATTGTATGGGCGGAATCCACCTCACTTGATACATTATGGGCATAGTACCACCGGTATCCAATGTTGATCATTACTTGGAGGAGAGGGACATGATACGAATAAATCTCAATGGGCATTTATTGAGAGCTCAACAAACAATAAGAGGAAGGCGGACACAAATAGGAGAGAGGTGCAATTTGAACCAGGAGATAAGATCTACTTAAAACTGAGACTATACCGACAAAAGACATTGGCATAAGAAAGAAACTATCACCATAATACTTTGGACCTTATGAGGTGGTGGCATGCATCAGTAGCCTACCTTTTGAATTTACCACCATCGTCCATACTACACCCGGTCTTCCATGTATCATAGCTTATACGTGTGATTGGAGATTATACACCCTTGTCTACACTACCGCCAACGTTGACAGAGAACTTGGAGGTGATCCTGGAGCCGTTGGAGATCAAAGGAAAGGAGTAAGGGGAGCAAAGGAAGTTTTGGTCAAGTGGAAAGAATTGCCTGACTATGAAGCAACGTGGGAGCTCTACGAGGTGATCCATACGCAGTTTCCATCCTTATGCCTTGAGAACAATGTACATCTTTGGGAGAAGAGTATTATTACGCCTATATGCAAACTGGTCAAGGAGGGACCAGTCGAGCACTATGCAACCAGCTAGCTGGATCGGCCATTTCCGCAAGATAGAGCTGAGCGTGAGCGGCTGGATGCTGCGACTGAAAAAGGCAGGAAGCAAAGAGGGACCCTAAGGGCCTTATAGGAGTTTGGAGGGAAGGTTTAGAAGGAAAGTTCTTGAAATATTGTGAGGGATTCTATTAAAGGGAGTAACTTAGGGTTTTTTTCTTTATGCATGTTTTTGTTGGCTACTGGTTTTTTTTTCTTCTTGTGGTGTTCCTAGCGACTTCTAGGATTGTGGGAGAGTCGATCTACCTCTCGAATAGTAGATCACCCTTGTATCTTGCTTGCTTTCATTTGTGTTTCGTAAGATAAGCCCTTATTTGAATTATTTCCATCAATCTATTGTCGTTTCGTCGTCGTTGCTTACTGATTTTGGTTCTGGAGCGTATCAAAAACTTATCCATCTACATCATAAAAAAGAAGCATTTACATACATGCCACCCAATTTCCTATGAATTTGCATATTTAACAACTAAATTTTACCTTTTACAATTATACCGCCTTGATCTTTCATATCACATAAAAAATGCCACTATTTTAACTTACAAAAAGCGAATTACACCTTTTCAAGCATAGGTAAGGTGGCAGTATGTAAAAAAGTAAGGTTTAGGTGTTAGATATGTAAATATATAGGAACTGAGTGGAACGTAAATCTTACAAATTCAGCTCTCAAGGAATTTTATGACCGAGAAAGAAGTATTTCATAATGGCGTCTTCTGTAAGTGTTAACGATACTGACTGTAACATTATAGTATATACTTACTTTTGTTTTATGAACCAATCGCTCAACAATGCTCATCACTGATGCAGCTAACTCCTCATAATCTTTCTGCTACCATATTAAACTCAAAATTACAACATGCTCAAACAGGAAAAAAAAAACAAGAAGGAATGGATGCAAAATAAAAAAAACCAATTAAGAAGAAAGTCATGCTTTATCATCATCTGATTTGCAAGTTTCAGTTCTAGCCGCAAGCCTGATCCAGAAACCCTCGTTGAATGCCAACACATTTTCAACAACAACCTGTTCTAGCTGTTCTAAAAAAAAGAGAGAAAGAGAAAGAATTGTCCAACGCCTTAGCCTTGTTTTTCATCAAAATAATGCCCAAAAACAAACATAATCTCTCTAAACTTACTTCACCGGAATTGGATACTCTTAGTGTATCTATTAATCTATCGACTTCTAGAGTCTTCATGAATGATTTCTCAGCATCTCGATTGGCTGAGTAAACCAAGTTTCTCCTGTAAAATGATTTCAGAGATCATGATTTTCAAAGTCTCAATAATAACAACCAACAATAAATCATGTAGAAACATGTGATTAATAGAATAGAAAAGTCTCAAAATGATCCCCTCACTCTTTGTCGGTGGTAATTGTAATCTCTAAGTCAATAAAATTGTTAATTTAGTCCAAAATTCTTTTAAATGAGGTTGAAGTAATAATCAGTGGGGACTACTTCAACCAATATTAAAAGGATTTGAGAACTAATTTCATACTTTTATGGACTCTGAGACTAAAATGACTCCATATAAATAGTCAGGGGAATATTTTGGCACTTCTAACAAAATAATCAATTTTCATCTTCATGATTATTCAAAGGGCATGTAAAGTTAATACAATTCTTAATTCAGACTGATCTCAAACATCAAGCTAGTTTACCAAATCGAAAAAAAAAAGGATAGAGTGAAACAGCAAAACTAAGAATGAAGGGTCTGTAAAAATAGTAACTTTCTACTAGAAGCAGTAAATATTCGAAATGTTTTTCCCCAAACCCATCAACAAATAAATCACTAGGAGTTCCGCTGCATGCATTACTCCTGCCATGGTATTATCAAAAAATAAAGAGCAACAGTAATTATATCCAAAAATACAGTTTATCTCATCTAAATCTGGAGCGATGCGCATATACAAATTGGTGGTATTTGGTGGTACTGTGATGGTATTGTGATGTTTACCGCTAAATTAGCGCCTATCTTGTCCGCAAGTAATATTTTTTTCTAAATCTGAGGTACAGCCATTTTTCATATCTCAGCTATTCAAAATACAAATTCAACCAAAACACTTTTAAACAAAAAGGTCGGTCTTTCTCCATCATTTCCTACAACAGACAGTGAAAGGTTTTTCAAGACGCAACAATGGAATATCATTAATCGTACACGTTACAGCAGAGCATCAGCAAGTAGGCTCAAAACCTCTTTCCATATTTGGGAGGTGAGGCTAAAGAGTACCCCCTCCAAGCTCGATAGCTCAAGTCCTCCAAAATGTCCCACCGCTGCCGACTCAGACCCTACAAGAACAACGCCGAAATAAATCTAATAAGCCACCGTGAAGAGAGAAAAGTGTGTCGATGATGAGAAAACCAAGGCAAGCGCTAACATAAACCCTAAGATAAAGAAAGCAGAAAGAGGAACAGATTCGCATACCGCTGAACGATAAAGGAAGCAGAAGCCGCCTAAAGAAGCTCCAGTGGCAGTCGACATTAGTCCCCTTTAGCTCTTGCTGCTCTGTAGGCGCCAGCCAAGAAGAAGCTATCGTGAGGTAACAGTGCGACCGAAACGAGCCGAGTTCAAGGAAAAAATATTACATCCGGGCTACCCACTTAGAGGCAGCCCAATCTATAGGAGACACGTGAAATTTCGGTGAAATCCCGCAATAACGTATAATGATATGGGAATAACATGGGAAATATTCCTCGTGTTACTCCGCGGTTAGCGGTGTTTTGGGCGGACTAACACGGGGAATATTACTCTGTGTTAATCAGCGTTATTCATGTGTTATTGTGGTAGTATTGTAACACAGAAAATACTCTCATGTGTTATTCTGCGTTATTCTCGTGTTATTCCCGTAGTATTTATGTGTTATTGTGGTGGTGTTACAATACCACCACAATAACGCGGAATAACACGGGAATAACACGAAGAATATTCCCCGTGTTATTCAACGTTATTCCCCGATTTATTCTGCCCAGAACACCGCTAACCGCAGAATAACACGAGGAATATTCCTTCGTGTTATTCCCGTGTTAGTGCGTGTTATTGCGGGATTCCACGTGTCACCCATGGATTGAGCTCCGCACGTACCTTTACGTGCGTAGTCTGGATGTATTTCCGAGTTTAAGGGAGGTCAGGTGCGAATGTAAAGTGTTGTAATAGAATTTGGATTAAATCTATGTAAAAGAATGCACAGAATGACATTACCCCATAAGCTTTTTTTAATTTAAATTGAGATAAACATATATAATATGTTATTATATAAATAATATATAATATATAATTATATAAATAATTATGTGTTTTTTTTTTTATTTTCAACTAAAATGAGTCAAACACGAGTGTACAAAGGGTTATTCATGTTTAACTCATTTATAATTTGAGCTTAACATATTTATTTGTGCTCTGCTCGTTTACTTAATGAACTAGCCAAATACAAACTATTTAAAGAGCTAAACACGAGCTGTTCACAAACAACGAGCTTTTTTTAGAGCACTGACGACCATTATAGGAGAAAATATTGTCTCATTATTTAATTATAACGGCCAGAGGTCAACCGTGCCATTCTCAAATTCAAATTTTTAGATATATCAGACGGCCATTTGCTCTTTTACCCCTCCTCAAATATCAATTATGTCATCGTGAAATATCTTTTTTTAATTTATTGTCCTAACCAAAAACTGGTTCTGCCTACTATTACAACTATCATCAGTATACTATCATATGTGTTATTTTGGTGGTGTTACGATAAAGTACAATCATAATGCTGCCAATGCTCGTCGAATTCACACGTAATATTTTTTCTGATTATAGATGCAACAAAAAGTTATATTTTTTTGCCTTCATCTATGAACCAAATACACATTCACATGCATAGATGTGATGACATATATGTAATAATCAAGGTTAAGAGGTTAGATGTGTAAATCATTAAATGTTTATGTAATTCATGAAAAATGAACAATATAATGTATTATAAAAAGATTGATATACATACCACTCAATTAATACGTATTTACACGTCTAATACATATACTTCAATTTTTACAGATGACACATTATTTATGCATGAAAATGTGTATTTCACATTTTAAAAGTTAAAATAGAGATTTTTTATGTGATATGAAAGTTTTCGAGAGGTATAAATGTGAATAATAAAATTTAGGGGCTCGATATGTAAATACATAAAAAGTATGTAGTATGTTTGTAAATGCTTCACCTTATTTTTCTACATTTGTGCCACTTAAATATTTCATATCTCATAAAAATATTAGTATTTTAACTCCTAAAAATGTAAAAGACACTTTTGCATGCATTGACAAGGTGGTATGAATGTAAAAATTGTAGTTTAGATGTTAGATATGTAAATACGAAAGAATTGAGTGGTACGCTTGTAAATCTTCCTATATTTTAGATATGTAAATACAAAAAAAAACGTATGCTAATATACAAAGTATTATGGAATTTATAAATATTTTAAATATTGCATAGAATTTACTTAAATTCCAAAACTTTAATTTATAAAAATATACGAGCATTTACATAATAACTCCCGTATATTTTTATATCTAACATTTAAATTTTACTTGTTACATTTATGCCACCCAAAACTTTCATGACACTCAAAATATGCGAAATATTTTCTTGGTGAATAAAAGTAAGATGGCTAGGGGTGTAAATGAACCGAACACGAATGAACAGAGTTTGTGTCCGTGTTTGGTTCGTTTGAAATTTAGTTTGTTTGAAATAAACTCGTGTTCGAAAGTAACGAACGAGCCGAACATGTGCCGAACACGAGCTGTTCACAAACGACGAGCCAATTTGACAGCCCTAATATTAATACATATAATATATTGCATTAATTATATAACTTATATTATATAAATATATAACATCTATATTAGTATATTACAAAATATAGTATATTGATGTATTATTATTAATTTATTATATATTATAATTTATAAATTTAATTTTTTAAAATATCATAAATTTTTTATATATAATTATTTTAAATTATTTTATATTTCGAATAATAACGATTCGAACACGAAAAAACCCATCTCTATTCGTGTTTAGTTCATTTAACTAACCGTACGAAAAAAAATTGTTCGTGTTTATCTCATTTACTTATCGAACGAATCGAATTCGAACTCTTTGACGAACCGAACACGAATTGTTCGCGATCAACGAATTTTTTTTAATTAATTGAGCGGTATTTATGTAAATCTTCCAAAACAATAACTATAAGAACATTTTAATTATATGAAATATTAATGTGTCCAACCATACCCAAACAAAAGAAAGGATCTGGTCACATATATCATTAAAGCATATAACGCCACATTTTAAGCATTTACTACACATAAAATCTGATATTTACATTAATAACCAATAAAACTTTAAAATTGAAAATCTATGCAAAAAAAAAATACCTTAATTTTTAAAAAGTGGTATGTAAGTGTATAAATACATAAGAATTCCTTGGTATGTATGCAAATCTTCCCATATATAACATAATAGTGTAATATGTAAAAAAAAAACACCAGGGGGATTAATTTATAAATATCAAAATTTGGGGAGGTCTGTATGCAATTATCCCAAATGAAAGGAGGATTAATAAATACTTGATTTATTCTACAGATATAGTTTAAGCAAAAAGACTACATTAAACTTCTATAATTACACAGGGGGTGTGAACAATAAATACTGCAGTGAAAATTTTGTACTGCTGGACAAAAAAAGTTTACAAAAATACCAAAAGGTTGAAGATGTAGCTCCAAATTTTCATAAGTCCTTCCAGAACGCACCAGCTGCAAATAACATATTCCTCCGCGAGAACTAATTAAAATTAAAAAGAAAACATTAATCATTAATGAGCTATTTTAAGGGAGAGGATCATAATAAAATGGACATTAATTATCTTAAATTAGTTCTATACCACACTAATTGCAGGTCTGCAAAACATTAGTACTGAAATATAAATATTTGCAATCTCTCTAGAATGGATATTTTTGCAAAAATTTTGATTGCAAGTCAAAAAAATAAAGAGGGGTTGAGAAATAGGCAATGTCATAGAGGGTGAGTTGCGAGTGGTTGGGCTGTCAAGAAAGTTTGACGTTCGCAAAGAATTTGTGTTTGGTTCGTTAAGTAACTCGTGTTTGATTTATTTGTTAAGTCGAATAGAAACTTTTATTTTAGATCAATTTGAGATCGAACCGAACACACAAAAAAAAAAAAAAAATTGTTTGATCTAGTTCAATTCGTTTTGACTCAAATTACTTGAATAATTAAAAAGATAATGTTATTACAATATTTTTATATTATTTTTTTGTTACATTTAATTGTTTTTAAAATTATTTGAAATGATTTCGATCAAATCGAGTTGGAACGAAAAAAATTAAATCGAGCTGAATGTGAACATGCTATTCATGAGTCATCTAGAACACGAGCCTATTTCAAATAAAGAAAAAAAAATATTGAACGAGTCTGATGCGTGCTAGAAAATTAATGGCGGTACAGTAATAGATTCTCATCTTAGCATCGCACAAAGATTCAGCACACACTCAGATATAAGAGAGCATCCAGTAGAGATATCAGAAGCTTTTACGTTGAAAACTTAAAAAGAAAAAAAATCACAGGGTCTGGTCCAGTTATGAAAATTCATTATAAGTTGATTACAGAAGCCTCATGTCCCACAGTTGTGTGAAAGATTTACAGTCTTTTGAATTACAACGTCAACGTGCGAATGAACTTGTTGCAAGGAGCGGATGGCGACTAACAGAGATCAGCAACAGCCAATAGGTGGTCGTCAACGGTCGGCGGTAGTCGACGGCGGTCAACGATAGTTAATGACGGTCGGCAGTGGTCGCGGTGGTCGACGGTGGTCGACAACAATAGGAGTGATGCAAGGCTTCAGCACATGCTCAAAACTTCAAGCTCTTCTTCAAGGCTTAAGCTCTCCTCACCACTTTCATGAGAGGGGTGGGACTCTATTTATAGAGTTCTAGGTGCAATTACTGCATGAATATGAATCATTTTGATCAGACGACTCAGATAGTTTCCCTCTATCATATGGTGATGTTGAAATTGGGCGATCTTGGGCTTGTTGGATTCGTTTTGTCGAGACGCTCAATTTGATTATAAACTCTTCAGCTTCAACATCTGTTTAATCTTTTAAATATGTCTGAAAAATTTTTCAAACAAGGTTTAATGGTTTGATCTGAGCTTGATTTGATTTGATTTGGATTGGATCAAGGTATTATTGGGCCCGTCTCATCAAACTGGTCAATTTGAGTATAAGTTAGCTGCAATCATATTTATGTCACATGATTCTTATTACGGGAAGGCAAAATGATGGATGGAGGGGCAGCCGGTGTGATGTGAAACGGTAAGCCGAGCTGGCCTCCTGGACGACAGGATTTGAACGAAATTTGGAATGGCGCAGCACTCGATTTGCTTTTTGGACCGCGAGAATCGGACCGACACAGCATTGGATTGCGGGAATTTAACAGCGGGAGATGGTTAAAGTGGCAAAAATGGCAGAATTTGAACATGTTTTTTATTTCATTTTATTTTATTTATTTATTTATTTTTAACCTTTGTTTTTAATGTTAGTCCTCCTCTTAAGCATATAAATAGAGACTATGAATGAGGGGTGAAATAACAAGTGATGAGAAAGAGAAAAGAGAGTGAAAGTGGAGAGTGGAGAGTGAAATCTTGTGCTAGCAATATTTTATAGAAAAATAAAATCGTCCCGGTCCTATGTAGCAGACAAGCAACGAAATCATCTTCCACGTTGTGGTGCAGAAGAAAATTGTTCCCGTTATGCATAGCAAGCGAGCAACGAGATATTTTTTCGTGTTACGACCAAGAGAAAAGTCGTTCATGTTCTGCATAGTAGGCAAGCAACAAGATCTTCTTTCGTGTTGTGACAAAGAGAAAAGTCATCTTCATCTTGCGCAGCAAGGGAGCAACGGGATCATGTTGCGACGAAGAGGAAAATTCTCCTCATCCTGCGTAACAGGCGAGCAACAGGATCTTTTTTCGCTTTCCGAAAATGGCGACAGCTGGATAACCACGTTCAGCTGAGAACCAAAGGAAGAGTCGTAACTCGGAGGATGCGGCGTCAACCATGACAGAGAGAGACTTGATTTTGCTTTGAAAAAAGTACTACTTCCCAAACTACATGGTGGTATAATTGCGGACATCAGTTGCCTGAACGTATTCTCGTCATTATGGGTATATTGTTGTTCATGAGACAAGCTTAAGAGCCGACCTATGATTTATGTCGACATCTGAGTTTCGGAGTTTGCCTTGTTCAGTTGTCTTGCAAGGTGGTGATAATCATTATCGGGTTGACTATTATTTCTTAGGAGTCGCACGTTGACGTTGACGCCGACAATTTTAAAAGAAGTACTACTTCACGAACGAGATAACAGTGAAATTGCCAACTTCAGCCTACCAAACATATTCTTCTCATTTATGAGTATATTGTTGTTCATGAGGCAGTCTTGTGAGCCGGCATACGATTTCCGCCGACACTTGAATTTATCAAAATCACGAAAGCATATGAAGTATGCATTGTTAAGCTTTCTTGTCAGGTGGTGACAGTTATTATCGAGTTGATTAATTTTTAAAAGTCACGGGTTGACGTTTACGCCAGTAATATTATCACCATAATAATTCATACTCGACTCGTTTGCACCCCTGATCGTCTAAGTCATAAAATACAAAACGTTTGAGGAATAAGCAAACAATATCACAAGGCCTCGTTGCCAGTGCCCCCGCATTCATTCCACGCAACAGTGTTTCATCCGAAGCGAAAAATGGCTTGAGAAGATGATTGGGAGAACATGTTTACCTGCAATGTATAGACCGGAGTATTTTTTGTTGGAAAAACTTTCATCACTCTGAGCCTGGTACTAGCTTTAGCTTTGCTGAAATAATTTAACAGAAAAAAAGAATGGGTGAGAGTGCTAATAAAGAGGATTTATTTCACTAGTGCTTTTGAGGAACCTACGTTTCATCTAGTTTTGCTGCCTTGTTGCTAGAGGTTACATCCCATAGTTTGATAGTGCTATCAGCAGATCCAGAAGCAAGAATATTTCCCTCACGGCTGTAATTATGAAATTGCATGAAGATGAAGTTAATTTAGGGGCATTTACATACATATACCACCTAATTCTTCTGTATTTACATATGTAAACCTAAAACATTACTTTTTTTAGATTAATAGCACTCAAAATATTTCATATCAAATAAAAAATACCACCATTTTTAACTTTTATAAAGTGAAATATAATTTTTCATACATAAGGTGGCATAAATATGTAAAAATTGAAATTTAAGAGTTAGATATGTAAATATATAAGAATTTAATACAGGTTATGATTGGACTGTACATGTCGCAGGCAATGATTAGAGTTTTGATATAATTTTGCATCAGAACTCCTGATGTAATATTTTTTCTATTAATAAAGGGTGTAAATGCAAATAAAAGTAGAGAAAGAATGCAAAGACAAACCTGAAAGCCAAACTCCAGATGCAGGTGTTATGGCCCAAAAGAGGAGTGACGCAACGCCCAGTGGAGAGATCCCATATCATGACAGTGCCGTCCTCGTCCCCAGAAGCCATATACCGGCCGTCAGGAGACATTGCCAACGACAACACCATGCTTCTGTGGCCGATAAATATTCGCACGCTTTCGCCGCTTTGGACATCCCATAATCTTACCGTTTTGTCGCTCGAACCAGTAGCAATGTAGTTGCAGTTCGCATGCCATCGAACGCACTGTAAGATAGATTTATAAATTAAAGGGGCAGGTCATTTGCATGCATACCACCCAATTCTTATGCATTTACAAATCTAACATTTAAATTTTGATTTTTTTTCTGTTTACATACCAAGCAAATCTTTCATATCACATAAAAAATATGCCTTTTCATGAATAACTAAGGCGGCATATTTGTAAAATTGAAGTTTTAAGCGTTAGATATGTGAATACATAAGAACTGAGGGATATGTATGTAAATCTTCCAAAATTAAAACAACTTTAAAAAGCGGGAAAAAAAACAGAAACAGTAAAAAGGGAAGTGGTTCGGTGCGTCGCAAGAGGATTAAATGAACACAGCTCCCTGACTATTTTAGGGAAATTTACGCATGTAATTCTTATGTATTTATATATCTCACACCAAAAGTTTTATACTTACATACATAGCATAAAACTTTGGTGCTTTAAACTTATGCATGAAAATACGTGTATCACTTTTAAAGAGTAATAATAGTGTTATTTTTATGTGATATTAAAGATTCAAGTGCAATGTATAAAAATATGAAAGTTTAAGCGTGAGATACGTAAATACATAAGATTTGTATGCTTAGACATATCCACCAAAATCCACCCAGACAACCATGGAAGCGCAACGAGACAAAGCATGTCCGAAGTGATATAATGAATGCTGATTTTGAGCAAAAAAGTTGACCACTAGTTTAGTAAATCCCGAGTGAGATAAACTAAATGAAACGAATGAATCAACATAATTACATAAATTTATAAATAAAACTAGAGTTATCATAGTTTTTTGTAAGAAAAAAGTTGCCGAAGAGATGAGCTATACTTACATCGACATCAGAGAGATGCCCGGCCATTATTCTTAATGGTTGTATTCTATCCATTGACCAAATCCTTGCGGTTCGATCATGCGAAGCACTGACGAAGTAGTGGCCAAATGGACCAAACTATGTATATATAAAGTAGATAAATAGCAACATATTAGAGATAAAGGTCATAGTACACTCATTAGAGATAAAGGTCATAGCAACATATTAGAGATAAAGGTCATAGCAACATATTAGAGACAGCTTGAAAAGAGTATTTACATAAATGTATGATCCAGACTTCCTTGCAATGAAGAAATCATAGAAAAATAAGCTTAAAATGAAAATAACATCTTCAAATAGTTTGTCATTAATAATAAAACAAAAGAAAAGAGTTTTATCACAAATACAAACCTGAACATCCCACACAGGATAATTGTGACCTTTATAGCAGACCAGATTAGCATTCAACTTGGTACTCCATAGCCGGACTACGACAGTTAAACAATAGTATCCGTAAGTACATGTCTGATGCTAAAACGGCTAAACTAGTTGAAACTACCAAACGAATACACACAAAAGACAAATAAAAAAGGGTTTCTGCATATCAATCATCCAAAACTTTAAATATAATATTTTAGCCACCTAAACTTACATTTTTATTTCCTTTTAAAAGAGGTTTGGCCAATCCATTATATTTAAAGGTTTGGGTTGTTTATGAGTAGTTGAAGAGTCAAATCTTAAGTTTGGGGGGTCAATCTGTTATATTTAAAGTTTTTTATGGTTGATATATAAAAACCCCAAATATAAAATTAAAAACAAAATCCAAGCGATACCAATGGGCCCTAAGCATTTGATAGAGGGGAAATAAAAATGTGTTTTCTTCTAAGTGAAAAAACCAATAATTCAACAAAAAAGGAATATCTAAGGGGCCGAGAGAATGCACACTTGTTGAGTCGGAAGAAGAAGACAAGATAAATTCCCCCGTCGGACAAAATGAAGAAGAATAAACTGGTCCTGAATGACCCTGGAACAAGGTGTAAGCTCTTTTACCCTCATCCGAACCAACCAAAAGCTCGATGGGAGCGGAATCCATATCTCCCAGCGTATGGGGGGCTGAAAAGTTCAGTTCATTAATCAATTCATCAATTACTGATATCCAGCAAAGATTACAAAGCGTTTTATACAATATAAATTTAAAAGTTAAGAGAGAATTTTGCTGCAAAATATTCACAGAGTGGCATTTTATTACTTCTTCAAATCTTAAATATATCTGTAAGCATTTGTTTGCTCCCATCAAAGTTAAAAACTGAAGGGATGCGGACTTCGTGCATCAAAAAACAAAAAAAAATGATTTGCATAAACACTCTACCAAAATCTTCTTTATTTATAAAAATTACACCAAGCTTCTAAAACGAAACATTTTACTTTATTTTTCTCTTTAGGATTTGAGTTGTAGTACTATAAATAGAAATGCATGCAAGAATTTGACACTTCCTCCACAAAAAAGAAGTAATTAAAACCACTTCAATTTACTTGAAGACTGTCATCATATTTTAACTAGCTAAACAAAAACACAAAAAAATTATTATTTTGAAACTCTTCTCAATATTTAGCATAGGATTAAATGCTACTCATATCAAACACACTAACATCATGAACCAGTATTTAAAGACAATCTAATTCCACTAAAAGCATGCTATAGTTCTTCAAAGCAACCTCCAAAAACTCAGCAATCATGTTCTTACGAAAGAATGTGTATCCTCCCGCGATGTAATCTCCATTTTTGTCACTATATTTAAACAAATTGATAAAATATACATGTGATAAAACAAGTCAATTTCTTCAATACAGTACAAACACGAGAATGACTACACACGAGTGTTTTTCAACTGTTAATACCTGAAATATTATCATTACTTACCTGTTTTAACAGGCTGACCCATTTTTGACATGTCCCATACCTATATGTATATATATATATGTATTAAAAAACAGAATTTTAAATTCAGAAATATGAAGAGAAAAAACAATCACGAAAATATTCCCACGAAACACAACCTTCAAAGATGAATCGGAAAAACCTCCACAAAGCAATGAGCCATCAGAAGAAATCGACGCACAATTCAATCTACGAAAAAATACAGAGAAAATGAGTGACCAAGAAACTGAAATTTAAACAAGTTAAAAAAATAAAGCAAATTTATGTTATAGTTACCCATTATGCGTGTTTACGAAGGTGTAGAAGCATACTGATGGCAATGCCATGCTACTCAATTGGACACGATTCCTCAAGTCATCGAGAATAGACTGCTCCATTTCACTTGACCTACAAATTAAATTTTAATTTTTACACACATACCACCTTATGCATGAAAATGTGCATTTCACATTTTAAGTATGTACATGATAAGAATTCGTTGGTTCGTAGGGTTGTAAAAAAAGATCTTCCTCGTTCACGAACAACTCATGTCTGGCTCTTCTCATTAAGCCCAATGGGATGAACACGAACAAAAAGTTGTTCAACCGTATTCGGCTAAGATTAGTTTGAAATATTTAACTAAGGTTTTGTAAATTAAAAATAAATCATATTACAAATATATAAAATCCTATTTAAATTAGTGTTTTAATTTTGGTCATTGGACCATCTCTTAATTTAATGGATCACAAATAAACCCAAGTTCCTATATAGCATTAAAAAAAGTCCTAATCTCTTATTCGGCTGCCTCCCCATCCATAGTCATACTCATTTTGTCTCATTTCATTTAGGTCACAATAGGAGACAAAAGCTCTCCTTAGGGTTTTCATTTGTTCTCTGTCCTTGGTGTTGCTTCAATAGTTGTATTCACTCAATCGTCTTGACTCTTTCTTATGGTTCTGGGACTTTTGGTTGGCTGGGTCCTCTTTTAGACCTATTTTACAATTTGTTACGAACCTATAGTGTCATATGAGTATCCCCACTCTAATCTCTCATATTTATTTTTTAAATGTCGCATATTGCCTCTACATTAACAGGTCTACCTCTTAACTTAAATTATCTTAAATTATTTTTAGATGTATTCAGATTTTTGAGTGAAATCCAAGTTTTGGAGTGTTAAGGGGTTTTCGTGATTTTGATATGTTTACATTTTTCTGAGCTCGAGTTTTTACTTGTGGGTCTTATGACATCTTTGTAGCTTAACTTTTTCTCTTTATTGAATTACTTTTGTGGAAAAATTACTAAAACCACCGCTCACCAATACATCACCAATCTTTTGTTTTTATCTTTTGCTCGGGAAAATTTTAAGGTTTTGGATTGGAGTAAAGACAATATTGGTGCTTTTATCCATATTTATATGAGTGTATTTATCCATATCCATATGAGTGTATTTACATTTTTTTTTTAAATCTAAGATACCATCGAAGAAAGATGTAGCAAAGCAAGCTTTTATTTGTTTTGAGCCCAACACAAACATGAAAAAGAATGAGTCGACTAGGAACAAACTGTTCATGAGCTATTTCGAACACAAGCCAAATTCGAACTTGATTTTTAAACGAGCATGCATGACCTTGTTCAAGCATTGCTTGTTTACAACCCTAGTGGTATGTATGCAAATGCCCCCAAGACTTTTATAACCGGCTGATAAAAAAAAAAAACTACGAAACCCACATTCACTACAGAGAATAAACAAGAAAAACACTTAGCAAAATGGAAAATTGATGGAAAACAATGTGTATACATTATCGGTAAAGTGAGTTCGGGTTTCACCCTTGGAGCCAACGAAACTGTACTAGTCTCGGATCGGACACCTTTACCCATTGCACCAACAACCTTGTCCTTTTTAAGTTTTTTAGAAGAAGCACCTTGCTTTGCTACATCTGCAGACCTTTTCTGTTGCAGCAAAAAAATAATAATAATAACTTTAAAACAAAATGCCATGCGATAACTGTAAATATGAATATGTAAGTGTTACATATGTAAATATATAAGAGCTGTGTGGTAAGCATGTAAATGCTCCATAAGGAAATTATACAAGGAAGAGACAGGTTCTATCACAACAAGACATACTTGCCTTGTTATCATCAACATCCATGTCTTTGTTTTCGCCTTCAACTTTCTCCGAATCGGATAATGTCTTCTCTAATCTTTCTTCGACGGTATCTTCTAGTAACTGCTATGAAATGTACATCCCTCAGCATATATTGTTTAAAGAATTATAAGAAACAAAATGTGGAAAACTAAGAAAGGGCAGCAAGAACGAAACATAACGTATTATGCAATTAAATATGAAAAATGGATATATTCATGTCCAAGATAGCATAAAAGTCTCTTTTCTAGAACTTAGCATTCAATAAAACTAATTATCATCTTGTTTTGAAATTTAAAAAACAAAATTTATGAAAGAAAGGGAAAAAAATAAAGTTAAGGCCATTTGTTGCATCACGGATATATGTGAAATCATTGCTCATAAAATTTGAATTCATTATTAACCATATTCTATTTATTAGAGGTTAGCTTAATGATTAAAACTTTCAAATCACTCATATTGCAAATAAAAAATTTCAAAAAAAATAGCATAAGTTTTCCACGGAGGATGTTTCTAGCAACTATAACGCTCCAAATATGTAAGATGGCACACAAATGAAGTGGATAAAGAACTCACCCCCCAACGAACTTCTTTTTGATTTACTTGCTTTGCTAAATCTTGGTTATTTCCCACAAGAGCTAAAACATCCGAGTCATCAGAAATTGAGACGGGTTGACCCGACGATACTTTTGACATTAAAAAACAAAATTATTAAAATAAATTAGCTAATAATGATAAAATCATTTTAAAAGAGCATAACAAACATGCTAATAAATAAAGGAGAAGATTTTGTACCTTCAAAGTTGATATGCTCATTGATTACTTCAAGCATGGTAAAAGACTGAGCCTTCCGAAGGTATTGCAAAAGTAGAGTGTACGAGTACTAAATTCCAATGGAAGAAAAAAAATTTTGTTATAATTTGCCTAACCAAATGATGCATCGTCGAAGCTCAAATTTATTCTAATCTGTCTGTTATTAAAACATGAGAACAAATTTTTATTTTTAATGAATTATCACTATACTTGGTAGCTAAAAATGGCCAAAAATATTTGCACAGCAAAGTGATTTAAGTGCCAAACACACGGAATCATAATACACAAATAGATCAAATGGAGCCTCTCTCTTCGTGACAGTAAAAAATTAAAGAAAGATTTACATAAATATCACTCAATTCCTACGTATCTATATATCTAACACCTGAACTTTAATTTTACATACATGCCATTATCTATGCATGAGAAGATGTATTTCAATTTTTAAGCTGAAATAGTGATATTTTTTATGTCATAAAAAACAGTAGGGTGATATAAATGTTAAAAGCAAAGTATAGGTGTTAGATATGTAAATACATATGAATGAGAGTGCCAGTAGGCAGTTTGCAAAGTTCGTTCGTGAATATAGGAGGCATTTACAAGCAGTGAAGACTAAAAATAACAATAAAGTTACTTGTAAACTTCATATAAAATCAAGGATCTGGAAGTTCTATGCGCATTTTGCAATCATCTTTCAGAAGAAATTCAAACAAAATAACGTTGGAAACTGTGGGCACAAAAAATGTCTATCTGAAACATCAACTATTAACAAGCTTCAAACAAAAGCAAAGGTAGGATGGCACCTCACACAATTTTATGTTAACTTTGCTATGTCTCAAAGATCTAGCCAGTTCCATCTCCTGCATAATAAAAATAAAGGGAAATATACATACGTAGCACACAATTCTTATGTACTTAAATATCTCACACCTAAACTTTCATTTTTACATATATAGCACTTTGGTGCTCTCAACCCATGCATGGAAAGATGTATTTCACTTTTAAAAAGTGGCAATGGTGTTATTTTAGGTGTGATATTAAAGATTACTATGTGTGTAAATATGAAAGCTTAGGTGTGAGATACGTAAATACATAAGGATTGTGGGGCATGTATGTAAATGCCCCTAAAATTAAGGCCTAACATTGTCAATGAAAAATTGTTATAAAAGTCAACGGTACTAAAAGCAAGTTCCTAACAGTACAACCTCCAAATGTGACGGAGAGAGTATCCCCTCTAACTTTCGCAGATCCCTTAGATGCATTAATTCATGGTCCTCACGGAAAGTTTGAAAGAATGCTCTGGCTGAAAAGTATACATGTCCCAGATTGCAAAGAAGGGATAAATAGCTTGAAACATGGTCTATGAGTACATCGTCAAAATAGTACCCCGGCTATTCATATGGGGCAATTTTAGTCCCAGCGTCTATAGAAGTGCCCAAATAATTTCCGGACTCTTTAAATTGGACCTGAAAAACCCTTAGTTGGGACTATTTCAGCCAATATTAAAAGAATGAGGGACTAAATTGGCACTTTTCTAGAATCTCAGACTAAAATGACCTCCGGTATGAATTAGAGGACTGTTAACATTTTTCTCCACAATCAACATTAAAGATGAAGAAACAAAAAGGCTGCCAAATTTTACCTTCTTGCATGTGCCCGTCGGCTATAATGTCCATAAAGCAATGTATAAAAACAGGATACAGTACCCGCAGCAGCTCGTGCTGAAAAAAATTCATATTATCGAGTGTGAACAGTAAGCTTCAACAGGTTCATAAACAAGTGATTCGTAAATGCATTGAACACGAACAAACCGAGATAGTTAAAATCATGAATATTTTCTTTTGAATTAAACTGCATCTTGAAATTTCAGTGAAGTACCGAGGATAACATGCCTCGCTTTTCATATTACAAGTTAACCAGATAATAATGAAGAATGTCAGCATATTATTTGTAATGAATGCATGGTGTAACTTATGAATTATAATGTCTTTCTCTCACTAAAGATCATCATTAGGTTGACCTTACAAGTAAAATTAACTCAACTAGTAGAGATTTAAAAAATAGTGATTCAAAGTTCTGACAATCAAGGACTGTCATTTGAAGGTAAAGTTCCATCAACTGGACTCTTTCAAAAAATAAAAAAAGTTCAAGTGAATCCAAAACAAGTTCTCAATGCCATGAATAAAAATTGACAAAGTTTGAAAAAAAAGGTGCAAGTGAAAAAAAAAAGATAAATATCAAATAATATAATCCAAAAATATTGTGAATACACAAAACTTAGCAGCAGGAGCAATTATATAAAAGATGGTCATTCTTAAGTAAATATTGCGGATCTAACACTCCATGACCAAATCTGTTTCTGAAGAGAAAAACAAAGCTTTTGGATGATCTCTGATTTCAAATTGTACTGTAACACAAAAAATCATACTTTGAAGTTTAGCAAATAATGATGATGAGAATCTACATAGAGTCCTTGAAGTGACCGACATGCATTACAAAGATATTAAAAGCACTCAATTGACCAAAAATAATCAATTTTTCGTTTAAATCCTCAATCAATTTCAATTACAAATCATGGGTTACAAGGATAAGATCAAATATTAAAAATTAATAATAAATAATAATAATAATAAATCTTATACAATACTAAAAAAACGTTCAATTTAAGCAGAGTTTTGCTTAAAAAAGAGTAAAATAACCTGAAAAATATCGCTTGAAAGAGTAAATTCAAGCTCATATATTATTTTACGGCAAGCAAATAAAGGTTGAATTTCTCCATGATCGTCTATAACTTGGCAAGCATAATGTAAAATTTTTAGCAGTTCTTTTATTTGTACATAAGCTGAAAGTTTGACGGCTTAAGTAAAGGGAAAAAGCAAGAAAAATTCAAAGTTGATCAATCAGAGTTTATGTTTGCTAGCAAACTTATATTTCCAACTATATGAGAATATGCATTTCTTGAATGGGAGAAACGAAAGAATTATATAAAGTGAAACAATTTCAATGTATGCACTGACAAAACTTTCCAAAAGTTCCTACCTTGTATAAATCCAATGAACCGTATGCCCATGTCCTTAGCTTGCTATAACCATCATGGTATAGTGCTGGGCCTCTTTCTGATCTGCAAATCATTTTTTCAATATTGAAAAAAAAAGTTGGAAAGATAATAAAATTGGTGAATAGAAAGTTTAAAGCCTATATCATCAAAAATTAATCATTCTTCCAAAGTGAAACACTTATACAAGCAGATTCTACAAAAAATAGCATTATTCGACGCAAACCATTACTTGATTCAAGCGACTCTAATTTTCTAATTAAAAAATCCCCAAGTTGATTCTATATGCAAGTTTACATTGGATGACAATATGAGTTTTTAATATCATTATCATGAAAACTAAACTAACTCGTGCTATTTAAATTTGGTTTTATTAATCCTCAATTTCATTTGTTTTTGTCTGGTGTTACCTAATTCATTAAATTTATTCTTAAAAAATCATTTTGTACAACTCCTACCCATGCTACCTTAGGTCTAATCCTTTGTCACTAATTTTATCAGCCAATTTAAGGAATATTTCCTACCACTTAATTTACATGCTCAAACCATCACACTTTATTTTCCACAACTTTATTTTCAACATATCATACTTTAACTATTTCTTTAACATAATCATTCATTAATTTATCCTTCCTATTTATATTGAACGCTCGTCCTTACGTTCTCACCTTGTGGCGTGCTTAGCCGACTACTAATGACTTTTTCTTTTGTACCCAACACTAAGAGCATGTAAAGCTCTTCTGCACTTTAATTACCCAAAGTTTTAAGCAACAAGAAAGATGTTGACCATCAAACTAAGTGTATCAAACAATGCCTCACAACTAATATACATATAAAAAAACTACTATATAAAATAACAAACGTGAGAAAAAAATGAGAAAAGTTCTATTGAGAAAGGAGAGGATGAGAAAAACAACATAATCTCCTATACATTATATAAAGTTCCATATATGTCATCATCCATCAAAGCTGCTAAAGTAGCACAGTTAGGTGAAAATTTTATGAAGATCAAATTTATTTGGAATAAAAAACAAATCTATTGATGCTCCTAAATCCCGCTCATATCTATTTGTAAAACAACTCTATATGAGATTTCAACTATAGAAGTGTTAAAATTATTTTGGCAACATTTATCAGGTTGACATTGGAGAGTAGAAGTAAAAAATGTTCAATTCCATAATTTTTCTAAGCGCCAAAATAGTATCATGACTGTTTACATGAAGTCATTTTAATTCTATGGTTTATAAAAGTATCAATTTAGTCGCCATAACTTTTTAAATTTTAATATAGGCTTAAATAGTCTAAACAAATGACTATTTTATAGACTCTGGAACTAAAATGACCTCAAGTAAACAGTCAAAAAGCATATTTTACACTTAACTCTTCTTTTTTTTTTTTTTCTCTCCACTCCTACTAAACAAACCTCAGTTCTCCATTTTAAAATTTAGCTATGCAAATCTATCATAACTAGTTCAACTCCAAAGCTGCTACAAGAAATGTAATGGCATCTACCAATATATGCATAATGAAGCTTATTTCCACAAACCCATATACATAATTTCATCAAAATTTCAAGCATAATTGATAACACAACCGCATACAGGAAAAGCATGTAGTTAATAGAAGTAGGTAAATAAGGTAACAAATAAACATAAAAGCACGAAAGCTAGTGCAAAAACCCAAATAAAATGAAATTTTAACATCTCAAATAAAAGATTTGTTTGGTTCAAAAAGACCAAAAGCTAAAATAAATGATAATGAAAATAATAAAGCAATTGACGAAAAAAGTAAGTGAAAAAAAAGGCATTTTCAATTTCTTCTTATTGCTAGATTGAAGAAATTTTGAATTTTTTTTTTTTCATTTCGCACAGTGTCCATGTAAATCATGAAGATGAACCCTTTTTTTTATTTTTCACCGGAGTTCAGCGGTTGCTTTTCGATAGAAAAATGCATATGTTCGAGTCAATGGTTCATCAAATTTACTATGAACTGCTACAATCCAGCATCATTCAACCCAATAAAACCAAAAAATAAAAAATTAAAAATTAAAAAATTGCTAATGCAGATAGGGGAAAGTAAGCATATACCGGGAAAGAGCTGTTTCGGTGAGAGTAGCAGAGGAAATCCTGCTCTGTTCTTCTTGCAGAGCTCGCTCTGTCTGCCAAAAACCCTTCTTCTTAAGATAAGCGAACAGCGCTTTCTCAATTTCCTCGTCCTCCATCTCCACGCCGACGCTGAAGTTGAAGGCCGCCTGGTAACCTAGTCCGATCCCAACCCTGTGCGGCGCTTCAGGTCGGCTTTTTCGCCGGTGTTCGCCGGAAGCTGGTTTGAGAGAGATCGGTGGTGAAGCGAAAGCGGAGGTGCGGGAGCTTTGTAGCCCTGGAGTCGAATGAGTGCTGACACTTTGTAGGGCTGTAAACGAGCCGAGCTTGAGCGAGCTCACGCTTGGCTCTTGTTCAGCTCGTTCAAAATTAGCTCGTTCGAAATTGATTTGTATTTAAAATAGTTCCTGAAAGGTGTATTCGTGTTCGGCTCGAATTAAATATTTTTGTTCGTGTTCGGCTCGAAATTGGCTAGTTAAAATTAATTGGAAAAATATATGTCTATCGCCGGATTCGAACCCAGACCAAAATGAATGAAAACGAAGCATAACCGAAATTACTAAACAAGTAATTATGATTTAAACTTAAATATAAATATATAGAATATATTAATATATAAATAATATATATAATAAATTATTATATAAATAATTATATGATTATTTCAAGCCAATTCGAGCCGAACACGCGCAAACAAACAGTTGTTCGTGTTCGGCTCGTTAACATTTCAAGCTTAAAAATTTATTCGTGTTCGGCTCGTTAGGCTTAACGAAAGAGCCGAACACGAGTTGTTCGCGAACAACGAGCCAAATTGTCAGCCCTACACTTTGGCACTTAGATCCACCGTAAATTAGGGGTAAATTAAAAAAAAAATATCGCGTGAGCGGCCCGACCCAGCCCGACCCGACCCAGAATGTTAATCAGTACAAAAATAATTTGGCGTTAAACATGACGGTGAAGAGCTGAAAAAGCAAATTTTTTACGCTTGCTCTGAGCTCTTCAACACTTCATCTCTTATCTTTCAGAGCTATGGTTTCCAGGGAAAGTCATTATCACAGTATAGTCATTGTTCGAAGCAGAGGAGCAAAGCCATTTGGTCGTTTGAAGTTCAGAGGTTGAGGGTTCGATATTTTCGGAAAATGAAGGGTCGTAGACTAAAAGAAGAACGTATGAGTGCTCCAAAGTCATCGAGGTACTGTTCAGCAGTGCAAAAAATAGGTTTTTTTTAAACTCGGTGAATTCTTTTATGTGTTATTGCAATGTTACTGCAGAGTTTCCCTTGTGTTATTATTGTGTTATCCAGTTGTGATAGATATGTTGTAGCTGTGATATCCATTTTTTATCTTATTGATGTGTCACTCAAGTGGAGTTCATGTTACAACTGTGTTCTTTAAGCAACTTCAGTGGAGTACTGCTATGTTGCTCTTTTTACTGTGTCATTTGCAGAAAAAAATTAATGAATTTAATATCTACATTGAGTCAAACTTACTTACTTGTGGTGTTTGGAAGTTGTCTATGTGTTGTACTGCTTTGATTTTGGGTGTTACTAATGTATTTCATGTTGTCATGTGTTTTTGAACGCATTAATAGTTGAATAACACAATTGAATCCGAATGGTGTTATGCTTGTGCTATTGCGTGTTATTCAGTTAATAATACATATTTTTCTTTCGTGTGGTGTAGTAAAGTAGTATATGTGCCCTATGGCTTTGCTTTAAGGTATTACTGATGTGGTTTATGATACTGAACGACACAGTGGTTGAAGTGTTATGCTCGTGTAATTGAATGTTATTGAGGGATTTCATTACACTTATTTTGCTTTCCATATGTAATTTGAAGTTGTATTTCTGTTGTATTGCTGCGATTTTGGGTGTTCCTTAAGGATTCATTGGTTTTATATGTGGGGAAACTCATTAATAACTAAATAACACAACTGAATCTCACTGATGTTATTTAGTTAATAATGCCTAATATGTATTCAATGTGATGTTTTATATGTCCTCTATTAATTTGATTTTGGGTGTTATTGATGTTTTTATGGTGTTGTTGAAGTGTTATGCTTGAGTAATTTGATTTCATTGACAGCATAACACCTGTTTTTCTTTTCTTACGTGTTATTTTGGTCTTCTTATTTTCATTTCTTTGCTTTTTAGGTTTATGAGCGCAAAGACATTCAACTGTATATGTCGTCCATCTGCAGTAAGGGGTGCTTTGGATACTGTCAGACAAGTCGTATTTGAGAAGACAATGAATTCTTTAAAAGAAATGAATGTATTCCATTTCTTTGATATGCCTCCATATCCACATGACAATATTTTTACATTACACATTCTGAGATGTTGGGATAATGACCAGATGGTGTTCAGAATGGGTGGGAAAGAAGCGAAATTACACCCTGATCACTTGGCATTGATATTGGGTATGTCTAACAGATGGGAGGTAGTGGTATGGAAGAAAACCTGCCCATCTGGTGTGACCGTTAGACAAATAAAGGACCAACTCACAAAGTTTTCTGAAGGAGGTTCATCCATTCCCTTTGAGGAGTTATACCTGAAGTTTCTACTAACAAACTTATTTTTTCCGTCAAGCATTTTTAATGTGTCTGCGGGAATCCTTTCCTTTAGTCAAAATGTATAGTCATTTTATTCTTTTAATTGGCTCACTGCCATCTGTGAATACATCATTGATCAAGTGAGCATCGTCACCGTTACATTAAGATAAAATCAGTCACTGGGATACATACAGACATTTGTCTTTATTTTAACGGTAAGTATATGTTTTATAGAATAAATAACATGCATTTTGATGACATTTGTTTTTTATTTTGTATGATATCCATGTTTCTGATATGAGAAATCCTCAGTAGTGGTTTTACGACCACACCTCTGTGTTTCCTCCTGATGTTTCTGAGGTCATACCTCGCATTCTTAGGTGACCAACAAATCATGGTTTGACAGCACTAGAGATTCACGAGACCTTCAAAAGGCTTAACCATGCAAATATTAAACATTTAACTTTATTACAATTCTAATGCTTTACTTAGTCAATACTTTCATTGTTATTTATGAATTCATTACGGGCATCCTTTAGTTGTATTGTAGGATAATGATTCCTTCCTCAATTTGACAGAGGATGAGCAACATTTGCTCTCCAATCTAGAACAGGGACTACTTATCCCTGTTAGGATTGTCCCACATCATGAAGCAGCTGTCGAACCATCTTCAATGTTATCCAACAACGTTGGTCCAATTTTTTTTCAGCGAAATCACCCCACAAGAGACATATACAATAAATAGTAGAGAGTTTGGAGTTATAATCAACATACTGAAAATTCATGAAAAGATTAATGTTTTGTTACAGGAATTTGTTAATATAATGAGTCAACAGATGTCATACGTAGGAGAGTCAATACAAAAATTAATTGCTATGGTTGAAATATTGCATAGAACCAAAGCAGATAAGCAGGTTGAATTACACTGTCGGCATATTTTTAGGTTTTGGTGTTTTATTTGGAAAAGGGGGTCGCCTACAGAAATTGTCGGTGAATTTTAATTTAATTTAAATAAATAATTTGAAAAGTAATATTTGATTTTGAAAATAATTTTAAATTTGAAAATTTTAAGATATGAAATCAAGCTGATCTCACATCCCGAATAGTTTATATAAACGAGCACCGCATCACAAACCATGTATCTATCCCGAAGAATAGACACATTGCTTGATGATGGGGCTCGATTAAATAAACTAGAAGATTTGTGACATCCGTTTGGTCCGCGAACCAATTTTATAAGCCGACAAATTCCCCTGTTTAATATGAAAACATTAAACGGGGTTTATATTACTCAGGTTCTTAAAATTCCCTATAAGGCAAGCCCCTATAGTTAATTACATCTTAAGTGACGGGAATCACCTAAGAAAACTCTCGATAATAATCAGTAGTTCTGCTCTCAAGAATTTCAAGGTTTAAGTTTTCAATGGATTGAGTTTTGGAATTTCAATAAGGAATGGATCAAATTTAGAGCATTATATTTTGGGAATCCGAAGGAAGGAAGGTAGGAGAAATCACAGATTCGAAGCGAACTTCGGTAATTTCCCGACTATCCTATTTGTTTGGCTTGAATTTAGGAAGGTCCTAATGTTTATTTAATGTTTTGATCTTGCTAATTTTAATTAATTAGGACTTATATTTGTATGATAAAATCATACAAATAGCCTTGAAGATATGAGGGTTTATTTCGTACCAAACGACTACCTCGGAGTCCTAAGACCGGTTAGGGCTTAATTTACATGACATGATCATGCAAATGCCTAACGAAGAGTTGAGGATTTATGTTGCACTAGGCAAACTACCTCGAAGTCCTATGGCTTGGTTATTTAGTTCTAAGGAAAGTTTTACTGAAGTAGACTCAGGTTTTGCGATGACGATGGTCGTGCTTGCCCACCATGCTCCGAGCTCCTTGTTGTTGTAGTGGTTTAATTTTAGAAATCATAAATCGGGAGGTGAGAAAAGTGTTCGGGTTTAGAGAAAATCTTAAAATCCAGGTGTTTTTAATATTTTAATTAAACAAATCTTAAAGTTGATTATAACAACACCGGTTAAGATCCCACGGTTCCATCCTTCCGGCATCGTTATTTTTATCCGATTCACTTAGTCCGGATGAATTTGCTAAACTCAATCGAATGAGTTCCACACTTTCATTTAGACTGTAGGAAACCCCGTTAGCAACACGTAGGTTACATCATCCGAGGTATTCCCGATCATCCAACAAGACGTTTTAATTTAGTTGTAGTTGTAGTTTTGTTGTTCTGTTTGTGATTAAATTTTGAGTTGTCTTATATTTTGAAATGTTGTGGCGGTGAATTTTATCTTGTAATGACTTTTAATTTAGTTTTGGTTTCGGTTTTAGGGACTATCCTAGAGGTGTGGGTTTTCGTGCAACGGTTGTTTATCATGCGAGAAAAGTAAGTGCGATGCGATTAAATAAATTGCAATAAAATAAAAGCGTACACTGGAGGGTCTTCCCGTCATCCCAAGCTGCACTTAAAACACGGTTAGAATATTTAAGCATTTAAAGTAAGTTCCTAGGTAAAGCTAAGGGAAGGGTTATGGTTTTCTACCGAGTTCCTAATCCTATAGCTAGTCATTTCCTATGACGTCTAGGTTCTTGTATTTTGGTTTGAGGACGATTTTCTTCATCAAAGAACAATTAAGTTCGATTGTTCTTATAAATATCCTATCATATCGAGGAAGTGCTTAAGACGAATCTTAAACATCTTTTCGATATTTCTAGGATTGTTTTAAGTCCAAATGAATTTAATTATACAAATGAATTAATCGTTCGAGAGTTTAAGTTTTGTTGTCTTGCTCAGTGAACTAGGACATTTGAATATCTCATGAATGAAATAACACTTCATTTAGCACTCCTTTTAAGAGTTATGACATCACGAGCTTTTGATGGCAAATGGATGTTCAAGTGGTTTATGATTTAATTTTAGTTGATGGATTTAAGTTTGGAATAGTGTTCAAGTTGTTTTAGATTTATTTTGAATTCTTCATGTCTTAAGTAATGTTATATTTAATTCAATTTAATTTAATTTAACTTAATTTAATTTAATGTGGTTTAATTTAATTTAATTTAATTTAATTTAATTTAATATAATATGCTTTAGCTTAATTTAATTCAATTTGATTTTATTTAATTTGATTTAGTTTTAATTTAATTTAATTTAATTTAATTTAATTTAATTTAATTTAATTTAATCTGATGTAATTTAATTTAATTTAATTTAATTTAATTTAATTTAATTTAATTTAATTTAATTTAATATGTTTTAACTTAATTTAATTTAATTTGATTTGATTTAATTTAATGTGTTTTAATTTAATTTAATTTAATTTAATTTAATTTAATTTAATTTGTTTTAATTTAATTTAATTTAATTTAATTTAATTTAATTTAATTTAATATTTTATTTTAAAAGGGTTTGCTTTAAATAATTTAACCTTAACTTAATTTAATGATTAAGTCTTTTAGCATTTTAAATCTTAAACTTGGATTATCATTTTAATTAGGAATTAAATATTATTGGGATGATTAATTTAGGGATTCTTAAATTAAAGAGCAAACTTCTTCCTAATAACATCCCTATTTTAATAATTCCAATTTTATTATTCTTCCAAATTTAATTAATTATTTTATTAAGGTTTATTTTAATTATTGTTGAATTGTTTAATAGGTTTATACCCTTTAATTATTTAAATTTCAATCATCCAAATCAGATTAAGATCAAATATTTTACTCTTTCATTTTATTAAGCCTAAAGTTTTAATTAAGGGTTAAAATTTTAATTATCATTTTGCCCTTCAAGCTTAATAATTTCATAACTCACTAAATTGAGCTCAAATGAATTTGAAATTTTTATGTGACTTCACTCATATGTCAATAAAGACATTAGAGGAGAAAATGTGATTTTTCTGTATTTAATTTATTTATGTAATTATTTTTGGTGGAAAATAAGGATTTCCAAGGAAAATTTAATAATATGACCAAGGAAAAATTTCTGTCCTTAAGAAACTTATGGGACATTCCTAATGACCAGAGGACCATTTGGATCAAGTTTGGTGATTTTTTTGAATTATATTATTTTTATTATAATTATTTTGAGTTTTGGAGTATTAATTAATTTAAAAATAAAATAAAGTTTGAAAAATGAATTTTATATTTTTCAAAAATCTCTCTGATATCAAGGAAATCAGAGAATTAATTTTCATAATTTTCTGATTTTTCTTTGATTTATTAGAATTATTTTAATAGAAATGCTAGAAAATACATTTTTTTTATTTTAAAATTACCCCAGGGCTTTAAAATTTAATAACTCATCATAGAGACCTAGGAAAAATATGGGGTTTGTTCCTAAGTGACTAAAATTCAAAATGTGACATTTTGGTGAATTTTATTATCTTTGTGATTTTTATTATTTTTTTAATTATTAAAATATTAAAATAATAAAAAAAATCAACTTTTTTAGAAAATTGAAATTTTAATTTTCTTAAATTCCCCTAATATCAGAGAGGCTCCAAAACCAAGTTGGTGAATTTTTGAAGAGTATTTTGAAAGTTATGAATTTTCAAAGTTTAAATTGGCTAAATGGCTTAATCAACCCATTTGATAGGGCTAACCAAATCCAATTGACTTCAAACTTTTATGGTGGGTTCCTCTGATCCTAAAGGTCAGTGGAGAATTGATTTCAAGTCAATTTGATGTATGATTAGCTCTAATTAATTAAGAACCTATTTTGGGTGTTTAAGCCAATTAGGGTTATTCCAAGTGAATTAATTCAAAACCTATTTTTCCTAGGGTCCTCTGGTCATAAGAAACATCACCAAATTTTCCTAGAATTTATTTCACAACATGCTAATTATTGGATTTAAAATACTCAAAACAACAACATGAATTTGAAAAATCAATAACTTCTCATAGGGATGGCCTCTGACTTTGGAAAATTCAGGGAATGTTCCCAAATTCAGAGGCTTCAAAAGCCCTATGGTCTCATGCCATGGTGAATTTCCTATATGCATGGAGAATTAAAACAATGCAGACAGTAAATAAATCATTAGAAATAAAATACTTGATGAAATTAAATGATTTCTTTTCCACATTATTCTCCTCTGTTCACTGAGCAAGAGGGTATTTTTATTTTATTTTTCTGATTTTTCTACACAAAGTTATGCATTTTTGAAGCTTAGGGAATTAAATAAATAAGAAAATACCCTAATTTTCTATTTAAAACGGCGGCGCTGACTCATCCTAGGCAGCTCCGAAGCGCTGTGTGGCGCTTTCTGATTCGACGCCGCCATCCGACTCAGCGATCCAGGGCCCCGCGGGTCATGTACCAACGCGCCGTCCGACTCAATCCAGGCCGTCCACTCGATACACCCTCGATCCGACGGCTCATGGTCATCGTCTACGACCGGTGTGCACCCGTGACCGTCAACCTTCTAACCCTAATTTCTCACTCGATTCTCAACGGATTTTCGTGTTCTTATGCTCTATGGATTCGTCTTGAGGAGACGAACACATCCATACGGTAAACATGCATTGAAATTGATTTAAATTAAATGGAGAATCTCTGTAAGCTCAGGAAGAAGAATGAGTTCATACCTTTGCTCAGAGAGATGAAGCTTCGATCTGAGAGTTGTGTCACATTCGATTGGGTCCAAGTAAGCTCCAGATGAAGTCCTCGGCTCAGTGAATTGTCTAGCTATGAAAGTGACCACGGTCGATCACAAAGCTTGGAGGAGCTGGAACAACCGGGTGGCCCGGGGATGGGGCTTTCGGTGGAAAACTTCTCCTCTTGGTCCGGTGAAGGTGTAGGACCGGTCGATTTGAAGATTGATCCATCGTGAAGAAGTGTCCTGGTTTTTGGCTAAAGTTTGAGCTCGAAATTGAGCTCGACTTGGAGGAATCGGGGCTGGAATTCGGTGGGGATCAAGTGCTCTATGTGTGGAGAGTGATGCGGAATGATTTTGGCGGAGTTTCCTTAAGGTTTTGTTCGAGCACCTCTCATGGCCGAGAGGGGGTGGCGTTTAAATAGGCATGGCCGGAGGCTCTCCGGGGGCGGCCGAGGGTTGGGATCGACTGCTCTTGGCATGTGAAGAACGACCATGGTGGCCATTGGGCATGAGGCAGCTCAGCAAGGGAGAATTCCAAAGTTTGGCTTCTCCCCATGTCTCGGCCATGGAGTTTTCCGGCGACCCAGGCGGCTAGCCGGCAGGCAAGGGTCACCATCTTGACTAGGGAGGTTAGGGCTTGACAATGGTGAAGTCAATTGGCATTAGCCATCTGTAAAGGTGTTGGATTAGAATGGAATGGGGATAAGGTCACTTTGGCTTGGTTTGGGTCAACCCCCCATTTTGGGCTTGGTGCACCCTTCCAAGCTCTGATTTTGAGCTGAGGGAATCATTTAGGTCAGCTTAGAAGGAGTGGTGAAGTCTCCATCCATGGTGAGGTGGCTAAGCATGGTTTAGTGTGTGACATGACTAAGGTAAAAAAAGGGTTTAAAAGGGTTTAAGAAAGAGATCCCCTCTCTTGCCATTAATGGTTTGGTGAGGTGGAAAGTAGATTCCATGGCTCTCATGGCTCCCATGGGGCTCATGCATGGCTTCATGGCTCACCTTTGGCTTGGGGAAAAGCCAAGTCAATTTCATGGAAATGGGTTTAAGGAAATTTTGACATGTTGATGGGAATTTGGCATATGGCTTGATTTGGAACCATTTGATGATTGATTTGAACTTAGGGATGATTTTAATTGAAGTCATGATGAAGAGAATTTGTCATATGGGCCTTGGATTGATTTTGCCCCTTTGGATTTTGGTGGAGATGGGCTTTAGGAAGGTTTAAGAAACTGGGCTTTTGGTTTGGAAATAAATTTATGGATGGGAAATTTGTGAAGGATTGGGCCAAACAAATGTTGGTTTTAGCTCATGGATGGGTCATGAGTGATTTGGAGCAAATTTGGGGTGGTTTGGGTTTGAATTGGGTTGGATTTGGGCTTTTTTGGTGAATGGGCCGATATAGGTCAAATTGGGCTAACTTGGGCCAATGTTGGGCTAGGGTTGAAATTGATGTAAAATAAATGTTGGGAAATGTTTATGGGAGTGTTTCAAAGAGGTTTTGGCTTTGGTTGGGTTTTGATTTTGAGGTTTGGGTTTATTTGGGTTAGGTTTGGGTTTAGGTTAAAATTGGGCTTTTTGATTTTGGGTTGAATTTGAGTGGGGTTTGGGTCTAAATTTTGGGCAAATCATGTTAGTGTTTTGTTTATGGGAATGTTAAGGAAGGTTTAGAAAAGATTTGGGGTTAATTGGAGTTGAATTGGGTGAGTTTAGGCTAAGTTTGGGTGGTCCAAATTGGGCTTTAAGGCCAAAAGTGAAATTGGATCCAAATGTCAATCAAATTGAACTTGGATTTGGTCTAGATTGGTGTTGGGGATGTTGAATTGAAGTTTAGAATTGAATTGGACCAGAATTTTGGTCAATTGGGTAGGTTTGGTTTGACATTGGGTTCATTTTGGGTTAAAATGAGTCAAATTGGGGGTTTTGATAAAAGTGGGTAAATTGACAAAATTGGCCCATGGTGTAGTTGAACAAAATGAAATTGGGAATATTTGGGATTTTCTAGAATTTTCTGGGAATTTTCTGAATTTTTGGATTTTTTGGCTAAGAGGGGCATTTTGGGTATTTGGAGGGTATCTGGGAGGTATTTTTGGAATTTTTGGTATTTTTGGGTGTGGATGATCAATTTGAGTAATTTGGGAATGTTTAGGATTGATTTTGAGGATTTTTGGGTGATTTAGGTGATTTTGCAAATTTTGGGTGGTTTCAAAGGTATTTGGTAGGCTAGGCGGGTGTAGGGTCCCGGGGGTCAAAAATTGAAAATTTGAAAAATTGAAGCTTGGGTGAATGTAAGTGGAATGAAATCATTTTGGTTGAGCCATGAAGCCATATCAAGCCCACATGAGCCATGAAGGGACTCATTTGAGGCATCCACTATGTTGTTCCTAACCCTCTTACCGAGGGCTTAGGGGTTAAAGACCATCCATGTGAATCACCCGCATGAGTTAGGAGGTCAAATTGGGTATGGGTGTGGTTTTAAGAGGTGTGTGAAAGTGTAGTGTATAGGTGTAGTGTGTGTGTAAGTCGGCACCTTCACTGCGACCGAGCCACCTGAGGCGGTCCTAAGGCCAAAGAATCCTATAGGAACTCATCCTTTAAACTTCCACATTTGATTTCAACCCTCTAGGTGATTAGGGGTCTACAATCAATTTTGTGAAGTTTGCAGGGAGTTAAGAAGTGGTTTGAATTTCTAAGTGGTGGGTCCCAATTCTAATCCTCTAGGATAGTCAAAGGAAAGGCCTAAGGCTAGATCCTAAGTACTAAAGAGAAGAAGAGAAGACCTCACCAAAAATGAGGTCAACAAATAGACCCCGATAGGTGTGGTGTGCTAACCAAGCACACCGCGCGTATTGGCGTTGACCGAAAAGATCAACAAAACCAACATAGATGTCCAAGTGACAAACTTAGGACGAAGTAAGAAGTTTCTGCTGGGGAGTGTCAAGTATATCTACGAGACTCGGAGATTCCTGAACTCTTGCTGGGGAAAGGAAAAGGAGGTGAGTCCCAAATCACATGATCTGGGGGAATTTCGATTTAGATTTTCGTTTTGTTTTAGTTTAAGTTTTGATGTGTAAGTTTAGATTTTGAGTTTTCATTTAGATTGAAGTTTGATAAAAAAAAATCAATTTGAGGAAATTTGGATTTGAAGTTTGGATTCTAAACGAGGTTCCAATCCCGGGATTGTGAAGAAAACTGGAATCGGGGTACTGTTGACCTCATTTTTGATGAGGTCTTCTCTTCTTCTCTTTAGTACTTAGGATCTAGCCTTAGGCTTTTCCTTTGACTATCTTAGAGGACTAGAATTGGGATCCACCATCTAGAATTTCAAACCACTTCTTAACTCCCCGCAAACTCCACAAACTTGACCGTAGACCCCTAATCACCTAGAGGGTTGAAATCAAGTGTGGAAGCTTAAAGGATGAGTTCCTATAGGACTCTTTGGCCTCAGGATCGCCTGCGGCTGGCACTGTGCAGTGAAGGGCCGACTTACACACACACTACACTCATACACTACACTTCCATACACCTCCTAAAACCACACCTATACCTAACTTGACCTCCCGACTCATGTAAGTGATTCACATGGATGGTCCTTAACCCCTAAGCCCTCGGCTAAGAGGTTAGGAACAACATAGTGAATGCCTCAAATGAGTCCCTTCATGGCTCATATGGGCTTGATGTGGCTTCATGGCTCAACCAAAATGATTTTATTCCACTTATATTTACCCAATCTTCAATTTTCCAAATTTTCAAATTTTGACCCCCGGGACCCTACACCCGCCTAACCTACCAAATGCCCTTGAAACTACCCAAAATCTCCAAAATCACCTAAATTACCCAAAATTCCTCAAAATCAATCCTAAACATTTCCTCCCCACTCAAATTGATCATCCATAACCAAAAATACCAAAAATTCCAAAAATACCTCCTAATACCCTCCAAATACCCAAAATACCCCTCTTGACCCAAAAATCCAAAAAAATCAGAAAATTCCCAGAAAATTCCAGAAAATCCCAAATATTCCCAATTTCATTTTGTTCAACTACACCATGGGTCAATTTTGTCAATTTACCCTACTTTTGTCAAAACCCCCATTTGACCCATTTTAACCCTAAGTGAACCCAATGTCAAACCAAACCTACCCAATTGACCCAAATTCTGGTCCAATTCAATTCTAAACTTCAATTCAACATCCCCAACACCAATCTAGACCCAAATCCAAGTCCAATTTGATTGACATTTGGATCCAATTTCACTTTTGGCCTTAAAGCCCAATTTGGACCCATGACCCAAACTTAGCCCAAACTCACCCAATTCAACTCCAATTAACCCCAAATCTTTTATAAACCTTCCTTAACATCCCCATAAACAAAACACTAACATGATTTGCCCAAAATTTAGACCCAAACCCCACTCAAATTCAACCCAAAATCAAAAAGCCCAATTTTGACCTAAACCTAAACCTAGCCCAAATAGACCCAAACCTCAAAATCAAAACCTAACATAAGCCAAAACCTCTTTGAAACACTCCCATAAACATTTCCCAACATTAATTTTACATCAATTTCAACTCTAGCCCAACTTTGGCCCATGGTAGCCCATTTTGGCCCACCTTAGCCTCTTTACCAAAAGGCCCATATCCAACCCAATTCAAACCCAAATCACCTCAAATTTGTTTCAAATCACTCATGACACATCCCTAAACCAAACTCAACAATTATTTGGCCCAAGTCTTTACCAAAATTTCATCCCAAAATCCATTTTAAAATTCAAAAGCCCACTTTCCTAAACCATTTTAAAAGCCCATCTAAAACCATTTCAATGAGCCCAAAATCTACCCTAAAGCCCACATGACATTTCCATTTGCCATCCACTTAATCAAAGCCATTCCCTAAGTTCTAATCACATCATCAAATAATTCCAAATTAAACCTCATGCCAAATTACCCCCTAAATGTCAAATATTTCTAAAACCCTTTTTCATGAAACAAGTCAACCTTTTTTCAAGCCAAATGCAAGCCATGCAAGCCATAGACAAGCCACATGAAGCCATGGGGGGGTTTGACTTGTCACCAAGCCATTAATGGCAAGTGGAGGGAGTCCTTTCCTAAGCCTTCCTTAAGCCATTTTAACCTCTTTAATGCAACACTATAACCCAAAATTAACTTAAACTATTTGGATAGAGACCACACCATCCTCTCTTGGCTGACCCAACTGATCCTCTCAGCCCAAAATCAGGCCATGGGGAGGTGCACCCAACCTAAACCAATGGGTTGACCAAATTGAAGCCAAAATGGCCTCTTCCCCATTCCATTCCAAGCCACCCCCTTTACACATGGCAAGGCCCGATTGATCGCACAAGCCTCCAGCCCGACCCACTCGAGCTCGAGGGTGACCGACCACCGGCCGGCCGACCACCACGGCCGCCGGAAACCACCGGGCCGAGAACTCACATGTGAGCCCAAACTTGGAATTCTCACTCGCCGAGCCGCCTCACTCCAAATGGCCAACATGGCCATTCTTCACATGCCAAGAGCGGCTCGATCCCAGCCCTCGACTCCCCCGGGAGAGTCTCCGACCACCTCTATTTAAACCCGACCCCCTCGCGGCCATGGAAGAGAGTTGCGAAACCTCGCGAAACTCGCCAAAATTGTTCCAAACCCTACTCCACACTTAGAGCGAGTTGATCCCCGAGTGTCGATTTGCCCTAATCCCCACCGACGAATCCAATTTCTCAGCCGAAATTTCACCCAAAACCAGGACATCTCCTCGCGGTGAGCCGATCCCCAAATTGATTGGTCCTACACCTTCACTCGGACCGAGGGAAGAAGTTTCCCACTGAAAGCCCCATCTCCAAGGCCACCCAGTTGCTCCGACCTCCAAGCTTTGTGATCGGGCGTGGTCACTTTCATAGCTAGACAATTCACCGGGCCAAGGGACTTCATCCGGAGCTTACTTGGACCCAATCGAAGGTGACACAACTCTCGGATCGAAGCTTCACTTCTCCGAGCAAAGGTATGGACTCCCTCTTCTTCCCGAGCTTCCGAGAGATTCTCATTTTAATTTGAGTCGATTTAAATGCATGTTTACCGTATGGATGTGTTCGTCTCTTCGAGACGAATCCATAGAGCATAAGAACACGAAAATCCATCGAGAATCGAGTGAGTTCTTAGGGTTAGAGTGTGGACGGTCACGGGATCGCACCGGTCGTAGACGATGACCGAGAACCGTCGGATCGCGCGTGTATCGGATGGACGTCTTGGATTGCGTCGGACCGGCGGATGGTGCGTGAACCGCGGGGCCCCGGCGGCCGAGTCGGATGGCGGCGTCGAATGGGAGCGCGCCGCGTGGTCGTTCGGAGATGCCGAGGATGACGAGGCGCCGCGTGGATAAGTAGGAAATTAGGGCTTTTTTTTATTTATTTAAATACCGGAACTTTAAAAATCCATATCTTTGTGTAGAAAAATCACAAAAATAAAATAAAAATACCCTCTTGCTCGGTGAACGGAGGAGAATAATGTGGAAAAGAAATTAATTAATTTTGTCCAAGTATTTTATTTTTAATTAATTATTTACTCCCTGCACATTTTCAATTCCCCATGCATTCATACAATTCACCATGGCATGAGACCATAGGGATTTTGAAGCCTCCGAACTTGGGAACATTCCCCGAATTTTCCAAGGTCGAGGCCACCCCGTGAAAAGTTATTGATTTTTCAAATGCGTATTGTTGTTTTGAGTATTTTAATTCCAAAAATTAGCATGTTGTGAAATAAATTCTAGGAAAATTTGGTGATGTTCCTTATGACCGAGAGAACCCTAGGAAAAATAGGACTTGGGTTAATTCACTTAAGATAACCCTAATCGGCTTAAACATCCAAAATAGACCCCTAATTAATTAGAGCTAACCATACATCAAATTGACTTGAAATCAATTCTCAACTGACCTTTAGGATCAGAGGAACCCACCATAAAAATTTCAAGTCAATTGGACTTGGTTAGCCCTACTTAAATGGGTTGATTAAGGCATTTAGTCATTTTAAACTTTAAAAATTCATAACTTTCAAAATACCTTTCAAAAATTCACCAAATTGGTTTTGGAGCCTCTCTGATATCAGGGGAATTTAAGAAAATTAAAATTTCAATTTTCTAAAAAAGTTAATTTTTTAGTATTATTTTAATATTTTAATAATTAAAAAATAATAAAAATCACAAAAATAATAAAATTCACCAAAATGTCATATTTTGAAATATAATCACTTAGGAACAAACCCCATATTTTTCTTAGGTCTATTTAATGAGATATTAAATTTTAAAGCCTTAGGGTAATTTTAAAATTAAAAAAATGTATTTTCTAGCATTTTCACTAAAATAATTATAATAAATCAAAGAAAAATCAGAAAATTGTAAAATTTGGTCTTCTGGAATCCTTGATATCAGATAGAATTTTAAAAATTATAAAATTCATTTTTCAACTTATATTCTATTTTTAAATTAATTAATACTCCAGAGCTTAAAATAATTCTAATAAATAAAATATAATTTAAAAAATCACAAAAATTGGTCCAAGTGGTCCTCTGGTCATTAGGAATATCCCATAATTTTCTTAAGGACAGAAACTTTCCCTTGGTCATATTATTAAATTTTCCTTGGAAATCTTTATTTTCCACCAAAAATAATTATATAAATAAATTAAATATAGAAAAATCACATTTTCTCCTCTAGTGTCTTTATTGACATATGAGTGAAGTAACATAAAAATTTCAGGTTCATTTGAGCTCAATTTAGTGAGTTATGAAATTATTAGGCTTGAAGGGCAAAATGGTAATTAAAATCTTAACCCTTTAATTAAGACTTTAGGCTTAATGAAATTAATAGGCAAAATATTTGATTTTAACTTGATTTGGATGATTGAAATTTAGATAATTAAAGGGTAGAAACCTACTAAATAATTTAAAATAATTGAAATAAACCTTAATTAAATAATTAGTTAAATTTGGAAGAATAATAAAATCGGAATTATTAAAATAGGGATATTATTAGGAAGAGATTTGTTCTTTAATTTAAAGATCCCTAAATTAATCATCCCAATAATATTTAATTCCTAATTAAAATGATAATTCAAGTTTAAGATTTAAAATGCTAAAAGGCTTAATCATTAAATTAAATTAAAGTTAAATTATTTAAAACAAATTCCTTTAAAATTAAAAATTAAATTAAAAATTAAGAATTAAATTAAATTAAATTAAATTAAATTAAATTAAATTAAATTAAATTAAATTAAATTAAATTTTTATATATTAAATTAAATTAAATTAAATTAAATTAAATTAAATTAAATTAAATTAAAATTAAAATTAAACTAAATTAAATTAAATTAAATTAAATTAAATTAAACTAAATCATATTACATTAAATTAACTTGAGTTAAATTAATTTAAATTAAACCACATTAAATTAAATTAAGTTAAATTAAATTAAATTCAATATAAAGACATGAAGAATTCAAAAATAAATCTAAAATAACTTGAACACTATTCCAAACTTAAATCATTAATTTGAACATAAATTTGAATCACAAATCATTAAATATCATTTTGCCCTTAGGAGCTTTTACTATTATAACTCCTAAATGGAGTATCAAGTGAGATGACACTTCACTCATAAGGATATTCAAACATCCTAATTTACCGAGCAAGAAATAAAACTTAACTCGAACACCTCTGGATGATTAATTCACTGAACAATAGAATTCATTTGGACTTAGGACAATTCCCGAAATATTGAAAAGATGTTTAAGATTCGTCTTAAACACTTCCTCAATATGATGGAATGTCCTTAAGAACAAATTGAGCTTAGTTGTTCTTTGGTGAAGAAAATCATCCTTAAAACCAAAATTGAAGACCCAGACGTCATAGGAGATGACTAGCTATAGGATTAGGAACTTGGTAGAAAACCATAACCTTTCCCTTAGCTTTACCTAGGGACTTACTTTAAATGCTTAAATATTCTAACCGTGTTTTAAGTGCGGCTTGGGATGACGGGAAGACCCTCCGAGTACGCTTTTATTTTATTGCGATTTACCTTACGACAATTTATTTAATCGCGTTGCACTTTACCTTTCTTGCATGATAAACAACGATTGCATGAAAACCTACACCTTTAGGACGAAACCAAAAGCGAAACTCATAACTAAATTAAAAGACACTACAAGATAAAATTCACCTCCACGACATTTCAAAATATAAGACAACCCAAAATTTAATCACAAACAAAACAACAAAACTACAACTACAACTAAATTAAAACGTCTCATTGAATGATCGGGAATACCTCGGATGATGTAACCCACGTGTTGCTAAAGGGATTTCCCACGGTCTAAATGAAAGTGCGGAACTCATTTAGTTGAGTTTAGCAAATTCATACTGGACTAAGTGAATTCGATGAAAATAACGGTGCCGAGATGACGGAACCGTGGGATCTTAATCGGTTCCGTTTAATCAACTTTAAGATTTGTTTTAATTAAAACATAAAAAACACTTGGAAATTAAGACTTTCTTTAAACCGAACACTTCTCTCATCTCCCGATTTATGATTTCTAAAACTAAACCTCTGCAACAACAAGGAGCTCGGAGCATGGTGGGCGGCACGGCCATCGTCGTCGGCAAAGCCGAAATCTACATCGGCAAAACTTTCTTAGAATTAAATAACCAAGCCATAGGACTTCGAGGTAGTTTGCTTAGGGCAACATAAATCCTCAACTCTTTGTTAGGCATTTGCATGATCATATCATGTAAATTAAGCCCTAACCGGTCTTAGGATTTCCAGAGGTAGTCGTCCGATACGATATAAACCCTCGCATCTTCGAGGCTATTTGTATGATTTTATCATACGAATATAAGTCCTAACTAATTAAAATTGGCAGGATCAAAATACTAAATAAACATTAGGACCTTCCTAAATTCAAGCCAAACAATAGGATAGTCGGGAAATTACCGAAGTTCACTTCGGGTCTGTGACATCCCCTACTTCTCTTCCTTTGGACTCCTAAAATAAAATGTTCCAAATTTGATCCATTCCCTATTGAAATTCCAAAATTCAATCCTCGAAAACTTAAACTTTGAAATTCTTGAGAGCAGAACTACCGATTATTATCGAGAGTTTTCTTAGGTGATTTCCGTCACTTAAGATGTAATTAACTATAGGGGCTTGCCCTTATAGGGAACTTTAAAAACCCGAGTAATATAAACCCCGCTTAATTCATTTATATTAAGCGGGGGAACTTGTCGGCTTATAAAATTGGTTCGCGGACCAAACGGATGGCACAAACCTTTCTAGTTTATTTAATCGAGCCCCATCATCGAGCGAGTGTGTCTATTCTTCGGGATAGATACACGGTTTGTGGTGCGGCGCTCGTTTATATAAACTATTCGGGATGTGAGATCAGTTTGATTTCATATCTTAAAATTTTCAAATTTAAAATTATTTTCAAAATCAAATACTACTTTTTCAAATTATTTATTTAAATTAAATTAAAAATTCGCCGACAATTTCTGTAGGCGACCTCTTTTCAAAAATACAACACCACAAACCTAAAAATATGCCGACAGGTACCAGCCGCAGAATGAGAATCGGAGTTTAAGTGTTGATTGAAGGGGATGAGAATCAAAATTTAGGTACTGATCTCAAAAGTTTAAAGAGAACTGGAATCAGGTTCTAGTCTCGAAGGTTTAAAGAGAACTGGAATCTGGTTCCAGTCTCGAAGGTTTAAAGAGAACCGGAATGCGGTTCCGGTCTCGAAGGTTTAAAGAGAAATGAAGCCGGTTCCAATCTCGAAGGTTTAAAGAGAACCGGAATGCGGTTCCGATCTCGAAGGTTTAAAGAGAAATGGAAGCCGGTTCCAATCTCGAAGGTTTAAAGAGAAATGGAAGCCGGTTCCAATCTCGAAGGTCTAAAGAGAAATGGAAGCCGATTCCAATCTCAAAGGTTTAAAGAGAGCCGAAGCCGGTTCCAATCTCGAAGGTCTAAAGAGAAATGAAAGCCGGTTCCAATCTCGAAGGTCTAAAGAGAACCGGAACCGGTTCCAATCTCGAAGGTCTAAAGAGAAATGGAACCGGTTCCAATCTCGAAGGTCTAAAGAGAAATGGAAGCCGGTTCCAATCTCAAAGGTCTAAAGAGAGCCGGAAGCGGTCCCAATCTCGAAGGTCTAAAGAGAAATGGAAGCGGTCCCAATCTCGAAGGTCTAAAGAGAAATGGAAGCCGGTTCCAATCTCAAAGGTCTAAAGAGAAATGGAAGCCGGTTCCGATCTCGAAGGTTTAAAGAGAAATGGAAGCGGTTCCAATCTCGAAGGTCTAAAGAGAAATGGAAGCCGGTTCCAATCTCAAAGGTCTAAAGAGAAATGGAAGCGGTTCCAATCTCCAAGGTTTAAAGAGAAATGGAAGCCGGTTCCAATCTCGAAGGTCTAAAGAGAACTGGAAGCCGGTTCCAATCTCGAAGGTCTAAAGAGAAATGGAAGCCGGTTCCGATCTCGAAAGGTCTAAAGAGAAATGGAAGCTGGTTTCGATCTCGAAGGTTTAAAGAGAAATGGAAGCTGGTTCCAATCTCGAAGGTCTAAAGAGAGCCGGAAGCCGGTTCCAATCTCGAAGGTCTAAAGAGAAATGGAAGCTGGTTCCAATCTCGAAGGTCTAAAGAGAAATGGAAGCCGGTTCCAATCTCGAAGGTTTAAAGAGAAATGGAAGCGGTTTCGATCTCGAAGGTCTAAAGAGAGCTCGGAACCGGTTCCAATCTCGAAGGTCTAAAGAGAAATGGAAGCCGGTTCCGATCTCAAAGGTCTAAAGAGAAATGGAAGCCGGTTCCGATCTCGAAGGTTTAATGAGAATTGGAAGCCGGTTCCAATCTCGAAGGTTTAATGAGAATTGGAAGCCGGTTCCGATCTCGAAGGTTTAATGAGAATCGGAAACTGTTTCCAATCTCGAAGGTTTAAAGAGAATTGGAAATGGATTCCAATCTCGGAAGTTTAATGAGAATTGGAAATGGATTCCAATCTCGAAAGTTTAATGAGAATTGGAAATGGATTCCAATCTCGAAAGTTTATTTGTGTGAAGAGGGACCCAGTCTCATGCCATCAGAACCAAATCAGACAAAGCTCGTGGCTCCGTGTCAATAGACCTAGTCGATCTCCATACGGGAAGAAAGGTAGGCCACAAAAGTCGAAATGATTTCGATGTGACGAAAAAAGGTTTAGGGTTACGAAAATGAAGTGTGGGTCTCTTGTGAGGAAGAGTTGTCCCGACAGAGAATTTCAAAGCTTCTTGAGATAAATTTCGATTTGGAGTTGATTTGAAATGTTTGAAAAGATGAATTTAGAGTGGGATCCAATTTAAGATTCATTTTCATTTTGTTTGTCCTTTAACTTTCCAAATTTTTTTTAGCTGTGTATTTAATGTTCATGTGAATTTTATTTAGCGTTCACGTGGATTTTGAAGTTATTTTTATGTTTGGATTTTTAAGGAAAAATAATTCTCATTTATTATTTATATTTTTATTTTTTATTTATTTATTTATTTTTATTTTATTTTTATTATTATTTTTTTTTTATTTTTTTTCTGTTATTTGTTCGAAGTTCGTTTAACTTTAATGGCGTTTCCCGATCAATTTGCACAAAAGAAGTGAAGGCCAAAAATGTGACATCATCACTTTCATTCCAATCATGTCGAAGATACATCATACAATTCGATGCGGAATACATCTCATACAATCCATATAGACTCGAAACGGACTATGTATGATCTTTGTCGATCCATCCAAAAAGGTATCTGTCAAAAATCCATGTCTGAATAGTGAGGTGCATGGTCAATAACATCACCTTCCAAGCCATCCTTGGCAATGATGCCGTATGGATGTACGTTGGAGGTGTGATATTTTCCATGTAACTCACAGCTCGTAAGGCCGGAGGCTCTCTAGCTCCGGGTCCGGTCGGAAGTGATAAGGTGCTTTCCGTCGTCTATCCTTCGAAATTAGCCGAGATCCGCTTCACCGGTACTCCCGTATGCAATGTTTAGCGACATCCGCTCCGTTGCCCTTCGGTATCATGACGGAACCTACCGGTAATGGTATCTTTATCGGCCCTCGGAACTCACCCGGGCCTGCTATCCCGAGGTCGGATCCGAACATGATATTACACTCGTTCGGAAAAGAAGCGTGCGAAAGGTCGACAAAGTCGTGGTGATCTATGTGCGGGGGTATGCGATCACCCTTCTTGTAAATATTAATGATGCAAGCTGTCGGGTATGCAATCTGCCGGCGTACCCTCCATGTTATCATTCTTTTTACCATCCTTTTAATGACTAATGGCATTGGATCCACTGGCCATGACGGAGTATCCACGGTGGGTTTCCCTTCTGTCTTCTGCGAAGTTGTAGCAGACATCCACATTGTATTGTAATCCTCCCCTTCCCTAACATCCATCTCCGGGGTTACGAGTAAGTGTTTTCTCTTAAGCGACTCGCTCGGCCCATCTTTTTTAAATCCGGGATGCGATCCACGATTTGTCGTTGTTCGTATTCGAGAACACGTACGTATGTAACTCGAGGCCTTCAGTATATTGATCCTCCCGCCTCGATTCTCTCGAAGTATTCGAAAGTTTTCTTCTCGACATTCCGTATTCTTTCTAGCTCGTATTCCGGGATAATTTGCGAATGGCGAGCCCCGGTGACGTCTTGTGGGATATATGGCTCGAATCCTTCACGTTCTCCCGCATACCTCGGCTCCTCGGGGATGATGTCCGTCGGGACATCCTCCGGGGTTGCTCGCAACAAGGTCATGCATTCTTGGTGGCTTTGTCCGGTGGCGTTGTAGCCTTCTTTCTTCGTTCTTCTCGAGATTTCCCCGGTCTCTTCGTTATCCTCGGAGTCGGTCTCCTTTCTTCGAGTTCTCGGTGAATTGGAGTCCTTGAAGTGTATGTACGCGGCAGTAGCAATCGCCTCGTCGCGGCCGGTCCGTTGCTAATTTAGTTAACATCTTGCGGATACGGCGATTTTTGTTTCTTCGTTGAGTTCTTTGTGAGAGTAGCTCTTCGTATTTCTCGAATTTACGTAGGCGCGGAGCCGACAAGCTCGCCCTCTGCCGTAGCGACTACGGATTTGATTCTCTTGTCTTCTTCGAGTGTTTGTTTTTCTTTTCTTACTTGTCTGGATTGGTGGCTTGGGCCACCCACTTTCATTACTTGTATGGTCGGCGGTTCTTCTCGGTCGGTGGGACCCGGTCACTTTCCTCGTATTGCGGGCTCGCCGGTGCGAAGTCCGAGTCGATCTCTATTATCGCTCCATCTTTCACCCTCTTTTCGTCGAGTGCAAGGCTTACGCCATTTCTAAAGTTCGGGACCAACCGCCCGATTCGACATTTCCTGCGAAAAGACAAGGAAAAGGATCGAGGTCGTACTTAAGAACAAGAACATTAAGAAAATGTTTATTAAAGACGAGTTTTTTATTATTTTTATATTTTTAAATTCAACGGGAATGAAGTGGGAAAAGATCGGGAAAGAGATTTTGATTTGGGAAAGAAAACAAGGAAAACTTTATTATCATGATTTTATTTATCTTAGCACATTTTTATTATTTTGGGTTCGGACCCGGTCATAAGTAATTACTTCACCCGTGCTTCTAGGGATGGAAAATTCATTCCTTCGAAACATCGGGTAGCGTAATACTTTTTCGAGTATCGTCCATTGATCGGAAGCATATGTCGTTCTCCTTGGCGGTTCACTAGGCTGGTAGGAGCCTCCGAGTGAGACCGCTTCGACTACAAACGGTCCCTCCCGGGTGGGTTCAACTTTTCCTCCTATCTTGCGGTGTGCGAGAATAGGTCTTTTGAGAACGAGAACTAAATCACCAACTTTGAAGGTTCTTGGGCGGACCCGATCTGTCATGGGCTTGAACCATCTTAGCTTGGTATAGTTCTAAATTCTGCTGCTGCTGCAAGTCTTTTCCCTTCCGGGCTTTCCAATTCCTCCAGTCGTAATTTGGCATTCTCTTCGTCGTGATTTTGTTTGCAAGCTGCAATCCTAAGTGAAGGAAGGCTTGGACTTCTAAAGGTAACACTCGCATCGGACCCATACACCGGAGCGTAAGGTGTAGCTTGAGTAGGAGTTACGAAGGTTGTCCGGTAGGCCCATAAGGCTTCTAACAATTTCTCGTGCCAATTTCTCTTATTGTCGTCTAAAGTCTTCTTTAAAATTTGAACGAGAGCTTTATTAAAAGCCTCAGCAAGGTCGTTTGCTCTCGGGTAGTAAATTGTTGAATATCGCCAGTCGATTCCGTGTCTCCTGACAAAATTGTTGATTTGCGTGCTTCTGAATGCTGACCCGTTATCTGAGATGATCCTGCGCGGCACTCCGAAACGGTAGACAACTTGGTTCTTGAAAAGCCGTAGCACGTGATGTGCTTTCACTTCTCAAGTGGAGCCGCCTCGCCCATTTAGAAAAGTAGTACGTAGCACGCAAGAATGAAGCGATGTCCTTTTGAAGATGGTGGTTCTATTGGACCCACTATATCCGTGCCCCAACATTCGAATGGCCACGACGCAATTGTCGGATGTGGCACATTTGGAGGTTGGTGTAGAACCACTCGCGCACTTGGCACCGGTGACGGCTCTTGGCGATTTTCATGCGGTCGGTCATCATCGAGGGCCGGTAGTACCCTAGTCTTTTAATTTTCATTTTCATCTTTGGACCCGACTGGTGAGCGCCACGAGTCCTGAATGCACCTCTTTAACAATTTCACGGGCCTCGGACCCGCTTAGGCACCTTAGCCACATTTGATCAAAAGACCTTCGTATAATGTGTTGTTTATTAATGCGTAGGACAGAGTTCTTTTCTTGATACGGTGGCTAACGACCTATCGTCCGGTAGTTTTCCCGCTTGCGAGTAATCTATTAATGGCTATCGCCGATCTTCGTATTTTTTGTCACCTGTTGAAGCCGATTCTTCTCTTTTTTTGATTTGCGTATTGTGTCTATGTCGAGTCGTGATAGAACCCGACGTCCGTGAGCCGACACTTCCACCGATTCATCTTGCAAACAGGAAAATTCTTTTGCGAGACAGGCTAACGCATCTGCTAAAGCGTTTTATTTTACGGAATTTTGTAGATTGTCACATTCGGAATCCGTTCCAACAATTGTATGGCATACTTGGAAGTATTGCTCGAGTCTTGGTTTTAAAATTCCGTATTGTCCGCGATCCGTTGAATGATTAACTGCGAATCCCATAGATGTTGATGTCCGTTATACCCATTTGAATAGTTAATTCTAGTCCTGTTATGAGGGCTTCGTATTCGCTTCGTTATTTGTACACGGCTACGTCGAGTGGTAGGAGTATCTTAACATCCCCCGCTCCGGTGTTATAATGATTAGTCCGATCCCTGCCTTACCGGGCACTATCACTTGTGATTCTTCGTCTTTATGTGCTGAAGACGCTCCATCGAAATACAATTCCCAACGTCGATCATCAGGGTCTTCTAGGTTCATTATTTGTTCATCTGGCAAGTCGTCATTGAGAGGAGATTCTGCCGGCAAAGGGTGTGCTGCGAGGAAGTCTGCTAGGACTTGTCCTTTTACGACACGAAGAGGCACGAAAGTTATATCGAATTGCAATAATATCATTGACCATCTGGCAAGTCCGCCGGAAAGCGTTGGACGGGTCATCACGTATTGCAATGGATTAAATTTCGAGATCGGAGTTGACCTTATGAGAAAGCATGTAGTGCTCGAGCTTTTGAGCGGCGAAGATCGGGGCTAACCGGTGCTTTTCAATTGCGGGATACCTTATTTCCGTCGGCGAGTAAACGACGGCTTAGGTAGTAAAGAGCATTTTCTTTATCCTCATCATTGACACAATGCTAACGAGGCTCCGAGAGAGTCGTCTAAAGCCGCGGTATAAAGTATCGACGGTCTACCCGAGGCCGGGGCATGCTAAGACGAGGAGGTGTCATTAAATATTGCTTAATGTCCTCGAAGGCCTTCTGGCATTTCTCTTCCCAAATAAATTTGGCGTCCTTTTTAACTAGTGCCGAGAAAGGCTGACACCTACTCGACAAGTTTGAGATAAAGCGTCGAAGATATGCCAACTTCCCTTGAAAAGATCGTAGTTGTTTTAAGGTTACGGGAGGTGGCATTTCTAAGATGGCTTTTATCTTTCCGGATCGATTTCAATTCCACGATGTCGGACAACGAATCCTAAGAATTTCCGGAGGTGACGCCGAAGGCGCATTTTAAGGGATTCATCTTAAGGTTGAATTATCTTAATCGTTCGAAAACAATTCTCGAATCATACGAGTGGTTTTCCTTTACTTTGCTTTTGATGACCACATCATCCACGTAGAATTCGACTTGATTGTGGATGAGATCATCAAAAATTCTTGTCATCGCTCTACGGTAGGTTGCTCTCGCGTTCTTCGGTCCGAATGACATCCTTTGTGTAGCAATATACTCCGATCGGCGTTACGAATGCTGTAAGTTTTTCATCTTACGGAGCCATTTTTATCTGGTTGTATCACGAATATCCATCCATGAATGAGAATATTTCATGTGTTGAAGCGATGTCGATCATTAATTCAGGATCGGTAGAGGAATTCATCTTTTGGACATGCCTTGTTTAAATCTGCGAAATCCACACAAATTCGATCCGAACATTCTTCTTCACGCTGGTACCACATTGGCTAACCAAGTCGGGTATTGTTCTTCACGGACAAATTTAGCGTCTATTAGCTTTTTAACTTCAGCTATGACTTGTTGTTCGATTTCTAGACGCATTCTTCTGGGACCTTGTCTGACTGGAACAGAAGCAGGATCCACTCCTAGCTTATGGACTGCGACCTCTGGAGCTAAACCTGGCATCTCATCGTAACTCCAAGCAAAACAGTCTTTAAATTCCATTAATAACTTGATTATTCCATTGTCCTTAAATCTTCATATCTGCAGAAAAACATAAAAATACCCTTCTTTAAAGTGCAATATCATCAAAATCAGTATAAAATATGCATGAACATCTTAACATTTTTTTCTGGGTCAATCATCCTTAATAAGGGGCAAGCCATACTGGAGCGTCGTGCATTGGAAGATATTCTGATGAACCGTTGGTATGGAAATGAACATGTCGATTTGTTCGTCATTATGTTGGCTGAAAAGAGGACATGTCATATGAACTGCATAGACCTTTCATAAATGTGTCCCCACTGTATTGGGTGATTACAAATATTTAATTTATTATATTTTTTTTAAGAACTTATCTTCCTTTGTAGACTGAAAACATTCATTTCTTCTCTATGTGTATTCAAACATGTTATAGACGTCTCGTTTAGCATTAAGAGACCATCATAGTAACAAATATTTCTCAGGAATCAGTTTAACTTTAACCACATTAAGAGCATGCAGTGCATGTGAACATAACAACCCCTTCATTTCAAACTTGTGGAAACTGCAAGTGACATCGGAATTAACTTAGTCAAAATTCATAATCCATGTCTTCGGCGTCCCATCATTATCCAACTTGCGTATATAATATTGCGACCCACTATCTGCGGTGAATTCAAGAGTAAGTCCACATAAGCCATTGAGTAGCTCTTGCTCGAACATTGAGTAATACTTCCTCGTATAAAAGGACGAAGCTTGCCTCAAAACTGGGTTGACTTTAACCATTGGCGTAGTGACATGTTGACCACATTTGAAGTCTTCGTCCTTCTTGTTCTTGCGCCATGATTTCATTATATTTTATAGGCCAATAAAACAATCTATCAGAGAGCTTGTAAGCTTTGAAACACCATGACATACATTATTTGTGGACTCACTTCTTTGAGTTGATATGATTCCCATCTCAAATATTTCTTTATTGAAGGTAGTGGACCATTTGTGTCTGATTTTGTAGATATCATGAAACCACACATTACTGTGGAGGTTACCTACTTCAATCATTATGGACCATGTTTCTTTGAACTCCTCCTCCGAATCACATGTACTCATGCAGTTATAAAAAAGTTCGGTGACACTCTTGATAGCAACTCCATAATGCACTTTTGAAGTCATTTTTTGTAGATGTCTCATTGGCACAATCTATGCTTTGTCTGTGGGAGAAATTCTTCAGTGGCCCTTGCCATATCTTGGTTCTGATCTGTGAAAATACATTTTGGATGCTTGTCACCCATTATTCGAATTAAAACTTTGAATAACTATCTAAACGAATTAATAATTTTCTCAAACAAGAAGCCAACCCCAAACAGGATGTTCTGTCAATGGTGGTTGACCCCAATAAAGGGAGCGTAACATATGTTATACTTATTTAATCTACAGCTTGTATAAAAAATTACTACATCCCAAAAACAATCATAATCTATCCTGGATAACCCATAATCCAAAAAAAAACTTGTTAATTTACCATACTCATCAGTTTGTAAATCACATCCAAACAAGCTATCGTCAGCTTGTCTCTCCATGAACAATTGTATTAGAGAATTGACATCTCATTGTTCAATCTTTTGTCTTTCTTATTGTTTAATGAAATTGAATGTATCTCTATTCGTGCATTCCAAATTCTCCACTCCCCCAACCTCCGTAGCTATGAAGTTATATGCATACGTTGCTCTGATACCTGATCAGGTCATTGATCTATGAACATTTGCATTTAAGTCACTTAACCTTCTACTGAAACAAAGAATATGCTTATCACCACATTCAACCAGAGGATGGTTTGTGACTCTAAATGAATTTCTTCACTGTCTAGTTGCCTTTAAGATCAACTGCATATCAAACCATTGCTTGATAGTCAGTCCTTGTGTTTGAATTTTTGTACTTAACTGGATTCATAACGTTAGAGTCCTTCTGACCGGCTTTTCCACAAAGGTAATATTTGGACTTCATTTGCTTGGAATTCAGCCAATAACTATTGTGGTCCTTTCGAACAATAAATCCTACATGATGTGCATAGACACAATAGTTTTCATAAGCTTCTTGCACATTGTGGATGGTGGTGCTGAGAAACTTCTCTGCAATTGGATCATTGTAAACAGTTCTCTGCTCAGGTGACTGCACATTTGCACAAATTTAGTCCATTGTCAGCAGGATGAGAAAAACAAAACAAAAAAACAAAAACACTACAAATCGCCAAATTAAACACACATCAGAGAACACTACTAGAATACCTTCATAAAAAACATAATAAAAACACTATTATAAAGCAACATTAACATAATATCAATTCCACAAACCTTCATAACACCTGTATAATATCACAGTAACACTAGAATAACACCACAAATAAGTAGCACGCGTGCATACATGAGAATAATTCGATAATAAAATTAAATAACCTACAAATTAATAGCACAATAACAACCAATATAACACACAAGAAAAACATAACAACACCACCACATTAAGACTAAAAATAATACACAATAATGTCATAATACCACAACAACATAGTTAAATAACACAATAACAAAACAACAAAAATACATCAAATTAACACTACAACTTACACATGCAAAAAAATAATATTATACCACATTAACAAACCTAAACCATAAACCCAGAAAAAGTAGTACACCCAGCCTAAAACTAAAATAACAGTAGAATAACATAGTAAAAATTATCAGACATACATAAGAATAACACTAGACTAATACCGCCGTACAAAACAACAACAAAACTAAAAAATAACACAACAATAAAAACCAAATGAACAGATAATAAAAACATAACAGTACCACCATAGTAAGACTGATAAAAGCACTATCATACCAGATTAACATGCCTTAAACCCAAACAAAAAAACACATAGTAACCAAGCCTAACACCAGAATAACATGGAAATAACACATTAAACTTAAGAAGCATGCATAAGAATAAGGCTATAATGAAACCATTATACAACACCATAATAGAAGTTAAACCTATCTTTCAATCTCAACATACCAAATAAAAAATAAAAAGACAAAACATTATAAAAATAACACCATTATCACACGATGAAAACAACACTGACTCTACCCTGAGCTGACACAAAAAAGACGAAAAACAGAAAACTAAATTCTCACTTACTTATCCAAGTCCAGCGAGATTGATGGTTGCAACAACTCCAGGATTTTGTCGTTTGGCGAGGAGTCCATCAAAATCCTAAACCCTAAGCCAATGGAACAATAGCTACAAAGCTGGGCGCGACAAAACAAAAGTGGCACAAAAACCTTTTAAGAATAAAGTTTCCGGTACGGGTTGGGTCGAGCAATGAACGCTTGATTTTTTTTCATTAAGTTTGCTTTGGGATTCATACGCTCCACGTGTCAGCACGTCATTCGACTTCGCACCTACCTCCACGTTGGGAGTCCTGATGGAATATTTTGCCCTAAGCAGAGGGCGAAAAACCTTAGCACAATTACATACATACCACCTAATTCTAACGTATTAGATATATGGCCCTTGATAACTCAGACACTATTTGGGGCACATTATTGCCCGCGGCCGCATTTTGAAGAAGCCGCCATTGTGTTTGGTATGCATGTTTCACATGTGTTCTGCATTTCCACATTTTGGATTTGGTAATAACATGGCCCGCAGAATGACCCCCGCGGGCCGCGTTTGTTTGCTGATTATTACGGATCTGCCATCGTCTTTGCCCTAGCGCAATCTCACTTCTCCTATTTTCTTATATCGTCCCGATCCCCTACTCTTCGTTTTTAACTTCTCTCCCTGATTTCTGCTACCGATAGATTTGTAAGTATGATATGAGTATGAAATTATTTTCATGTGGATGGAATGATTTTTAAAGTAGGTGTTACTTCGGCTACGATTTGGATTTCGTTTGTTGGTTTTGTTGGCTTTTGTATTTAGGATTTTAATACATCATTCTTGTTAGATTTGAAAGATATGCATTCTTCTGTTGGCATTTCAGTATGGGCCCTCACCCATTCACTGCATTCTTCATTGTTTTGGATTTTGGATTGGAATTGTGTAAGGTACGTAAGTATGCTGCTTTTGGATTGGCCATGCAATTTGTTGGCTTGGATTGGCCATACGATTTATTGGTTTCAATTTTTTTGTTTCTTGGATTTGTTTGGTTTCTTGGTTTGCATATTGTAACAAAATATCTTGTGCTTTTATTGGCTTGGATTTGCCATGCAATTCTGTTGGCTTGGATTGTATTAGCCATGAGGTATGCAGGGTAATGGATTGGTCATGCTTAAAGAGTGCTATGCCGCTATGTCACACAAGCCACGTAGCTATGGGAAACAATTCTACAGTTGCCCGTGATGGGTTGACGATGCGGACAACTGTAAGTTATATAGGTGGACAGAGTCTCGTCGATTCAACTGCCGATTGTGATTGGGTCGCGTTGCTTGCGGGTACACGGTAACTCAACCGAACAACATTACTCATGATAGTGTCGTGTATATTTAAAAATGAGTATTATCACGCTTTTTAATTATAATTTTAATATATTTTTCTCTTTTTAATTAGGTTTATTTAAACTTGCTCTTAAATGTGGTGTATAAACTTTTTATATATTAATAAGTGATTTTGGTTCCAAACTACTAAATGTGTAATCATTAAAGTTATGTTGCAAACAACATACCTGCTTAATACAAGAATGGTCATTTATTTAGAAAAAGCTGTGAATCAGCCGTTTTCGAAATGCAAAAACTAAACAGCTAAACATTTTATCCAGATCAACGACAAAATAATCATTTATCCATAAACAACTGCAAATCAGATATTCTTTATATGCGTACCCAAAGAGTCAGTCGGCTTATCCTGATAAATTGCAGATCAGCAGTTCATCAAGATAAGTTGCTAGATAAGTTACTTATATGAATAAGCTAGATAAGCTGCAACTACTTCAAACAAACTTTTAATTTTTATATTTATACCACACAAATCTTTCATACTATGTAAGAATGTGATTTTTTAAAATTTTAAATATGTGAAAAATCTTTACGACAAAATAATCTTGTTGTCATAATTTATTTCCAAACACGGCTTTTACAACATATTAAATTTTGCAGGTAATCCACATGTATCAAATAATACTTAATAACATCAAATTAAGTGAAATTCAATGAGTCTAATCATTAAATTAAGTGAAATTAGACATTGAATTTCACTTATTTAAACACTTATTTTGACTACAAGTATTGAAATTTGAAAGTTGATCAAATTAGTGCATTTAAATTTGTTACCATGTCTTTTTTTTCTGTTTAACTTGAGCTCATTTAAATTTGAATTGGATCGTCTTTTACATCTTTAAATCTGTCTTGTCGAAACCTTTAGTTTTGGCATGTACTAAATATCTATTTGAGGCAACTGTATCTTATTCATAAGCGTTGTGAAGCTGCTGAAAAATAATCTGATATTGCAAAAAAGCTGCAGCAGCTATTACATTTTATTTATTTATTTTTTAAAGTCAATCCACTTACAGGAAATCATCACCAGACCTAGCCATGACAGGTGAGAAAAATGTTGATTTCCGTCGTAGCTTTTTCAAAATGTTGCCAAAACGCAGTTTATCCAAATGAGCAAAACTACGGTGCCGTGTCGCACCACCTACCGCACTACTACACCAAATAGACCCTAAGAGATGTATATGACCAAACACAAATCTCGATGCATACTAGATAAATATCATATTTAATTTTAAAATCATCCAAACTTAGGTTACAATAAATTTATAATTAAACAGAGCAGCTCGACAAAACAAGTCCAATAACACTGAAAATAATTAATTACGAGTCAAAATAAGCTCAAATTAAGAACTCAAATTGTAATTATAAACACTTTCACATCAATTGGAAAACAAAAGAATCTCCAAATTTGGCTTGCTCATAGTTAAATTGAGTGGTTCAACGAGAAGAATCCAATTAACTCAATCTCACAGAATTATGAAATCGTTAAAACTCTTAAATGCTGGAAAAATAGTTGAAGATTAAATTAATAGACACAAATCATTTAATAAAGTGTTTGTACATATAAAAAATAATAAATAGACTCACATTCTTCACATTAATGGAGGAGGAGAAGATAAGAACGAATTGACAACCAAGACATAACTCACGAAATGAAATGTAGGTGCACGATCACTAACCATCATTGACCATTACCAGTGATTGTTGTAGCCAGTAAGTATGATTGTTACAATCATAAACTATAGTTATTTTATGTTCTTATTGTATGTATGCTGGAAAATTTTACGATCGCGGATTTTAATAAAATATGAGTTTAATGAAACAAAAATATAAATGATGATGTATTTAATTTTTTAAAAAATGTTAATATTTTATTAATCTTCAAGTTTTATTGGATAAATTTTTTATATTATTATATTTTATATGTAAGAAATTATTGTGTCCCCACACATTATTTGCTATATCACAAATTACATTTCTCTCTTCTATTTATATACTGGCCTTATATTTTATTAAAAATGAGTAAATATAATTTAAATATACATATTATATTGATTATAAATAATGCATAATGTTCAAACTCACCAAATTTGAATGCACAAACAATAAATTATTCAAAATTAATAAAGAATTTATAAGCACAAAAAAGGGCATAAGACAAAATTTGGATACAACGAATGCCCCTCATTTCTCTTGATTGGTGAGGAGAAATTATTACGTCCGAATACCAGATGCTGGCTGTTTCCGGACAATATATGCGATATACTTATCGCGTGAGATTTTTTTTCTTCTCGTCGATTAATGTATCCCGTCCGTTGTCCAAAGACAGTTTTACATTCCGACTCCGGACGCAATAATTTTTCACTGGGGAGTGCTCTCTTTGATGAACTCTTTTTTAGCTATTTTTAATCATTTATTTTTATATAAATATTGTTTTCTTACTGTTACGAAAAAAGCGAGCCCAATTAAGCCCATGCATGCGGTCCAGATAAGCTTTTTATGGGCTTCAATCCACGATGTCCAGCCCCACTTTGCTCTCATGTCTCTGTCAGCTGCGTCTATGGTCCACTCGAAAGGCCCCGTTAAAGCTTCTCTCCGCATTTCCACAAACACCTAGTAAATGCTTATTGCTACCCTTCCAAAGATATGCTATTAAATTATTGTAATAATATATATATTTTTTTATTTTAAAGTTAAAATAAACATTTTCATTGAAAATGAACCGGTGTTGATCATGTGGAGTTCTAACGGTCCTGAAAGAGGAGAATAATCGACATAATGCCAAAAGGTTCGAGCCAAAACGAGCAAGTTTAAAACTGATATAGGGTCTGTTTGGCGCAGCTGCAGATTATTCAGATTATGCTGATAAGCAGATTATTCTGATAATATGCTGATTATCAGCTGATCCAGATAATCTGTCTGTCTGTTTGGTTTCAGAGTTTGAAAAACAGCTGATTCTGGAAAATTGATCATTCTGCCCCTGTTCAATCTGTGCAGTAGAATTTGTTATTTTCCAATATAAAATTTATGATTTGTTTTAATTAAATAAATTTATAATGTTTAATATGTATTATGAAAAATTATAATTCGTAATCAAAATAATTTATAATGTTTATTTATTATTTTGAGCAGGAGTTAACCTATATCGAGCAAATGAAATCCCACTGGTTCTTGATTATTTTGAGCAGGAGTTAACTTATTATTTTATTACGAAATCCCACTGGTTCCATTTCTCCTTCGTTTTGCCTTAAATCCGGATTTTGTAACTTATTTAATAAATTTTCCAGAAGCTGACGCGAGCGAAGCTTCATGCAGAGAGGAGGTCAATATTATTTACCATGGATTTTGTAACATGGATCTACGGGAGAAGCTGACGCGAGCGTTGGAACATGGATTTACGAGAGAAGCTGACGCGAGCGAAGCTTCATGCAGAGAGGAGGTCGAGCGAAGGCTAGGGTCGACGAAGCAATCTCGTAGGAGAGGCGAACGACTTCGACGATCTCGTGGGGTAAGGCAGAGAAGATGGTTGCAAGGCAGAGAGGAGCAGAGAGGCGAACGACTTCGGCGATCTCAGTTAGCGGCTTAGCCTTCCTCCTTAGCGCATCGATCGTTAGCAACGAGGGCAGTCCCGTATATTCCTTCCTCCGAATGTGAATCGCACGCGGATCGCGGGGTTATATCCGCGATCGGATGGTAATGTAAAAAGAAAACGACGATTTCTGGAACACACTTAAAAAGTGTGAAACAAACGTCTAGGCGGCGTTTTTGAAAACGCCGCCGCTCCAATAAGCTGTCCCAAATGGAGCCATAGTCATGAAAGGTGATCAATGGTTTGAATTTGAGTTGTTTGTTCTAAAATGAGATAAATAAATGTTTAAGCTAACTAGTATGAAGTAGTTAACTTGAGGGAAAAATCTAAACCGCAGTGTTTCCAATTAAATTGGGAGTGTTCAAAAGCTCACACATCTATCATCAAGAGTCGACAATCGAACTAACTCAACATATTGAACTAGTCTTTCAGATTTGAAGCCAATTAATATATTGGGAAGGTCAAACTTTGTTATGCCATTAGTCCATAAAAAAAATTAGTCATTCTGTCTGACTAATCAAACTAAACATGTCATGCAAACATATTATCATTAGCATGATTTTTCTTGAATAATTGCATTAGAGCATTAGTATATTCGTTCTCAAATTTTGCTCTTTTATCTTTTTGTATATGATTATAAGCATCTCTTCCCGTAAAACCTAATACTTCAACAAGATATCAGAATGTATCAATAGTTATAATTTATGCTTGTGTCATCGATTACAACAAACTTGTTTTGTCTTCGCTGATTTTCTGGTGTGATCTCAACAAATATTGATTAGTTGGCATGAGTAATAAATGATTGTGGTTATCTATAAACTTATTTACAATTCAATTACCTTCAAGAACAATGATAAATCCAATCATTTCTAATAGTCAGTCGTAATGTCTGATTTATGTAATTTCACCGCAATGCTTAAATTGGGTCATTGCTTAAAACTAGACTTTGAGCATATAAAATCATAATGTGAACATAAGAGCAATACAAATCATAGGCTTACTTTTCATTATGCACAACAGTGCAAGAAAATTTTTTGTAATCAGTTCATAATTTATGTGATCGGGTTATCACTAGCAAGTTTTGACATATGATCCTACAAATTCAAGATAAAATAAATAAGTAGACATTGGACCGTTCCCTTCGGTACAACTTTGAAATAAATCAGTACACACATGATTGTATAACTAGTGATAAATCAGTCAATCCTATTATTGGGGAAAGGAAAAACATATAAATTCATTATTTCTATATATACAATTTCGTTTATTGTTTTGTCAACATTGCATCGTTATATTCAGTAGAACCGTATTATGCCAGTTACACTGAGATAAATTAGTAAAATTGATACAATACGATTGTACAAGTAGTGATACATCAGACAATCATATCAATGAGAAAAATAAAAAATTACAAATTCATTATTTTTATACATAAATTTTTTTATTTTATTTTGTTATGTTCTTTTTTAAAAGGATGCAACATTGCAATGTTTCATTCGCTACAAATGAGTTGTATCGGTTGTACTAAAATAAATCAATATAACTAATACAACATGGTTATACATGTAGTGATAAATCATAAAACTAATAAGTAGAAGAAATTAAAAAATTATATTTTCTATATTCATTTTTTTTTTTAAATATTTTTTAAACTAATATATTAATTCGGTACAACATTATTCTATCGGTTGTACTGAGATAAATTAGTACAACCAATACAACATAGTTATATAAGTAGTGATAAATCAGTTGATCATAGAAAAAAAAGAAATTCATACTTTTTTAGACAATTTTATTTTTATGTTATGATTTCTTACAATAGATAGGTCATTGCATCGTGACATTCGATACAATCACTTTGTATCAGTTACAATAAAATAAATCAGTAAAACCAATGCAACGTGATTGTACAAGTAGTGATAAATTAGTCAATCATATTCACTTGGAAAAATAAAAATTACAAATTCATTTTTTTTATATATACAATTAAATTTATTGTTATGTTACAAATTTTCACAAGAGATACTCTATTGAATCGCACTCTTTTGTACAACCGCGTTGTATCGGTTGTAGTAAGATAAACTAGTACAGTTAATACAACAAGATTGTACATGATAAAATTTGTCGATCTTAACCACAAGAATAACAAAAAAATTAAAATCTCATTCGTCAGCACACAATCAAGGTAGTCTCATTTGAATATTAATTATTAAGTGTTATATGTATCAAACCGATCCAATTAATAAAAAAAAATTTTATTTACAATGCAAACAAAAATTTATTTCGAACTTATTATTGAGTTCAAGTCTATAATTTCATCACTGCAAAGAGAAGCAGATTTGATCTCAGCATTGATTAAGTTACCATTTTGATGTTCTTCATGAGTTTCAATGACGATAATGAATTCTTTCTGAGTTTCAGTAATGATAATAACTTTTTTCTAATGTTCTGCAACGAAAAAATCTTTCATACATAAACCCTAAAATTTAAACGATCCAATATTCTTATTTTCTTTTATATTTTTCGTGTTCTTTTCATATGTTAACATGACACGCCTAGTCAGACCACATGGTTACTTACATCGTTTATTATTAATTTTTTAAAATAAAATAGATGATCAAAAAATAAAATAAAAAAAAGAGGCAAATTTGGATTGAATTCTGCATGCAGCTCTACGTGTGTTATTCGGATTCAATAATTTTTTAGGGTGAATTATTCTCTCACTTAAAAAACGAAAAAAAAAGAAGGTTAAACAATTTTAAAAATTGAGATTATGAATGTATTTATATATGTCTGTATAGATAAGATGACAGATTCTTAAAACGGGCAACATGGCGCGCGGGCCAGTGCTGGCTTCACTTTCATCCCTGCGGCAATGGCCAACCATTTCCGGTAACTATCGCTTTTACGCTCCGATTTCTACAAAAGGAATCCCCGCCGGAGCTTTTACTTCTTCTCAGCCTTTTATAGAGCTTTCTTCCTCATCTCTCCCATTCTCCATTAATAATCACTGCTGTTTCTGTAGACTGTAAGAGCTAGGAGAGGGGAAAAGAGATTTCAAGATGGGGAGGGGGAAGATAGAGATTAAGAAGATAGAGAATCCGACTAATCGGCAAGTGACTTACTCCAAGAGGAGAGCTGGGATTATGAAGAAGGCGAGGGAGATCACTGTTCTCTGCGATGCTGAAGTTTCGCTTATCATGTTCTCGAGTACTGGGAAGTTTTCTGAGTACTGTAGCCCTTCGACGGAGTGAGTACTGCGAGCGGTGTCTTTTTGTTTGGAATATCTGTCTTTAGTTACAACTGTTTCTAGGGTTTTCTATTTTGTTCGTTTTTATGTAGAACGAAGAAGGTTTTTGAACGCTATCAGCAGGTGTCTGGTATTAACTTGTGGAGCTCGCAGTACGAGGTGTTAGATCTGCAAGCCTTATAGATTTCCATTTTTTTTAGTTTGTTTGGTGGAGATGAGGATTGATATGTAGTGTTTGTTTTGTGTTTTGTGTTTGAGCGGAAACAGAAGATGCTGAATACGCTTAACCACTCGAAGGAGATCAATCGTAATCTGAGGAGGGAAGTAAGGTGGGTGTAAGAGAAGGGAGAAAGAAGAACGTAGGAGAAAGGAAACTGGAGTTGGGTGTCAGATAAAGCTGTGAAAGCTGTTGCTTGTTTACGATTTCTTTTCTTTTCATTTTTTCTATTTTGATTTGGGAAACATTAATTTATGTTTTCCTTCTTGGATGGTGAGAAGGCAGAGAATGGGGGAAGATCTAGAGGGACTGGATATCAAGGAACTGCGCGGTCTTGAGCAAAACATTGAAGAGGCATTGAAGCTAGTACGAAATAGAAAAGTGAGATCTCAACTATGCCTTCTATACACAACTTCTCTTTATGAAAGCTTGCTCTTCACTATCATTCCTCAAATTTCAAAGCATAGGTGGTTTCTCGGCTAGTTTAAGAGACTATTGAACATTTTCTGTAATTGGAACTGTTTGCTTTTACTAACCATATAAGATTTAATGCAATTTACTTGAAATATTAACTCTGTGGTCTGGAGCTTTATTTGCTCATTATCTAAAGCTTACTAGAGATACTAATCTCTAGTAGTTGATAATAAATTGTTATTTCCATGGGCTAACACTTTTTATATGAATGATTTATTGACAGTATCATGTAATCAACACTCAAACGGACACCTACAAGAAGAAGGTATTTAATTTGTCACCTTTTTTTTATTATTTTTAATCTATATTTTCGTTTCTTTTATTTCATATATGCTTTTGAGACGTTGATTTCTCCCCTTTTTGAGTGGAAAATTAGTTAATATGCAAGAGAATCAAGATTTATGTAACCCTCTAGAAAGAAATACTTGATAAATGTAGTTATTGTGGAATATAAATGCGGTTATTGTGGAATATATATATATATATATATATATATATATATATGTGCGAGCGCGTATTTGGGAGACAAGTTAGTAGGCATTTGCGTCATCAGTCATAAGATCCCTCTAATTGGAATTCGATCACTACAAGAATGGATAACACATATGGAACGGTATTCTCAACTACAACCCTTTACATATACATACATATACATATATATATATATATATATATATATATATATATATATATATATATATATATATATATATATATATATATATATATATATATATATATAGTTTCGTTAAACATAGGGTCAAAGATTTTACAAAAGGCTCTAACATTTTGCGAAATAGGAATTCCCGTAAGACATTTTTTCTTTGGCTTTTGATCGCCATATCAAACTATTGGGAGAGAACTCACAAAATTAATATTCAATGAATGCTTAATAAGATTTTTGTTCAGGATGTTTCGAGTGTATTTCTCACCTTATTAATAAATATCGAATTGACACACTTTTTTTTTGGGAAAAAAATACTTATACTTGGGAGAAGTCATTTCATGTGACAGTTTATAGCTTATCTTTATATATTCTGTGATAAAAATACATGATTGATGGATAGAACATTTGCTAAACTATCCAAAATAGGATAGTCAACTCAATTGAGAGAAAAAGATCCTCAAAGTTTGGTTCATTATGTAAATTAAAATCTTTTGGATATTGTAGTTGCATCTTTTTGTTCCCTATATATATATGTGTGTGTGTGTGTGTGTGTGTGTGTGTGTGTGTGTGTGTGTGTGTGTGTGTTGAAATTTCTTACAGAGATAATTTTTGGCTCATAAATAAAATTTATCTATCCGTTAAGTTTCATTAGCTCAAGCACATTCTTCACATTTTTAGGGGCATTTATATGCATACCACCTAATTCTTATGTAGATATTCACATCTAACAAGTACGCTTTACTATTTACATTCATACCATCTAAATATATATAATTCAAGTTTTGGTTTTAGATATATTAATACATGGGAATTAAGGGGCATGCATTTAAATCCTCCTTTCAAATACCATTTCACAGTTGAAATAGCTAACAAAATTAATTTCCTCATTGGTATGCTATGTGAGTTGACTAAAGTAACACTAAAATATCTCCCTAATTGTTTAGTCAAACTCAACATTCACTGCTATTATATCTAGTCAATTCTTTAGCCAATGTTGAAACAAATTAAGTTCCAGAGTTAAAAATCGTCTAGAAATGCGAAATATCAAGATGCCTTTGACTTATCTAATAAGGACAAGGCATGAAATCTTTGAATATATTCGTTGTTGAGGAACATTTACCATATATTTCTCACGTATGTGCTTCTCATAATGGTGCCTTATTAGGGTAGAGTGTCTTCTCTAGGAAAATATTTACTTATTTTTAGTATGAAACTGATTTCAAAGTTAAGCTCTTCTACCCACATTGCTTCCATATTCCATGGAGATCGTGTTATGAGCTACTATATATCATTGTCAAATTTAATGATAGTAATTTAGATTTAATATATTATAGTTAAGATTTAAATTTCGGTGCTTTTTTTTGATATTTGATGATTAAATTTTTATATACAGTTATTCTACATTTTAAATTAATGTTAGTTTAAAATTGTAAGTTTATAAAATTGGTTTTAGCTGTCAATCATATATGAATGTCATTTGAGATTTTCTGTCATATTTCGGTCGACAAGCATAAAACTTTTATGACGAAAGTCAATGATCAAACAATAAAATTATATTATTCTGACATTCACAACAACTCACGACAATCATCTAAGCAAAAAAGAGCTATTAAATCACACAATTTGTATGCATCATACAAATCAAATAATAAGATATCCTGATATAACAAAAATTTCAATAAAGAAACTTAACTAAAAAATTTCAGTACTTGTTTTCATTTGCTCTTCTTCTCTTAAAAATTTATTTTTGATATCAATAACTTATTTAATTTAGCTTTTTTATAAAATAATCAATTTAGTAACAAGTTATGTTATAAAACAATTCCCTCAGTCCATATGTGTGTGTGTGTATTTTTTTTTATAATAATTTTTAAAGTAGTTTAAATTGTACTTCACTTAAATAATCCCAGGAGTACCATACAAACATTATATCAATTAAGATACATCAATTTATCTTTCATTTTCAATTCTTTTTCCTAAGTAACATGCCTAACTAGAAATACCTTTAGAAGATGACTCCTCATATTTTCCTAAAACTTTACTTCATTTGATTTTTCTTTTAACTTATTTTTGTTAATAAAATATTTGTTAAACTTTCTTTTTAAACATTAATGTTTATTTATTTTATATATACTACCATGATTAAACCGTTAAAAACGAATGTATTTTAAAATAAAGGAAGAAATTTAATATAAGCATTAAAATAATTACTCTCATGACCTTTATATAATTTATTATGACACTTATTCTTCAATTTCCACTTTCTTTAATGCTGTAGTTAATCAGTAAAATTACCTGTTTAGTCATAATATTTATAATATGATACTGTACTTTAATATAAAGTAAGTGATTATTTAATTTGCTAAATTATAATATCTTTGGATTTGCTAAATTTGAAACTTAATATTTATAAGTTGATTTTATAAATTAAACTCACAATATAAATTAAACTCACAATAATCTTATTTTATGCTTTCATTTATTAGTAAAAATAATGAGCAACCTCGAATAAAGCTCGTTGAGCTAAAAGATAAATATTTAATTTATATTGCTCATAAATGAGCTATAATGGAGTCATAATCGTGCTTGTTCATAAACTTATTCACGAGCTTAAATTGATATTATTTTTGAACATAGACTAACCAAACAACAAATTGGTTAAAATTGTTCATTTTGTAATGAAATATGTATTAAAGTGTTCTACCTCGTTTTATTAATTAATATAATGATCATGAATGAACAATAGTCGAGTCAAGAGACAAGTAACTTGTCAAAAGCCCAATTCATTTGCAAACTCACTTACTTGTGAGCTAGTAAGCTTGAGCTTACGAGTTGAGCTTATCGGGTCATGCTTGAGCTCGAGTTCAAACACAAGCTTGTTTATTAAATGAGCTAGGGTTCAACCTTGGCTAGGCTTCACTTATCGGCTTGCGAGCCAAAGCGATTAGCTTATCGATGCTCATGTTGATGCCTTCTCCGTTGAGCTGTTATAACATTTGTCCGTCAACCAACAATATCTTCTCTGGTGAGCTCCCATGATAAATTGATTTTTTGCTCGAGCTTTGAGCCTGCTATTATCATTACAACCTGAGCTTGAGCTCAATTCGAGTTCAAGCTTGTATTTTGATGGACCAATTGTGCTCGAGTTAGGCAAGACTCAAACTCAACTCGACTTGTTTACACCCATATCTCTCTCTCTCTCTCTCTAGCTACGTGGCATTCATTGCCTCTTCTATGCGCGATTTTGTCGTCCGATCATGATGTTGTCACCTCTTTTTTTCTTCACAACCAACACACAAACATTAGCTGAAGAAGTTGTCCGCCTCCTCACACTCTTCCACTATGCGTAGTGTGCCTTGAGCCTCTCCTCTCTTGCCGCTTCTCTCCCGATCACTCAATATATTTTGACCTTATCTTGCTCCTTGTTCGAACTGTTATTTATGATACCCTTTTTCACCTCCTAATTTATGTAAATTTCATATAAAGAACGTGCCGGTTCAATTATCATTTAGTAGTTCCTCTCTCTTCACTCTCACATTCGTTCAATCTTGTCTCACTCATTATAAATTTTTCTTAATCAAATTATACTTCATTAATTCTTTATTTAGTTTTGATAATTTAATTTTTTTCATTTGATATTAAAGCTGTATTAACATTAAAAACATTTTTTATCGCTATACTTTTATAAAATGATTAATTTTTTTTTATTTTAATTACTTTAAATCTTTTTTTTATCTTTCACTCGCCTCTCCCAAGTAAATAAAAATCAAACTATTAACTCTAAGTTGTATCTTAAGCCTGACTTTAGCCTTAAGTAATGTGGTTTCAAGACAAAAGTAGGATTCTTTCAAAAAGAAATATGGAACAACTAAAAGATTGAACGCTTTCTTCATGAAAACATGGAAGCTGATTGATTCAAATGAAGAGATGTAGAGCAAATATGGAATGTTGAAGAGTTCTGTCATTCCCTATTTATAAGAAATTAAGGGCCCGAAAATCAACAAGTTAAGTATTGAATCGCTGATTAACGAATGTGACGTGTTTGCGCTTACTCTGATGGGAAGATTTAAAAAAATCACACTTGCTCAAAAAATATATAACAATAAGGAGACACAAACTTAATTCCAAATCAAAGTGCGGGTCATATTTTGCAAAGTTATAATGAGCTAGAATTATTGCAGCAAGTGATTAGAGGGGTTAGAGGTTCTTATGGTGGTGTCAGAAATAAAACGGAGCTACAACTATTACTTTAGTCCGCTACTCACGGGATGAGTATTTTGTTGTTTGGGATAATGTTTGGAGGGCAGATGTTTGAATTAATCTATTTAGAAATTCATTACAGAGTGTTGCTACCATTGTTAGGAACTTAGTTATAACAAGAGATGAAAATATTGCGAGGGAGATACATTCAATGATGTAGCTTTTAGTTGGGACTGGTTGGGAAATACTTTGTATAGTGAGGAGGATGTGATTTTTTTTTGGATGATGAGGAGGAGATCCAAAAGTTCACATATTTAGGATTTCAAATTAATGCTAAAAAAAGTTATGACCTCCCTTTAGAGATAAAGACCATTGCTGGCGTTTTGGCGAAGAAAACAAAAGTAGAACATATGTAATGTGCATCAAATAACCACTAGAATGGGAATGTTAGGTAAATGAAGATCATTAATTTGCAACACACGAAGGCGTGCTAATTCTACCAATTGGATATCTTCTAGCATATTGATGCATATGAAAGTAAGAAGACTTCTCATTTTTTTTTTGCTCGATTATCAAACCTTTAATGACTGCTACACTTTCAAGAGTTTCAATTGATAGTCTTTTAAATTCTCCTTAGAGAGATGATTGTAACAACCATTTTAGTTCTGTAAAAAATTTTATTTTGTGAGAGAAACTGTGCTAGAGATCTCAACTGCTCTTGCATTCAGCAATATTGACTGACATCATAAGAATCGAGCTGAAGAAGGTTTCTACTAATCAATTCTTTGTAATATTCTAGTGCTAAATCTTCATCTAATGAATTAATTTGCCCTTCTTCGAAACTTTCTACCACTCATAATCGAACAAGATCGTAACGATCAAACAATTCATCCATGAGAAAAAAAAACAATAAACGAAACATTGTTTGAGATGAGATGAAAGGTCAACATAGCTGAGATATAGCGTACCATAATTATGAATGACTTGAGCTCCACTCGATTCTTTTAGATCCCAAATTGTCTCTTTCCAATTTCTAGCTATGAACTCTTGTCAAACTTTCTCATCGGGAAAATTTTATGTTCTGGGAACTGAGATTAGAGAGACTACAAAAAAGTTGATAAAGTTGATTTGCAGAGCATCTCTACTACCCGGTACATCAAAAACTATCAAGGAGGAATTTTGGCGGGTGTTCTCCTCTAGCAATTGGAAAGGGACAATCAGAGATGTAAAAGAGTTGAGTCGAGCTTGAGTCATGCATAATTTTTAGAATCTATGATTGAACAGAACATCAAAAGTTCTTAAAAATTATGCGTGGTTCATGAGAAACCTTCCTGAAGAACTTCGTGGTGTGTTGTATCTTAGCTATGATAATCTTTCATCACATCTCAAACAGTGATTTATTTATTGTTCCATGTTTCCTTTGAACGAACCACTTGATCACGATGATCTGGTTCGATTATGGGCAGCCAAAGGCTTCATAGAAGAGCAAATCGATTCAATAGAGGAAGTAGCAGAAAAATATTACAGAGGATTGATTAGTAGAGACCTTTTGCAGAATGTTCTTTTTGATGCCAATCAATATTACAGAATGTACCACAAGTTGAGATCTCTAACGCAATTTCTCTCACAAGATGAAATACTTTCTGTAACAATAATGGTTGCCACAACCATCTCTGCATGGACAAAACTCTGAAGACTCAACCATAACTCTTGAAAGTGTAACAACCTTTAAAGGTTAGATAATTTTGAGAGATATTCTTACTGGGAGAGGCATCAATATAATATTTGATATCTAATTTGTAGAATTGGCACACTATCGTGTGCTACAAATTAATGGTCTTCGTTTATTTCATATTCCCAACTCTATTATTTATCTGCTACGCATGAGGTATCTTCTACTATTATTTTTCTTCACCAGAACTCTTGCAATGACCTTGATTTCTAGAGGGAGAAACTTCCTAACAATTTGAAATCCTACCTCTGCCACCTTTTCAATCTCCTCCTCTTATCCATCCAAAAAAACCATTATACATAGTATTTCCCAACTAGTCTCAACTGAAAGCTGCATCACTGGATGTATGTGTGTCATCCTCATAACTGTTGAAACATTTTCATCTCTGATTGTGACTAGAACCCTAACCATTGCATCAACGCTCTGTAGTGGATTTCTAAACAGATTAATCCAAACATCTGCCCTCCAAACATCATCCAAAATAAGAAAATGACTCCTCCTGTAAATAGCTGACTGAAGTAATGATTGGAGCTTTATTTTAGTTTTGGCATCAACATAAGAACCTCCAATCCCACAAATCACTTGTTTGAGCAATTCTATCTCATTATAAATTTGTGAAACACAGACCCACACCTTAATTTAGAACTAAATTTGTATCTTCTTATTATTATATTTTTTTTGAGCGAGTGTGATTTTTCCTATTCCTCTCATCCCACTAAGGGCAAACACACGACGTTTGTTTTTAAGCTCTGCAACAATCAATGTCATGAATTTTTGTGAGGCCTCTTTAATCTCAGTTATATATATATATATATATATATATATATATATATATATATATATATATATATATATATATATATATATAGTTATTTATATATAGATATATTTGTCTTACAGAAATAATTTTGGGCTCATTAATAAAATTCATCTTTTCACTAAGTTTAATTAGCTCAAGCACATCCTTCACTTTTTTGCTTGTAAAATAGGGGCATTTATATGCATACCACCTAATTCTTATGTACTTATTTACATATCTAACACCTAAGATTTACAATTTGCAATTATACCATCTAAATATATATAATTGAAGTTTTGGTATTAGATATGCTAATACATGGGAATCAAGTGGCATGCATTTATAGCTTTCAAATATTATTTCCTAGTTGAAATATCTATACAAAATTAATTTCTTCAATGGCATGCTAAGTGAGTTGACTAAATTAACACTAAAATTCTCCCTAATTGTTTAGTCAAACTCAACATTCACTGCTACTTTATCTAGTTAGCTATTCAGACAATGTTGAAACATAATAAGTTCTTATGTTATAAAATTCATCATGAAATGCAAAATATCAAAATGCCTTTGACTTATCTATCTAATAAGGACAAGCCATGGTCTCTTTGAACGTATTCTTTGTTGAGGAACATTGACGATATATTTCTCAGGTATGTGCTTATCATAATGGTGTCTTATTAGGGTAGTGCGTCTTCTCTAAGAAAATATTTACTTATTTTTAATATGAAACTGATTTCGCAGTTAAGTTCTTCTACCCAAATTGCTTGCATATTCCGTGAAAATTGTGTAATGAGCTACTTTATATCATTGTCAAATTTAATGATAGTAGTTTAGATTTAATTTATTTTAGCTATGATTTAAATTTAGGAGCATTTTTTTTTTATATTGGATGTTTAATTTTTTATATCATAGCTATTCTACGTTTTAAATTAATGTGAGTTTAAAATTGTAAGCTTATAAAATTGGTTTTATTTGTCAATCACATATGAATGTCATTTGAGATTTTCCGTCATATTTTCATTTGCTCTTCTTCTTTTGTAAATATATTTTTGTTTTTCAACCACTTATTTGTTTGAGTTTTTCTTTAAAACAATCAATTCAATAACAAGTTAAGTTTTAAAACAATTAACATAGTCAATAAATAAATAAATATATATATATATATATATATATATATATATATATATATATATATATATATATATATATATAGAGAGAGAGAGAGAGAGAGAGAGACACACACACACACATATAATCAAAGTTCAACTATATAATAAACTTCTATGTACATACTCTAACATGAATGTTCTATAAACATTAAAATTTTATTTTATTAAAACATTTAAATATTTGCATTTATTTTTTTATATAGTTTTTTTAAAATAGTTTTAATTGTATTTCATTTAAGTAATCTCAAGAGCACCATAAAAAAATATATCAATTAAGATATATCAAATTCTTTTTTCTTTTTAATTTTTTTCCTAAGTAGAATTCCTAACTAATAATACCTTCAGGAGATGATTTCTGAGATTTACTTAAAACTCATTTCATTTGATTTTTCTTTTAAGTTATTTTTGTTATTAAAATATTTTTTAAACTTTCAGTGCGAAATGAAATATTTATAAACATTAAATGTTGTTTTATTTTATATATATTACCATGATTTAAACTTTTAAAAATGAAAGTCTTTTAAAATTGATGCGTGCTAGAAAATTCGCAGCGGTAGAGTAGCGGATTATTATCTTAGCATTGTACGAAAATTCAGCACACACACAGATGAAAAATAAGCGGTAACGACTCCATAAGTTTTTACGTGGAAAACCCGTAAAGGGAAAAACCACGAGGCCTGACCCAGTTGTGAAAATCTACTATTGATTGATGATTACAGAAATCCCTTGTCCCACAGACGGGAAATGGTAATTATATTCTTCAGATTACAGTGTCGATTGACACCGTTTAATTGGTAGTGATTGACGATGGTGGTTAGCGGTGGTCGATGACGATTAACGGAGGTCAATTAATGACCGCGGTGGTCGACGAAGGACGGCGGTGGTCGATGAGGGTCGAACGTGGTTGACGACGGTCGTCGATGGTGGACGACGATCAGTGATGGTGGGCGATGGTCGGCGGTGGTCGACGGCGATCGGCGGTGACGCTGAGCTGCATTTTCTCCTCAAGGCCTCAAGCTCTCTCTAGGCTTCAGCCTCCCTTCTCATGTGAGAGTTGAGAATCTATTTATAGTGTTTTGTGCGCAATTAATGTAGCCATTTTGATCAGACGGTTCAGAGGGCTCCCCTCCATCCGATGACGTTTAAGGGGCATTTGATGGCCTTGACGATGTCAAAATTGAGTGATATTGGGCTTGTTTGATTCGTCTTGTCGAGACGCTCAATTCAAGTATGGGTTTGCTAGTGTTGACATTCATTTGACCTTCTAATGTGTCCGAAAATCTTCTAAAAGTGGTTTAATGACTTGATCCAGGCTTGATTTGACTCGGATTGGACTAGTTTTGATATCATTGGGTCCGTTTTATCGAGCCGGTCAGTTTGTCTATAAGTTTGCTGAAATCGAAGTTCTGAATTACTTTTTATCAAGATTTGAACATTCTTGCTCTAAATATCATCTCGAGATCCGTGTCATGCCTCGAAATTCATGTCGGATGATGAAAATATGTTGGTGGCGTATCAATTGCCCTCCTATTTTTGGGCGAGATCAATTTCATCCGTGTCATGCCTCTAAATATGTGTGTGTGTGTGTGTGTGTGTGAGTGTGTGTGTGTGGTGTTTTTTAAGCAACGCGTTGCCAGCTTTTGTTAATCCTGGATTTGCTTTGAAAATTCTTGGATTTGCTTCGATAATCCTTGTAATTACGTAATATAAGGGAATGCCGCCATATGAGTGATGTGAGGGAATGCCATATGACAGAAAATGGAAGCGGAAGCGAAATCGGCGAAAAGGATTGCTGGAGCCAAACGGTGGGAAGCGGGATCGGGAAACTGAAGCGGAACGGCTCGAGGGGAGCTGAAAAATTTTTTATTTGATTATTTTTTTAATATAATAAATGAGCATTTAATGGTCAAAATCCTTTTCCAACCTATAAATAGGCTTAAAGAAGAGAAGTAGAGTCGCCACGGTGCGTCGCGGCGGAGCTTCAAGGTGGGGCATCGCAGTGGCGCAGCACGGCACGGTGTCAGGGTGGTGCGTCGCAATGGCGTGTCGCAGCGGCGCAAAGCAACGACTTGCTACGGTGGGGCTTCGTGGCGGCGCGTCACGACGATGCGTCCCAGGAGAACTTTGTGGCGGCGCATCGGGACAGAGTGTCGTGGCGGCTTATCGTGGTGGCGCACGGAGGCAGAGCGTCGCGGTGGAGAGTTGTCGCGACGCGTTAGGATGGTGTGTCGCAACGGAGAGTCGCGGTTGAGCGTTGCGACGATGCGTCGCAGCGCAGCGTCACGGTAGAGCGTTGCGGCGATGTGTCGCAATGGCTCGTTGCAGCAGCGCAACGCGACGACGAGTTGTAGCGGCGCGTCGCGGTGATGCAACGTGGTGACTGATTGCAGTGAAGCGTGGCCTTGCGGCGGTGCTTCACGGTCAGGCGTCGCGGCTGAGCGTCGAGGCGGCGCGTTGCGGCAATGCGTTGCAGCGAAGCGTTGTGACGGAGCGTCTCAGCGGGGCGTCATGACTACGCGTTGCGGTTGGTTGTCGTAGCGGTGATGCAACGCTGCGATGTGTTGCGGTGAAGGGTCGCTTTGCGACGGTACTTCATAGTGATGTGTTGCGGCGGAGCGTCACGGTGACATGACGAGTTGCGGTACCAAGTTACAGTTCGGAGTTGAGGCGCCGAGTTGCAGTCCTGAGTTACGATGAAGAGGAGAGTCGTCCCTGTTCTGCATAGCAGACAAGTAATGGGATTTTTTTCTATGTTGATGTACATTCTGAACGAGATTCCTGTGTCACTTTTACACGTTCTGGAGGTGATGAATAAATGTTGTATTTTTCCCATCGCGCATTCAGGGGAAGATTTTCCTGCTTATTTATTTTGCGGTTCATGCTTTTCGAGGTTGTGCCCTCTCCAACTTATGCTTTAAAGGAGCTTGAACCGGTATCTTCTGAGGCTCGTAGCTTTCTAAGGACTTTGATGTACTTGCGCCTTCTGAGGTTTGTAGCCTTCTGAGGTCTTTGAGTATACTTGTGTCTTCTTAAGCTTGTAGCATTTTGTGGTCTTTTAGTGGAGACCTGTCAACCACTTACTCTCATGAAGTCTTTCTAGTAAGGACCCTATCCGCTACTAGCTTCCCATCGAGACTTGCCTCTTGGGCTCATCTTCCAGGGGCATGGTAGAAAAGAGAATCCATTAAGGATGTAAGACCAGTTCTGAGTTGTATCACCAGAGACGCTCGAAGGTAATAACCCATAATAAAATGAGTCATATGAAATCCACTGAGGATGGTTGACCTATCCTAGGTTGTTGGTCGAAGCATTTGCTTGGCGACCGTAACCTATTATGGAAGTGGTCAAAGGAAATTCACTAAGGATTTTTTAAATATCCAAGGCTGTATGTATAAGCCTTTTGCTTGACGACTGTAGCCTGTAATGGAAGAGGTTGAAGGAAATCCTCCAAGTATTTTGACATATTGGAGGCTGTATGTCGAAGCTTTTGCTTGACGACTGTAGCCTGGAATGAAATAGGTTGAAGGAAATCCACAAAGGATTTTGACCTATCCGAGGCTGTATATTGAAAATTTTTGCTTGACGACGGTAGCCTGTAATGGAAGAGGTCGAAGAGAATCCACCAAGAATTTTTGACCTATCCGAGGATGTATGTCGAAGGTTTTGCTTGACGACGGTAGCATGTAATGAAAGAGGTCGAATCGAGTCACCTTGGGATCGATTATGTCTATAATGAGGTGTCAGAGATGCTCTGCGTTTCTCGAGACTAGTGCATAGATCGTAATGGATAGTACGTTTTCTTGGAAATATGTTTGCAGTTATACTCAAGAGTAATGTTTGACAACTTGTCAGTTGCTGTTTTTGAATCTTTTGTCTTGTAGACTTGTAATATGAATGAAATATTGGATGACATCCTCACCACAGTCGTGCCGTGACGTTTACGTGAATGACCATTTGAGACTGCGGTGAAGGGTGCCCCCCACATCGAAGAAAGTTCCATAGATGATCTTCAAGATGCAAAAATGATTCCTTTTATCCGTTGGATGAAATACATCATTGGGAAAGGAAGCAGGGGCTCGATGTCTTAGAGTTATAGACAATGTTGTACGGGACTTCGTTTCCCACAGACGACGCCAAACTGATGCGTGCTAGAAAATTCACGGCGGTAGAGTAGCGGATTATTGTCTTAGCGTTGTACAAAAATTTAGCACACACACAGAAGAAAAATAAGCGGTGACGACTCCATAAGTTTTTACGTGGAAAACCCTTAAAGGGAAAATTCACGGGGCCTAGCCCAGTTGTGAAAATCCACTATTGATTGATGATTATAGAAGTGAAAATCCACTATTGATTGATGATTATAGAAATCCCTTGTCCCATAGGCGGGAAATGATAATTATATTCTTCAGATTACAGTGTCGATTGACACCGTCTAGTTGGTGGTGATTGACGATGGTGGTTAGTAGTCGTCGATGACGATTAACGGAGATCAATTGAGAACTGCGGTGGTCGACGGAGGACGGCGGTGGTCGATGGGGGTCGAAGGTGGTTGACGACGATCTTCGATGGTGGACGAAAATCAGCGATGGTGGACGATGGTCGGCGGCGGTCAACGACGGAGGTCGACGGTGGTTGACGGCGGTCGGCGGTGGTCGACGGCGATCAACGGTGACGCTGAGCTACAGCTTCTTAAGGCCTCAAGCTCTCTCTAGACTTCAGCCCCCATTCTCATGTGAGAGTTGGGATTTATTTATAATGTTCTGGGTGCAATTAATGCAACCATTTTAATTGGACGGTTCAGAGTGCTCCCCTCGATCCGACGGCGTTTAAGGGGCATTTGATGACCTTAACGATGTCAGAATTGAGTGATATTGGGCTCGTTGGATTTGTCTTGCCGAGACGCTTGATTCAAGTATGGGCTTGCTAGTTTTGGCATCTATTTGACCTTCTAATGTGTCCGAAAATCTTCTAAAAGTGGTTTAATGACTTGATCCAAGTTTGATTTGACTCGGATTGGACTAGTTTTGATATCATTGGGTCCGTTCCATCGAGCCGGTCAGTTTGACTATAAGTTTGCCGAAATCGAAGTTATGGATTACTTTTTATCAAGATTTAAACATTCTTGCTCTAAATATCATCTCGAGATCCATGTGATGCCTCGAAATTTATGTCAGATGATGAAAAATAAAGGAAATAAATTTAATACAAGCAGTTAAAATAATTACTCACGTGGGGTTTATCTAATTTATTATGATGCTTAATCTTCAATCTCCGCTTTCTATAATGTTGTACTTAATCACTAAAATTATTTGTTCAATTATAATATTTATAATATGTACTATACTTTAATATAAAGTAATTGATTATTTAATTTGCTAAATTATAATATCTTTCAATTTGCTAAATTTTAAACTTAATATTTATAAGTTGACTGTATAACTTAAACACACAATGTTTATTTTAATTTCATTAAATTATAGTGTTTATGATTAAGTTGCATTTCTCACTTATCATGTTTCTTTGTTAATCACTTTCCATCACCTTCTATTAATCAATTATGTGATCACCTCTATCAAATGTAGTATTGTCATGTCATCAAAATCTTAACATCTATTTACTCTAAATCTGAATATTTACATAAAACAAAAGAATTATAAATTAAAATAATTATCTCAATTGCTCTCATTTTGTTATTTTTTAGTCAACCATCATTTTTTACTTTGAATTTGCATATTTTTCGGCTTTTAATCCCTGATATTAATTTTTGAAAAATTCTATTATTAATACGTCATAACATTTAAACAAAATTTAGCTATTAATAAAAATAAATATTCAAATCTTTAGTATAATTTTCTTTTCCTTCTCCTGGTTCGGTATCAAAGCCGGTCGTTACATCTCCATCCCCAGCACATTATTCTCATGCACACAGCTATGATTCCTCCACGGGACATTTTCTCTTTCTATGGGGTAAGTGGTCGAGCCGGCTCCTACGGTTGCAATTGAATCGAGCCAAGTTAAGCAGCTGCTGTTGGAGCTAAAGCTTGCCTGATGCCCTATTTGAATTTTGAACACTCTGTTCAGGCTCATAATTGTTGATAGCTATCCCTTTTGCGTTGGCTTGAGCCCGATTTAAACTCGGTTAGGAATAAGGTCTTAACGAGCCTATTAACGAACAACTCATTTAACAAAAGAACCCTGCTTTATACTTTCATCCATTAGTAAAAATAATAAGCCATGTCCAATAGAGCTCATTGTGCTGAAAATAAATATGTAAATGATATTGTTCATAAACGAGCTTTAATAGAGTCATAATCGAGCTTGTTCACAAAGTTATTCATGAGCTTGAAATGATATTGTTTTTGAATATAGATGAAACAAACAACAAACTAGTTAGAGTTCTTCATTTAGTAATCAAGTACGTATGCAAGTGTTCTAGTTCGTTCTATTAATTAATCTCATGATTGTGGAAGAGCAATAATCGACTCAAGCCACAAGTAACTTGTTGAATGCTCGATTCATTTTCAACCCCACTGACTTAGGTAGGCTTTGCTCATCGGCTTCCGAGCCAACTCAATTAGCTCATAAATGGTTGATGTCTTCTCCCATGGGCTGTCATGAAATTCCTTCTTCAACCATTAATATCCTCTCTGGTGAGCTCCCATGATAAATTGATTTTGTTGCTCGAGCTTGTGAACTTACTATTATCATTGGGAGCTGAGCTTGAGCTCGACTCGAGTTCAAGCTTGTATTTCGACGGACCAGTCGAGCTCGAGTTAAGCATGACTCAAACTCGACTCAACTAGTTTACACCCATCTCTCTCTCTTGCGTAAGTGGCATTCATTGTCGCTCCTATGTGTGATTTTGTCTTCCGATCACGGTGTTGTCACCACTCTTGTTCTTCACAACCAACGCCAAACTTTAGCAGGTGAAGTTGTCTGCCTCCTCACACTCTCGCTCCACGTGAAGTGTGCCTTGCGCCTCTCCTCTTTTTTTTACCGGCTCTCTTGCTGCTTCACTCCCAATAACTCAATATATTTTAACCTTGCCTTGCTCGCCTGTTCGGAGTGTTATGTTTGATACCCTTTTTCAGCTCCTGATTGATGTAAATTTCGTCTAAACAACGAGCCCGTTCAATTATTTTTAGTAGTTCTTCTCTCTTCACTCTCACATTCCTTCATTCTTCTCTCACTCATTAGAATTTTTTCTTCATCAAATAATACTACTTTATTTCATTATTTAGTTTTGATAATCCATTTTTTTCATCGTTGATCCTAGAGCTGAATTGACAGTAAAAACATCCGTTATGGCTATAATTTTTTAAAATGATTAAATTTTTTTAGTGTAGTTGATGATTAAATTTTTTTAGTGTAGTTGGAATTTATCTTTCTTTTACCTTTCACTTACAGTTCCAAGAAAAGAAAAATCAAAATATTAACTCTAACTTGGATCTTAAGCCAAGCTTTAGCCTTAAGTAATATGGATTCAAGACAAAAATAGGATTCATTCAAATATAAATATGGATCAACTAAAAGATTCGACGCGTTCTTCCTGATAAAACTTGGAAGCCGACTGATTTAAACGAAGAGATGCAGAGCAAATACAGAATGTTAAAGAGCTCCGTCACGCTCTATTTATAAAAAAATCAAAGATGTGAAAGTCTAAAAAGTTCAATTATTGAATCAATGATTAAAGAAACAAATGTTTTAGACCTTTTGCATTAAATTTTCTTATTCTTATCATAACATCGCTTTCAAGAAGTAAAATAACAGGGTAATTAAAATATGTACATTGAAAATGTGTCAGTGTTGATCTCGAGTATCCGGAGAGTTTAATTTTTGAATCACTGATTAAAAAATAAATGCTATATACTTTTTCCAATTAATTTTTTTATCTTATCACAATATTTCTTTAAAGAAGAGAATTGGAGAATTAAAATATGTACGTTGAAAATTTGTCAGTGCTGATCTCGAGAAGATTAGCTTAGAAAGAAGAAAGCATGAAAAATGATGACTCATTGACAGAAGACTAGAAGGCCCTTTTATTCTACGAGATGTAGCTGTCTGAGCCAAAGCCGAATGTCGTTCGACCCAAGAGAAGAATAAAAGGAAGAAAGATCGATCTGAATCCAAATTAATTAGACTAAAACAAGACAAATAAGCATCTGAGTTAACCACTATAATAATACCAAGTGAAGTCATCAACTTGCCTTCTCTTAAATCCGACTTCAAGAAAGACCTAGTGCCACAATACACTAACTATCCTACGAACGTCCCCAGGCCTCCTCATCAGTGACTAAGATATCCCAAGAAAATCTTATAGTCATCCCATAGACTTTTCTCGTTGAGGAACGAGTTACCTATTTGACTGTGATGATTCACTCTCTACCCGATAGTATAGTCTCGTTATGCCAATAAGCCCTCTCATCCAGGGATCGAATATTGCTGACAAACTAAATCAACAAATTGACAAAGGCTAGCTGTTCAAATCAAGTCGTACCCACCCGGAGCAAAACAAGATTACCCAACCAGTAACGCCGAGTCAACCTAGCCGACCAAACAAGCCTTACCGATTCGAGGCCAAAGCTGCTCAAATGACCGAGCCAGAGAGTAGTCAAGCAATAGACTCATATATGTAAACTTTCTAAAATATTATGTACATCCCTCATTATAGTGTAGATGCAAATATAATATCACTATATTATATCATCTATTGTATAAATAGAAAGATCATTTTATAAGAAAATGAGAGTAGACAAGATATATTAATATTTATTTCTGTTTGCTCTTTCTTCTCTCTCCTTTAGTACACTCTCATTGGAGTGTGATTCACGGATAAGTATAAAACAATATTATTTCTAAAAAGTTAAGATCTTGGCCAGTCAAATGGCATTTTTTTAAAATAGTTAATTTGTGCTGTCATCTGGAAATACTTTCGGCTCTTTTTTTTTTTTTTTTTTTTTTTGATTAACTTTTTAGATGAACACATTTTTGTCATATTATTTATCATTCTTGTGACTCCTTGGAATACTGTAGCAAGTTTTGATCCCAGTTAGCACAAGTTGAACCGTAAAATACTGAGGAACTTGCATAAATGCTACAAAATTCTAGTATATTTACATATCTTATACCTAAACATTCATATTTACAATATTTCAAAAAATATATATTCATATTTACATAGATATCACTAAAATCTTTAATATCACATTAAAAATATTTCAATCACAATCTTTATAAAAGTGAAATTCATCTTGTCGTGCATAGATTTATAATGGAAAAGTGTTACAAGTATAAATATCAAATCTTGGGTGTTGGATATGTGCATACATAGAATTGTGCCATATGTATGTAAATTTCCCTAAACTATCTGTATTATTGTTAGTAAACTTGGATAACGATATCCACAATCAATCAGTGATCATCACGATTGTAGTCATTTAGAGTTAATTATTGCTCGACGCTTTCTCTCCAGTTCGCTCAGGTGCTCTATCTTATTGGTAATAAGACGCATCCATTACCAATAATTGTAAACGCGCAAATTTTTATTACCAATAATTGTAAATGCACTAATTAATGCTTATACGGTTTGTTTTTCTTTTTCTACGTTAGGTTTGGTGGTTAGGATAGTGTTTCAACAATTGTCTGTACGTCAAAGTATGCTTACATCATAAGCGTTTTTATTTTAATTGTTTTCTGTCACTACTATATGAAAATAATTTTATAGTTGTGGACCTTGTAATTATAAAGGTTTTCCAAGTTATAGTCCAAAAATAGTCTACTGTTTTGTTTTATGGATAAAATATTAAATTTGTCATCCATTATGCTGTCAACAATTTTTTGTAAAAATTTGTTACACCAATATATCTCAAATGATTCTTACGTACTTATATCTAATGCCTAAAGTTTTATATTTAAATTTATGACATTATTCTTCACATAAACAGGATGCGCTAAATAATTGTGATATTTTTATATATACAGCAACAATAACAAAAACAGGCTTTATCCTGCTAAGCGGGTTCGGTTATATGAAGCCTTTCTTTTTCATTTTTTCTTACTGAGTATCAAATTTTAATTTAATTTTAATATATTAAGATAATTTTTTATATAATATGCCTAAGTCTTTTTAGGTTTACCTCCATCTTTCTTATCATAAGTCGAATCTAAAACATCTACTCTCCTGACGAGATCATCAGATGATTGGCTTTTAATATGACCTAACCATTTAAGACAACTTTCTCTAAACCTCTCTGCCACTGGAGTTACACCAATCTATTTACGAATATATTCATTTCGCATTTTGTTTCTAAGTACCAAGCCACTCATCCACCTAAGCATTCTCATCTCAGCAAGAGTTAACTTTGTTTTATGCAGATCAACATTCCGTGCCATAAAGCATTGCAGGTCTCACTATTATCTTATAAAAGCATTACAACCTCACCACTATCTTATAAAAAGTTTAAGCAATACCTTTCTATCACATAATAGGCTCGATGCATTCCTCCACTTCAACCGACTAACTTGAATTATACTAATAACATTCCCAACTTTATCTATTACTACTAAAATTTCATTCTTTGCATTCAATTTTATACCTGCTGATGAAACAAAGGCGTTTAGACTCCAAGATAGATCTTCATAATTCATGTTTACTTGTTAATATGTAAATAACTATTTGTGTGGTATGCAGGTTAAACCTCTGATGTGTACTGGATACGGGTGTAAACGAGACGAACACGAGCAAGTCTGGGCTCAGTTTATGTCCGGCTCATTAAAAAATACGATTGTTCGTGTTCGACTCGCTTATATTTTGAACATAAAATTTTTTTTCCTTTTCGACTCATTTGCTTAGCGAGTCACACATGAGTTGTTCGCGAATAAAAAATTATTTTGATAATCCTACCTTGTGACTCTTGCCGTAGGATGCGAAGGAAAGGGACGAGATACATATATTAAAAAATCATGTTTAAGTATAATTTGATATCTTTTTATTCTTTTTAAATTAGTAGTTTTAATTGATTATAAATCTTTGTAGTCTTGAACACATTTAAATTATTTAAAAATAATACTCATCAATTATATATATATATATATATATATATATATATATATATATATATATATATATATATATATATATATATATATATATATATATGATACGACACCAACAAATTCTCATCATCAAGCACGGATCTCGAAGCATGGCACGAATCTCGATGCAATCTTTTGAGCAGAAAACATTCAAATCTTGATAAAAAATCATCCGAGATCCGATTTCAAGCAAACTTATAGTCAAACTGACCGGCTCGATGAAACGGACCCAATGATATCAAAACTAGTCCAATCCAAGTCAAATCGAGCCTGGATCAAGTCATTAAACCACTTTTGAAGATTATCAGACACATTGGAAGGTCAAATGAATGCCGACATTAGCAAGCCCATACTCGAATCGAGCGTCTCGACAAGACGAATCCAACGAGCTCAAGATCACTCAATTCCGACATCGTTAAGACCATCAAATGCTCCTTAAACGCCGTCTGATCGAGGAGCCCTCCGAGCCGTCGATCGAAATAGTTGCATTAATTGCACCCAAAACCCTATAAATAGACCCCAACTCTCACATGAGAGGGGGAAGGACCAAAGAGAGTACGAAGACTGGAAGAAGAAGCGACTCCGCATCCTCGCCGACCGCGGTCGACTACCGTGGATAGCTCGTCGACCACCGCCGAAGGTCGTGGACCACTCGCCGATCGCCGTGGACCACCGTCGATCGTCGACCACTACCATCATCCATATACCGTCAGTCGATGTTGTAATCTATATCATATAATTACCCTTTCCCGTCTGCGGGACGAGGGATTTCTGTAAACGTCAATCAATAGTGGATTCTCGCAACTGGGCCAGGCCCCGTGGTTTTTCCCTTTACGGGTTTTCCACGTAAAAACTTCTGGAGTCACTGCTTATTTCTTATTTCATCTGTGTGTGTGTTGAAATCTCGTACAAAGTCTAAGACGATAATTTGTTACTCTACCGTCGTGAATTTTCTAAGCACGCATCAATATATATATATATATATATATATATATATATATATATATATATATATATATATATCTATATTATCTATATATGTATGTATATATATTTATATCTGTGTGCACACGTGTGTGTATAATTTTGATATTTTTAAACGGAAAAATTGACCTTGTCAAAATATAGAAAGTCAACTAGTACATCATCAATAAATTTCTATCATCCGAGGAGCGACAATTTCTACGAATTCATCATCCTACACGCCTCAACCTATATTTTCTAAGCCCTGCTATTAAGCAACATACAAGGCTCTCGATATGTTCGATTTATATCTGTCAAATGTTTCCCAAAAAATCAGAATCCATCTTAATTAAATTCAATAATTTTTACTTGTCTATGAATCCTTAGACATTAATTTAAAATTTTAAACCTCTTTCTACCTTATTTTTCTTCAATTTCTTACCCACGAAGTTCTTAAAGAAACATGAAATGCATCAACACCCCTCTTCTTCATTTGTTGCAGCTAAAGAACTCCCAAGAAACACACCGGAACTTAATGCGCGAACTGGTAAGCACTCAAACTGGCTTAAGGTATTTTGAGATTTTTTTTTTAATTTTAATTTAATTTTATTTTGTTTATATTTTTAATTACAATAATACATATTTAAATATGCTCTAATATGTTTAGTTATTTTAAAAATTACTCTAAAATGTTTAGGTATTTTTCATGATCAATCTACTTTCTCTTTAATGAAAAAAAACATGAAAAAATACTCTATATAAATATGTTTCTAAAATAAAAGTAAAAATATAAATAAAAAATAAAAGAGAAATTTACTTACAATATAACACATGATTCTTTTTCTATTTGCACATCTTACATATCTCTCACCTATATTTTTATATTTACAAACATAGCACATTGTGTTTTAAACCAATGTTGTAGGTAAATTTCACTTTTTAAAAGTAGTAATAGTTTTATTTTTGATGTGATGCTAAATTTTTAAGTGCTATGTGCATAAATATGGAAGTTTAAATGCGAGTAATGTAAATGCTTAAGCATTATGTGCTAAGTATGTAAATGACCCAACAAAAACAAAAATGATTCTGAACAAGCTTTTATCATGGCAGCATCCAATGTGTATGTCTAAAATTAAAAACTAAATGCAGGAAATCGTTGAGGACCAACCAATCTATGGGTTCCACGAGGATTCGAGCAATTATGAGGGTGTTCTTGCTCTCGCAAATGACGGGCCTCACATGTATGCCTTCCGGGTGCAACCCAACCAACCAAATCTGCATGACATGGGATATGGATCCCACGATCTTCGCCTCGCCTGATATAATCGCGTAAGTAGTACAATAACATATGCAATTTTCATTTTATCGTTCGCAAATTATGCTCTGTGTAGCTGATATCTAATGTCGAACTAACTACTGCAACTTGTTCTTATCTTGCTATGTGTGATTCTGTGGTTATGTGGACTAAAAAGTATTTGTTGCACTTTGATAGTTTCTTTGTGTTTATTGCATAATAGTACCAAATCATCCATATGTCAATTTTTGTTATTTATTTATTTATATAACACTCTTGCGTCACAATCAAATCAAAATACATGAGTGAAATTGTGTAGTTTACTCTGAAAGGTTATCACTGTATTTTAGTTGTGATGTAAGAAAATTGAGTGTTACATAGGTAAATATTAGGGCTTATGTGTTCGATATGTAAATGTTTAAGAAATTTGTTGTATGTGTACAAATCCCACTTGAAAGTATTGAACATCTTATTTATTTAGTTAGTTCCTGAATGGGATGATTTGAGGGCAATTTATGAATATAAATTCTTCATGGGCTGTGTATGAATGAGATGTCAAGTGTATTATAATTAGTTTATTTGTGTAGAGGTAATATTTTTTAAACAAGTTATACTTGATCAAATCAGAATCCAATGGCTTGCTATAGAAGGGAGATGAAAGTTACAATATAGACTAGGAAGATTTACATATATATGACACTCAAATCATAAATATTTATATCTCTGATGTCTAAACTTTCATTTTTATATGCATCTCTCTATGTTTATGCACGAAAAGTTGCACCTATTTTATTTCTCAACACATAAAATGATGTTATTTATAATGTGATATGAAACATTTGGGTGACGCAAATGTGAAAAGAAAAATTTGTGTATTAAATATGTAAATAAATAGGACTAAACGGTGGTATGTATGTAAATTCCTCAATGAATTATGATCTTTAGAATTCTCTTCACATGCCACAATACTTATAATAACTGTCTGGAAAATTAAGCTATTGATCACTTTTCTCTTCAGTGAACGCAGGTCAGGCAAGTACAACTACTCTAGCTTGTTATCTTTTCTTATTTTCTTTTTTCCAAAGTTATTATATTATCTCAATATATATATCATTTCAAGATTCTCCAAGTCTTTTTGAAACTATTATGAGTACATTCGAACAATCTTTCAATTTGCTTTTTACATAATATTACTATTCTTCTTCATTGTATATATGCATAGCTCCCAAGCTAAGATAGCAATAAATTAACATTCTTTCTCACGAGCCGACTTAACTCGCAAACTTATAATGAGATAGAATTGCTGCAACAAGTGATTAAAAGGACTGAATGTTCTTACGGTGATGCCGGAACTAAAAACGGAGCTCCAACCATTACTTCAGTCCGTTGCTCTAGGGAAGAGTCTTTCTCTTTATTTGGATGATATTTTTAAGGCTGTTGTTTGGATTAATCTGTTTAGAAATTCATTACAAAGTTCCATTATTAGGATTCTGGTCACAATAAGAGGTGAAAATGTTGCGAGAGAGTTGGAGGCGACACACATACTTCCAGTGATGTAGCTTACAGTTCAGACTAGTTGAAAATACTTGGTAGAAGGGTTTTTTTGGATGGAGAGGAGGAGATTGACAGGTTAGCATATTTAATTGTTAAAAAATATTTTGGCCTCACTTTATTGGTAAAGACCATTGCTGTCGTTCTGGCGATGAAAGACAGAAGTAGAAGATACCTCACGCGTATCAGGTAACCAATAGAGTTGTAAAATATATATATATATGTATATTCGTATGCATGTATATGTATGTATATTCTTATGCATATGCATATGTATGTATTATATACATACATAAATACATATACATACATATACATACATACATATACATACATATTGGTGGGGGCGGGGGGCGGGGGGCGGGGGGCGGGGGTGAGGGGGGATGCGGCCGTGATGCGTAGGGGGTCGAATTACGGGCACATGGCGCGGGGTTCATCATGCCATAGCGTAGCGCGTGAGAAATCGATATTTGAGCCCATGCCAACTATCGATATATATATATATATATATATATATATATATATATATATATATATATATATATATATATATATATATATATATATATATATATATATGTATATATATATATATTCGTATGCATATGTGTATGTATATTCTTATCTATATGCATATGTTTATGTATATGGATATATATGTATATACAAAATATGTATATACATATGCATATGTATATGTATATATACATATATGCATATATGTATATGTATATTGATATACGTATATTTATATATATATATATATATGTGTGTGTGTGTATATTTATATGTATATATACATATACATATATATGTATATGTAGATGTAGGTATTTATATATACATGTACATGTACATGTATATGTATATGTATATATATATGTATATACATATGTATATATATACATACATGTACATGTATATGAATATATATGTATATACATATGTATATGTTTTTATATGTATATATATATATATATATGTATATATATATATATACATATATATATATACATATATATATATATATACACACACACACACACACATATAGATATGTATATGTACATGTACATGTATATGGATATTATATATATGTATATGTATATATTTATGTATATGGATATGTTAAAAAATCGAGATTGAATTTTTTTTTTGGATTTCAAATTGTTAAAAAATCTTTTTGCCTCCATCTAACGATGAAGATCATTACTGGCGTTCTGGAGAAGAAAGACTGTAGTTGAAGATACCTCATGTGTATCAGATAACCAATAAAGTTGAGAATGTGAGATAAACAAAGACCAATAATTTGGAGCATACGAAGGGATGCTAATTCTTCCAACTGTATATCATATAGAACATTGATGCCTATGAAAGTAAAACCGAGTTCTTAAATTTTTTTTTCTTGATTATCAAACATTTAATGACTGTTAACTTTCAGGAGTTTCGAATAATAGTTTTCAAAATTTTGTCCTTAGAGAGATAATTGTAACAATCATTGTAGTTATAGAAAAGATTTCTTCTTGTGAGAGAAACAACGCTAGAGATCTCAACTGGTCGTGCCTTTTTCAATATTGGTTTGCATCATAAGTATCAGGCTGAAGAAGGTTTCTACTAGTCAAGTCTTTGTAATATTCTCCTGTTATATTTTCCTCTAATGAATCAGTTTGCTCTTCTTCGAATCCTTCAACCACTCATAATCAAAGCAGACCATCATGATTAAGCGGTTCATCCTCAGGAAGAAAGGAACAATAAACTAAGCATGTTGAGATGAGATGGAAGATTATCATAACTGATGTATAGCACACTACAAAGTTGTTCAAGAAGGTTTCTCATGCCCCACGCATAATTTTTAAGAACTTTTTCCCATTCTCTTCTACTTCACTCTTGTATTTTAACAATTATGCATGACTCAAGCTCGACTGGACTCTTTTACATCCCTAATTGTCTCTTTCCAAATTCTAATTGTGAATAGTCGCCTAACTTCTTCCTTGGCAGAGTGCTGGGAACTGAGGTTAAAGAGACAACAAAAAATTAGATAACATTGATAGTTGCAGAGCATCCCAACTTCCCATCACATATAACACATTGATGCCTATGCAACTACCAACGTCATCAACAATTTTGTAGCCTCTTCAATCTCAGTTCCCAACACATCAAATTCTACCAAGGGGGAAGTTTGGCGGGTGTTCACTGGTAGGATTAGAAAGGGACAATTGGGGATGCAAAAAATTCGAGTTGAGCTTGAGTCATGCATAATTGTTAGGATATAAGGCTGAAGTAGAAAAGATTGGGAAAAAGTTCTTAAAAATTATGCCGAATCCATGAAAAACCTGAAGAACTTTGTAGTGCGCTGTACATCAGCTATGTCAACATTCTATCTCAACTCAAGCAGTGCGTCGTTTAACGGTCCTTGTTTCCTGAGGATAACCACTTGATCTTAATGATCTGGTTCGATTATGAGTAGTCGAAGGCTTCGTATAAGAACAAACTGATTCATTAGAGGAAAATGTAGCAGAATAATATTATAAATAATTGATTAGTTGAAACTTTTTTCAGGTTGATCCTTATGATGTCAGTCAATATTGCAGAATGCACGACCAACCAAGATCTCTTGCATATTTTCTCTCGCAAGATGAAATCTTTTTTGGATATTATGTTTGTTACAATTATCTGTCCAAGGCAAAACTTCGAAGACTATCAATCAAAGCTCCTGAAGGTTTTGTAGGTATTAAAAGTTTGATAATCAAGGAAAAAAAATGTGAACTCTTCTTACTTGTATAAGCATCAATGTGCTAGATGATATTTAGTTGGTAAAATTGGCATGTATTCGTGTGCGGCGAATTAATAGTTTTCGTTTATCTCATATTCCCAACTCTATTGGTTATCTTATACACTCGAGATCTCTTCTACTTCTGTCTTTCTTCGCCAGAACGCAAGAAATGCTCTTTATCGCTACAAGGAGACCATAACATTGTTAAAATTAATTTGAAATCCTAAATCTGCCAACTTTTCAATCTCTTCCTCCTCTTCATAAAAAAAAAACTCTTATACAAAGTATTTTCGAACTAGTCTCAACTAAATGCTGCATCACTGGATGTATGTATGCCACCCCTATCTCTCACGCAACATTTTCTTCTCTTATTGTGACTAGTATCCTAACAATTGCACTAGCGCTATGTAATGAATTTCTAAACAGATTAATCCAAACATCTGCTATCCAAACATTATCCAACAAAAGAAAAAAGCTCTTCTCGTGAGCAACGGACTGAAGTAATGGTTGAAACTCTGATTTAGTTTTGGCATTATCATAGGAACATCTTGTCCCTCTAATCACTTGCTGCAACAATTCTATCTCATTATAAGTTTGGAAAACGCAGTGTCACACTTTGTTTTGGAACTCAATTTGTATCTTATTATTATTATATATTTTTTTGAGCAAGTGTGATTTTTGTATTCCTCCCATCCCAGTAAGCACAAGCACACGATATTTGTTTGCCTGCTCTGCAACTATTAGCATCACCAATTTTTTTGTGGTATCTTTAATTTCAGTTCCCAACACATCAAATTCTACCAAAGAGGAAGTTTGGCGAGTGTTCACCGCTCGGAATTGGAAATGGATAATTAGGGATGTAAAAGAGTCGAGTCTAGCTTAAGTCATGCATAGTTTGTGCTTGGCATGGCCAGAGCTCATCTCGTCTCTCAAATTATGAGCTCGAGCTCGAGTGGCGAGCTTCGGTTCATGGTGATCATAGTGGGCTCGCTAGCTCAAAGTAAAAATTCAATTTTTATGAGAGCACACCAAAGAAGGTATTGACGGCCAAAGGAGGAGCATGCAATAGCAGCTCACCATTAAAATGCATCGAAATGGCAAACGGTAGGATAACCGAACTTGCTTGCAAGCCAACATCCGAGCTGGGACAAGCTCGAATTCATTTAATAAACAAGCTCAAGTTTGAGCCCGAGCTCAAACTCGTGACTCGATAATCTTGACTCGTGAACGCGCTTACATCCTTAGGGACAACTAATTCTTACTGGGTGTAACTTTAATTCAAAGTAGCAATATAATAGTCCTATATATAACTCATTACTCTCTTTTATGAATTGAAAATATTTAAATGTTGACATACAAACAATTCATTAATTCCAAAATTGCCAGCTTAGCCTGCATTACTTTTCTTCTTAAGAAAAAAAATATTATCAGAATTTTTTTTATTGTATTTTCCAAAAATCGCTGGCCAGCCTTACCCATATGGAACCAATTTGTTCTACTTAATGACTCGTTCAAAGTTAATTTTCATTAAAAATAACAAATTCTTCCATGTCGAAAGTTAAAAATAATAAATCCTTGATAGTAATCAAAATCTGCTTGTTTGACAGTATCAAAGTAAGCTGCAATTTTATCTTAGATTTATCATAATCATATCAAAACAAAAAACCCCTGTCGTTCTTTACATCTGCATCATTTTAATTACATTTTTTGATCTAATCAATAACTTACGTGCCTCACTATGAAACCAATTACTCCAAAACTTTAAATTATTTAAATACAGATCTAAACTAATAATTTTTCTTCTTCTTTTGTCGCCAACATCAATTTCCCTGTAAATCATCTCATCATCATAATGGACTCATTCTTCTCCCTAATACAGAAATAATCAGACGGCTCAGTCATCATTATCGCCTCCTCCTCCTCCTTCTCCTTCTCCTTCTCCATCCCCACCACCTTCTCCTCCTTCTCCATTTCCGCCACCTTCTCCCCCTCCACCTCCTTCACTTCCCCCACCTCCTTCACCCGCTTCGACCCGACACCCACCCGAAGCATCCGCACCACCTCCCTCATCTCCGGCCGGTTCTCCGGACACCCGTCGGTACACTTAATCGCCACAACAACCAAATTCCTCAACTGGACCGGATCATACCTTCCGTTTAATCTCGGATCCGCCATCTGCTCCCACTTCCCGCTCTCCGCAAGTGGCAACGCCCACTGCACTATATCCCTCTTCGCGCCGCCGGGAAGCTTCTCTATCGGCCGGCGAGCCGTCACAATTTCCAGGAGAAGTATTCCGAAGCTGTACACATCGCAGCTCTCCGACACTCTCCCCCACATGGCGTATTCCGGCGCCAGGTACCCCAGCGTGCCTTTCACCCGTGTGGTCAGGTGACTCACTCCGTCGGGAATCAGTTTGGCGAACCCGAAATCCGCCACCTTTGGCCGCAGTTTGCCGTCAAGGAGCACGTTGCTCGCCTTTATATCTCTGTGGATTATGTGAGGACTCGCCTCGTGGTGCAAATACCTATAATAACAAACTCAAATTTGAATAGATTGCTTAAAAAAAATTAAAAATAAGCTGAATTGCAGAACTCACGCAATCCCGGAAGCAGAGCCGATGGCTATGCGGAGGCGAGTGCGCCAATCGAGAAGAATATCATGTGCCCGGTGGCCGTGAAGGTGGCCGAGAAGGCTCCGATTAGGCATATAATCATAGACAATTAGCCTCTCGTTTCCGCCGGCGAAATACCCCCTGAGACTTAATAGATTCTTATGCGTAACTCTGCCCAACACCTCCACCTCCACCGCGAACTCCATCTCCGCTTTCGGAGTCATCGTCTTCAATCTCTTCACCGCTATCTGAAACTCCAATAAAAAAACGGTTTTGTTCTGAGATCTATGTTAAAAGAGTTAGAAGTGGTTGGAGTTAGGGGAGTGTTTATAGACCTCGCCGCCGGCGGAAGTGCGGCCCCAGTAGACGGTACCGAAGCCACCCTCGCCGAGCTTCCTGGAGTCGCTGAAGTTATTGGTGGCGGTTAGGAGTTGCTTGAGGGTGAAGATTTCCCATGGATTGTCAGTGAAGCAGCTGCTAGACGAAGTTCTTGAGCTACTAGTTATACACGCGCATATCTCAATATGGAAATTTGTATAACAAAAAGTCTACTTTTTTCTTTCAAATTTAGATGATATGATTGAATTGAACTTACTGGCATGAGCGGCGGCCACCGTCTTCATCATCGTTCCGGCGAGAAGCGCAGCAGAACTGGCGCAGATTCACCATGTCTTTGCGAAGAAAGAGAGGGGCTGGGGGTGTGAAATGAAAGGATGGGAGGGTGGAAGGGGAAATGGATTTTAATTCTACGGGATGGCTGTTGAAGCAGTCAGAAAAATAAATAAATGGAAGTTAGGAGAAAATTTCAATTGGAATTATATCGAGAGAAAAAAATCTGAGAATTTAACATTAGTCAACGTTCTGTATAAGAGTTCTCTTTTGTTGTTTAGGAATGATTTGACTATGTATGCCTCATTTAAGATCTTTGAATGAGGGAATAACTTACATTTAATAGATTCACATAAATCATCTGAAGGAGAATATGTTGTTTACGACGCCGCCAACTGTTATGATTCGAGCACATTATTCCAAATCCGAACAGCTAGACATAATGCTTGTCTCATTTGAAGAGGAGTTCGCGAGAAAGACAGCATATGATGAGTGCAAGCTCAATGATGTGCTTTTTATAAAAACGTCCAACACTTAAATTTTAATATTTACATTCACATCATACACTTTATGAGCTTATTAGATGCCATACTCATAGTTTATTATGCATAGCATGTTATAAATATAAATATGAAACTTCAGATGTTAAATATGGAAATCCATAAGAGTTCTGTGGTAGTTATGTAAAATTCCCAAAAATGACCCCACCTTAGACCCAATGTGGGAGGGGTTACCATAATATTTTTAGTAGGAGCAAAATTGATATTTCAGGATGGGCAAGAGCCAAATTACCCCCACCTATAAGTAAAACACTTAAATTAGAAGGGGGGGTGCAATTGTCTCCGCTCAATCCTTTAGAGTCCACTCTTGATTACAAACACAATATTCAAAACATTATTACATTAGCATCGACTTTTTTTTCTTTTGCTACTATCAAATTTCTAATATATTGATCGTGAGTCACTAGATTACTAACTAGACAGTTTAAGAAAAAAAGTTATATATATATAAACAAATGTGTGTGTGTGTGTGTGTGTGTGTGAAAGCATTGGCTCATTGGTTGCGTCCTTTGGTGTAAGTCCCTCGGGTCAGGGGTTTGAATCGCACATATTACGGGGAGGATTTGAATAACATATCAGACTGGAAGGGGGATTCGCACCTCGGTCAGTTCAACCTATAGAGGTTGAACGGCGGTCTCCGATTGTCGATCAATCTTTCAAGAAGATCTTCACATAAGAAAACTTTAAGGTCTAATTGGGTTAGTTTTTAGGTTCGCTGTGTTTTGATCCACCACCACAATTCTGTTTTAAGAAAGTTCTTGTTTTTTTAAAAAAACGGCCTGATATAAGAAATTTATTTTTTATTTTTTAATATAATATTTATAATTCACACTGCAACTTGAAAATATTCCTTCTCCACCGAACCTGTATAACCACAATCTAAGAAAAACCTGTTTATGCGACAATTTGATCTAAAGTTTAGTTTAAACAATTTAACTTAGACGTGTTGAATGAATCTGGTTCAACCCTAATTTGTTCTAGTTATATGTCATATTCTTTGATTTATATTTTATCAAATATTAAATCAAATTAAAAGAAAATAAAAATAAAAGCTTGGAATTTTGAACTATTAAGCCAATTAAATAAATAGGAGCTTAGAAGTTTTACAGTATATTAAAAATCACACGCAAGCTTGTATTGGCAATTGGAGAAAGTTCATTAATTATTTTCTGGGCGTTTACATAATGCCACATGATTCCTAAATATTTGCATATTGGACATCTAAACTTTATTTGATATATTTATATATGCCGCCTTTATTATAAAAAAATATTTATTTTATTTTTTCAAGGTTAAAATAATACTTTTTTTTGATGTGATGTGAAAAAGTTTGGTGGTACAAATCAATGTAAAACATGAATTTATGTGTTTGGTATGTAAATGCATAGAAATTGGGTGGTATATTTGTAATTGATTCTTTATTTAATTAAAAAGCCAATAGTATTGATTATAAAATAAATACAATAATCATAGTTTTTTATTTTAATTATAATCATTAATACATCATTAATAAAATTTATGATCCCATATGAATCTCAAGAAAATTTTTGAAACAATAAATGATAGAGATTCAATTAAAAATCATCTGGAACTCGGACTTTAGCAAACTACTAGTCAACTGATTGGCTCGACGAGAATGATCAATAATAAAAAAATCAGTCTAATTCGAGTCAAATAAAAGCTTAATCAAGCTGTTAAGCTACATTAGAAAGCTTTTAGTGAATAATTAAAAGGTAGAACGGATTCTAAATATGACAACATTATAGTCAAATAGAGAGTCTCAACGAGATGAATTCAATGAGAATATGATTACTCAATTTTGACATCATTAAGGCACTGAAATATTCACTGAATAACGTCCGATCAAGGTAATATCTCTAGGTCGTCCGATGGAGTAGTATGCATTCTTTTCTTATTTGTATAGATGTCACTCCCATACTCAAATAGAACCATATCCCTTCTTTGAGAGGAGGGTTGGACGTAGACTTTGAGCTAGAGGAAGTCTAAACCTTGGAGGAGGAGTCGAAGTCCGATATCGCTTTTACACCACATATCCAACGAATATTTCCCGCTTCTGCAGCCTCCAACCTCCATCAACCACCACATGCTTGCCATTGTCAACCATCATCGCCCTCAACTCATTGTAGCGAAGCTTCGGGTGGAGTCAAGAATTGCTTCGTGGTGCAACAAAGCACTGTGTGAAGCAATAGTTGATACAGAATCACAATGCATTCTATGGAGCAGTGCATCGAACCAATTGTCATGCCAACCTTGAAGACAATGTACCAAAGATCCAACACCTAGTTCTCGTTGTGACCGCTCCATACAATGAGACAATGGGCTCTTTTGTGCATGATTGTTCTAACTCGAAAAACAGTGTACCCCTTTTTTGCCTACAAGACAAGAGCCCGTATATTTAATCACCAGCGTATAGTAGAATATTTCAACTGGGCTTGATTTTATCTCTTTTTGAGTTTTCCACATGAAAACTACAGATGTTTCTACCCGTCATGTTTATTTCCTGAGTGTGTAATGGATTCTCATGCAACGTAATTCATTACTCTACCTTAGTTAAATCTATATGTTAAATCTGAGATTGTCCAGGAAACACAACAAAGGAATGGAACGTTCTATTAGAAAGCAATTAGGAGAGAGAGAGAGTGTGTGTGTGTGTGTGTGTGAATAAGCAGTAGTAGACAAGCAAAAGGAATGTGATACTTCGTATCTGGATATGGCTTGAGATAGCCCATTTTTAAGGGATATCCAGTGTCGACCAAGTAACAAACATCAATAAATATGAAAAAAACATCAAATGCTTTTCATCCTTCTTTTTCATCTAATGAGTTTCATGTTGTGCATGCTTTTCATGCTTCTTTTCATTTAGGAAAATACAAGTGCCACACATGTATATAAATATTTGTTACACTAGTGCCAACATAATCAGAAATGAGCACAGTTTTATCAATTTTTTAACTGCACCAACATAAGCTTCAGTTGATATCATATTTCCAAATATCAGGCTGTAATTGACCTAAAGAGTGAAATAGGATCAAGATTCAGCTCGGGATTATTTGCAAGATTATTTGCATATAATACATCTTAGGACCTATTCGATCGATAAGGATTGTCGATCTTCTGAAAAGTCTTTGTTCAATCAATTCATGGTCCAAAGGAGTGCTCCTCCTTTTGGGTTTAGGGTTTACTCGAAAAGTCTTACCATCAATCGTTTGACGGCTGGTGACCAAATTGAAGGACTATTTTGTCATCTTCTGTCGATTATTCGAGTAAGATATTTTCTATATTGCCGCTCACCTGGAAACGATCATTTTTGCTATGTCCGATCGTCCATACTTCCTTCCTGGGTCATCCGTCCGCTTTGAGATTCATGTGGAAACATTTTTAGGTGTGTGTGTGTGTCTATATATATATATATATATATATATATATATATATATATATATATATATATATATATATATATATATATATACACATAAATCCATATATCCTAATCCATGAATTACACCGTTAGGAATGTGGTACTTCTTTTCTGGATATGGCTTGAGATACCCCATCTATCAGGGATATCCACTGTCGATCAAGTAACCAACATCATCAAACATCAATAACCATCAACAAACATCAGTAAACATCAACAAACATCAAATACTTTTCATGCTTTATTTTCATCTAACGATTTTCAGGTTGTGCACGTTTTTCATGCTTCTTTTCACTTGGGAAAATACAAGTGTCACACGTGTATAAATATTTTGTGACACGAGTGCCAACATAATCAGAAATGAGCACAGTTTTAACATAAGCTTCACATGATATCACATTTCCAAATATCAGGCTGTAATTGACCTAAAGAGTGAAATAGGATCAAGATTCATAGTATTGCCATCCTCACTTTCATCATCCCATTGACATCTTCTAAATATTATTCAATTTCTACAATTTTCTTCTAATAGAGAAGCCACTTAAAATGTACAAGTCATTAGGCCTCGCGACAATAAAACAAGCATAAGTCACACCAGTGAAAATGAAGCTTCAACCTCATATTTTATGCACTTCAGTTTGAGGCACACCTCAATTCCTTTTTTAAAAGAAGGATAATTTTGACAATATACAAAATTTTAAAAGAATATAATATATAGCAAAAAGAATAACTGAAAGGTAAAGCATTTCCAACTTTTAACACCATTTTAAAGCCGCCAGACAAAGCAAGCCGAGCTGCCCCATCCACCAATACACAGAGAAACTTTACCCAACTGCCCAATCCACCTAAATGCACAGGGAAATCAAGCTTAGCAGCAACATCCACCAACATCTACATAGAAACCAATCCGAATTGCCATAGCTATAAAAATACATAGAAACCGCACCCAATTGCCACAACCACCAACACACAACAGAGAAACCAAAGCCAAAGCCACCAGATATACCAAGCCCAACTGCCCCATCCACCTGCACACAGGGAAACTAGTCCCAGCTGCCCCATCCACTAACACAAACAACGAAAATAAGCCTGAATTCCCACAACCACCACAAAAACAACACCCAATTGCCACAAACAATAACACACACAGAGAAACCAAAGCTAAAGCCACCAAAGAAAACAAGCCCAGCTGCCCCATCCACCAACACATAGACAAACCAAAGCACAGCTGCCCTATCTGCCAACACACACATATAAAGTTCTCAGAGAAAGACAAATTCCACAGAGGAACCTCTCACAGATAAATACATCACTTTTCTAAATAGAGCGCCAAAAAGTTCGCACATGAAATGAGAAGAGGAAATTCCAAACCCGAAAAAGCCTCTATATCAAAAACTATCAAAATAGAACACCACGAAATAAGCACGGAAGCAAATACTAGATAAATAACTGTCGCATGAAAGTCATTCCTTCAAAAAAATCACCACAACAATCTCACATCAAAAAGGAAGGGGAGCGTCCAATCCCGAAAAAACCTCAAGATCTAAAATCACCAAAACAAAGGTAACGATGTTGCTTACATAGCACCACAACCACGGATCTGAGATAAAAAAGAGGACAATGAAGGCATCGGTCGAGAGAAAGGAGGAGAATCGAAGAAATTTAGGGCTTCGACATGAGACGAGCGCAAAGGAGGCGATCGAAGGCACAAGGGCAATATGATAAATAAACAGTTGCCACACGCAGGACACAGACCCTCTACCGCGGTTCGCGAGTAATAAACCGCATGCAGTGTTTTGAAAACGCCGCCCGAACGTTGTATCCAAGCGGTGAGCCGGCGTTTTCAAAACGCCACCATCACAAATAATCTGCCCCAAACAGACCCTTAATCTCCTATGAATGAGCCCTTCTTTATCGTACTTCTTTCCTTCAAGACAGTTCGATCTTCCCGATATCTGTGCAGACACATTCTTCATTCATTTTATTAAAATCACTGAATTAATTCCCACTATCTTGTAATTTTCGTCAATCTTGCAGAAGTCTCTGTCAAGTTCGACATAGGCGGCCAAATAATATATCGTCTTTTTTGTTATCTCTAAGATTAAGTTATTTTACACATTATTTTTATATGATAGCGATATGATTATTATTATTATTAATTATTAATTAAGCAATTTTATTGGAGGTTGTATTGATTTACATATGTACGTAGAGCTACATTGATGTGATTTTTTTTTTGGAATTTTATTAAATAATTTAAAAGATAAGATATTTCAATAGCCGACATTTTTTGGCGTTTGTAGCCGAAATATTAAAATTGGGAGATTTACATAATTACCCCTCGATCCTATTTATTTACATATATAACCCTAAACTTTAATTTTTATGTTCATTTACAGTAGCCATCATGAGGAGTCCCGAGGTTGTTTTTCATCAGAACTTCAATAAAGGTTTGTCACCTGTACAGACAGGTCAGTCCATGTATTAAATTTATGGTCTGTCTGTACAGGTGACAGACTCTGATTGCAGTCCAAATGTAAAATTGTATGATAACTCCTGATGCAATAATTTTTCGTGATATACATAGGGCTGTCAAAATGGCTCGTTCCCGAGCAGCTCGTGTTCAGCTTTTTAAGAAACTCGTGTTCGGTTCGTTCGTTAAGTTAACGAGCCGAACACGAACAAAGATTTGTTCGTTCGTGTTCGGCTCATTTTGGCTCGAGATACTACTCATCAATTATATATATCGATATATATATATATATATATATATATATATTTCTTATGAGTAGTATTTTTAAAAAAATTAATTCAGTACAAGGCTACAATGATTTATAATCAATTAAAAGTATTAATTAAGAAAATAGGATAAAAATTATTAAATTAGATTCAAATAATATTTTAATATAAATAATAATTTTTAAATCTTGCCCCAATCTTTAACATATTATGAGTACATTATTAGGGTTGTCAAAACAACTCTTTGTTCATGAACAGCTCGTGTTCGGCTCGCTAAGCAAACGAGCCAAACACGAACACACTTTTTGAGCTCGAAATATAAACAAGCCGAAAACGAGCTAAGCCAGGCTCGCTCGTGTTCGGCTCGTTTACACCCCTAGATATACACGTAAAAAGTAAAGTTTAGGGGTTAGATATATAAATACATAGGAATTGGTGGTTTGTATGTAAATGCCACCATTATTTAGCTTCTAGTTATTTATATTTCCATGACCATCATTTGCCTAATTATCTTCCCTTTTTTAGTATTTAATTTATTTTTTATACTTATGATTATCTGTCTATAGTAAATTAATTAAGCCTATGTTATGTATAAATTGAAAATTATAAGCTAATTAATCTCTTTGTTTAGTGATAATTGTCGATTATTGACAAGCGATTGAAAGTTAATCAATTGGTAATAAATTATATGAGCCTTTTAGTTGTCACTTAAAAATGTCAATTCCTATGTATTTATATAGCTAACTCCTAAATTTTAATTATTATACTTATAACATCAAAATCATTTAAGTCACACAAAAATATCAATATTTTAATTTTTAAAAAGTGAAAAACACATTTTTATGCATAAATAAGATGACATATATATATAATAATTATGTTATGGTAATGTATGTAAATTTGCTGTTTTGGTATAAAAATATATAATTACATAGGGAGATTATGACTAGTGCATTACTTAACATTATTAAATATAAAATTCCCTATATTATCAAAATATTAATTTTTTGATACAAAATATATTCTCCTATATTATCAAGGTGTTGCACGAATCTCAAGGTAAAATTTTGAGAAAAATATTCAAACTCATTAAAAATTCACCCAGAACTCTGATTTTAACAAACATACAATCAAACAGATTAATTTGACAAGACAAACCCAATGACACCGAGAACGATCCAATATGAGTTAAATCAAGCCTATATCAAATTGTTAAGCTGTATTTGGATGTTTTTATTGTCTAATTGAAAAGTCTGACAAGCTTATAGTCAAATCAAGCGTCTTTACAAGACAAATCCAACAAGCCCAAGGTCACTCAGTTCGGACATAATTAAGGTACTCAGATGTCTAGAAAAACACAGTCTCGTTAAGGGAACTTTTCTGATTTGCCGGTGAAAGTGGTATGTAATCCTTCCTTATTTGCAACCCAGACATCATAAATAGAGTTCTACAACCCTTTTGAGAGAGACAAGATATTGAGCCGGTGGAAGATCGAAGCTCGGAGAAGAAGACATCGTTCGTTGGCTGTTGCCGACCACCATTAACCATTGCTTGCTCCTTGCAAAGAAACTCCATGCAAAATCAAAAGTGCATCGCAGAATCCCGACATACATTTTGAAGTAATAAAACACCAAACAGTGCAGTAATGCACCTTAAAGATAGAGCAGCAATGCACCCCGAATAAGACATATTGATGCTACCCTGAAGAAGGTGCAGTGACGCACCCCAAAGATAGTGCAATAATTCACCATAGAGACGGTGTTGTAATGCATCTCGAAAATGGCGTAGCTACGTACCTCAAAGATGGTGTAACAACATACCTCGAGCATAGCGTAACTCCATACCATTACGACCTACAAGGTTCACGACTCATGCAACCCACAACTCTAGCTCTCGCGGCCTACATATGTTATTATGGCTCACAACTACGACCTACGTGGTTTACAACTCATGTAGCTCCTAACTCTGGCCTTTATGACCTACATACTTCAACGTAGCTCACCATAATCACATACATCACTAACTACAGCTTATGTGATCTATCGCTCATCCAACCCCCAACTCTGGCCTCTGTGTTCTATGAGCATTATTGAAGCTCATTGGTATTATCTATGTGACCGACTACGACCTATGTCGCTCACATTTCATGCAACTCTCAACCTTGATCTTTGTGGCTTGCAGACGTCATCACAACTCACTACTATTGTATATGTGACAACCAACTACGCACTCCTTATGTGGCTCAGACCTCGTGGAACTCATAACCCTGGTCTCCAGAGCCTAGGGATATCATCCAGCTCACTAATATGGTCTATGTTATCGACTATGATTTACATTGCTCACAGGTCATGCAGCTCCAGACTCTGACCTATGCGGCTTACGAATGTCATCAAAGCTTAACACTACGACCTGTGACGTGTTCTTAGATTTTGAATAAAATGACTGTATATGCTAGAATTTTATATTAAAATGTTACGCTTTGAGGAAGCTTTTGTACTGTTTTACAGGTTGGAAAAGAAACAAAATCAAATGGAACTTAAAAAGTTAAAGACAGAGAAATTTGTGGTCTGACGCCCAAGCGTCGGGCCAATGGCGCCTAGGCATCAGTCCCTGTCAAAGAAGAGAGCAATTCAGAAAGCATGGAAAGGTGGCACCAAGAATGCAATGCCTAGGCGCCGGGTCAGCGACACTTAGGTGCCCAAACAGGCCAATAATTATCCAAATTCCTGAGGGAATAAAAAGTAGGCACTGCCTAGGCCCTACACACTAGCGCCTAGGCACCACTATAGTGGCGCTTAGGCGCCGGAACTGAACAGTTGCAGTTTTATGGAGTTGAACATCTAGTTCGGGAGGAGAAGGATAAAATGCATCGTAGAAGAATTAGAAAGGGCCATTCACTTTTTTCTGTCAATCTGGATAGAGGAACAAGGAGAATTCAAGAGAAGTTTTGCAGAGGAGTTTACATTTGAGAAGAGGAGAGATTTAGGAGGATCAAAAGGTGTATTCATTGCTTGTTTTCTTTTCATCCATCTTGCTTGTAAAGAAGAAGATAAGTACAATTGGTTTTGGATTTTTGTTGAATTCATTTGAAGAACTTTGTGTATGATTTTTTTTATTAATTCAAAGTTTGAGTGGATGTTTTTCATGATGAAAAGTGAGTAGATCTTTTATTTCTCCCTTGAATTGTATGGTGGAAGGATATATTTGAACCTTTCTATGTGATTTGCATGAAAATTGTCCTATTACTGTTAAGTTAAATGATTTGCTTAATTTACTTCCTATTTGGCCATAGAAATGTTAGTATATTTCGTGAACTATGCGAACTAGAAGGATACATAATGGCACGTAAGAGGTTAACCACATGAACTCTTCGGAATATGAATATTGCCTTTGTGTTCATGCTTATATTAAGGGAAATGATTGAATTGGATTGATGAGGGGATTTAAGAAACTAAACTCTTGACAGTCAAATTTCCTTAAAGCACCAGAAGGGGATAAGAGATGGGCCAACTCCTGTTTGAAACTAATTTTTAATCATTTTTTTAATTACATTCTCCATTGCTAGATTAGACATGTTTTTCATAACTTTGGGATAGGTTTAAAATTAAACTTGCATTTAGAACTTTCCAGTCTAGGACCGACATTTATAGACTATAACTTTTCCAAGTTGTGTTCATCTTGTTCCACGTGGGATCGACAACTAGACTCCAACCCTGGTACTAATGATATGCCACACATATTTGCGTGACCCGCCCATGTTTTGCAGCACTGGTGCATATCAACTTAAATTACCAACTATGTCCTACGTGGTCCACACTTTATACGACTTCCAACTCTAGTCTTGGTGGCCTACAAATGTTTTCCAGTTTGGCCTATGAGTCAAACTACGACCTATGTGGTCCACATCTCTTGCAGCTCTCTACCATGACCTCTATGTTCAACCGACGCTCGTGAAGCAACCATCTACGTTCTACATGACCATCTACTACTACGAATTTTAATTGCAGCCTCTACGATATAACCACAATCTACAACATACATGGTGGGCTACTGCGGTGGGCTACTGCCTTCATAACAATCAATTACTCCCTTTGTGACCCATTATAACTACTATTGTTGAACTACAGCTGTACATCTATATTATAATTCAATCTTCTCTAATTCAATTGAAGAGTGAGCCCATATACTTGCAGATATATGGTGACTTATTTCAAATAGGCTAAGCCCCATGATATTTTCCTCTTTTCGAAATTTTCTTATAAAAAGTTGATTGTATCTCCTCCTGCCAACTCCTGTTTATAATATGTGATGATTTTCATGCAATGCTAAGATGCTAAATAATCATTCTACCACCCTAGATCATCCCGCATGCATCTAGATGAAAAAGAAATGAAAGAAAAAAAAAAATTTAGTTAACAACTCATAAATGATGTGACTCATATAAACACATGTATCAGCTCGATGCCTCGTATAAACAGCTGTATATACATGACTTTACGATTAAATTTGTTTAATACAAGCCATCTAAAAAAATATTAATTTATATAAATTTTATCAAAAAATACAATAAAATAATTTACTGACCTTTTCCCCTTCAGACCAACATTTTATAGAAATTTTAATTATTATTTATTTTTTTTTACATAAGAAAATGTTAAATATATTGCAATTTTTTTCTCTTGGATGAGTTTGCAAAATTGGTGAAAATAATAAATAAATGTATGGTGGGGGGTTTGTGGTTGGAATGTCATTAGTCACTCAATGGCGACCTGATTTGTTGATTATATCTGTAAAAAGTTGACATTTTTGTTTTGCAGATTTACCGCTTGTCCTTTGTGGGATAAAACCACTCTTAAAATTTAATTAATCATAATTAAAACTAATTAACAAGTAATTAACTCTAAGGATGAAGAAAGCTTAATCTTATATAATTTATATTACAATTAAGTTGGGTTTAGAATAGAGAAGATTTCAATTAGACTCCTACAAAATCTTTTATTTAATCTCATGATGAAATAGGCAAAAAAAAGAAAAAAATTATGAATGGTATTTTTTAGGGAAATTTACATACAAATCATACAAATTTTATGTATTTACATATCAACCCCTGAAGTTAAATGTTTACATTTACAATACTTTGGTGTCAGGGATCTATGCATGAAAATGTGTCTTTTATTTTTTAAAGTTGATAAATATTGATATTTTTTATGTGAGGCGGTTTAGGATCTGTTTAGGGCAGCTGCAGCTTATTGAATAATCTGCTGATAAGCTGATTGAAAATAATTTGCTAATAAGCTAGGTGCGGTTGCTATTACAAAATTTTATTTTTTTGGAAAAGTCAGCTGCAGCCAGAAATCTACCACCACACCTAGATAAGTGCGATGTGAAAAAACTGTTTTCAGCGTTTTGAAAACGCATAAGCTGCCAAAACGCAGTTTACTCAAACAGGCCAAGTGCATTTTCAAAACGCTACCGCACCAAATAAGCTGCCCCAAACGGACCCTTAATATGTAACTACGAAAGAAATTTGTTGTTTGTATGTAAATGCCCATATTTGATGATATAAAAGTATGTAATGTTGGATAAATGCAAGCTTGATATGCATTTGTTATGTATACCAATTAGAGATAATTGGTCTTCTTTATTAAAATTAGTAATCAAATAAATAAATAATATACATATCAATTAAAGATTGAGATGATGGGATATTGGAGGGGTAGATTTGTGATTTTTAAAACATACCTTTAGATTTTAATATGTATATATATATTTTTCAATCATAAATTAAACCCTTCTCAATGCTAGTTCAAATTTATATTCATATACACTGCAAAAAGGTTAGATCTTTTTTACTTATATATTATACTTTTATATATATATATATATATAAGCATGATTTTAGGCTATTATACGAGCCCCCAGCCACCCTCGTGTAATAAACTATTCACGGGCACTGGTACTGCCGAGCAAGTGACTGCAGAGAGGATTTGAACCTCGTGACCCGAAGGAACTTACGAGTTTCAAATATTGCTCTACCAATTGGTAACGGCTGGCAGCATATATATATATATATATATATATATATATATATATATATATATATATATATATATATATATATTAAAAAACCATTAAAAAAACTTGTCAAAACCTTCAATTCTTATTATTTTGAAAGACTTTTAATTAAGAACTTTAAGCTTATGAAAAATAATCATATTATATAAGTTTACTTGTGGAAAAATTCATGATAATTATAGTCATATTTTACATTAATTTAGGGATACTATATCTTATTTAGGTAATTGGTTGACAATAAAATACACAAAATAAAAGGATGGTCAAGTTAATGTTGCTTGATAAAATTTGAAATCACATTAATATTAATTGTGATTTTTAAAAATTATATATTATTGCGTCATTTCATTTTAATATAAAACATATATTTCATTATGTTTTTTTATTAATTAATGATTTGCCAATCAAAATTTTATTGAACTATAAGATATTGTGTAAATATTAAAAAAATATTATCTACTCTACATATATTTAAAAGCTAAATTTGTAGCATATTCTTTTTTTTTTTTCCTAAGATTAGTGAATACTAATTTTGTGACAATGATTTTACTCTTAGTTTTGTTTTCATGAGGCTAAATTGTTAGCTTTACTCTCAAAATATCATTTGATTCATATTATTTTACTATCATAAACTATAGATAATATCATAATTTATGATTTAAAATCTTGATTTATTAAAATTAATTTTTACCAATTTTTTATTTTTGACATCTTAACTGAGTAATTTTGCCAATATATTATGATTAGGAACAAAGCATAGTCTATACCAACTTGACTAAGAATATCTAGATTCTGACTGATCAGATAAAAGGTACGTTTGGGACAATTCATATATTTATTGAAAAATAAATGTGAAGTTGTTGAAATATATATATATATATATATGTATATATATATATATATATATATATATATATATGTATGTATGTATGTATATATATGTATGTATGTATGTATGTATGTATGTATGTATGTATATGTATATGTATGTATGTATGTATGTATGTATATATATATTTATATATATATATATATATATATATATATATATATATATATATATATATATATATAGTATATATATATTTATGTGTATGTATGTATATTTATGTATGTATCCTCTAGCCAGTTTGTCAGTAGTGAGTGCGGTCCTCAAATAGTTAGACATATGAGGTGATTAGGGACTCGTACAATGATCCAGCCATTCTTTTATATATATATATATATATCCTCGTCATCATTATTGATGGCGAATCAAATCAGAATGATTCAATCAATACCATATCCATCTCTTAGATAAGATTTAGAAGATATTATAAAAAATTTTATAAATAAATAAATAAATAAGAAGCTACGCTTATTCATATATACATATATATCAAGCAAAGTTTTTTAATTATTTTTTTATAATTTAGTCCTGTCCGGTCAACCTTAATCCTATATAAAGCCGGTCCATATTTAATTAGAATCTTCGAATAAAAAAATAAATAAATATTAAAAATATTAAAACAGCTATTAAAAGGCTTATGAAATTAATTAAACAAAACAAAGATTAATCAGGATTTAGTCAATACTAACCATTGCTTGAGAAGAAATTAACTTAAATCTCTGATTATGTTAAGTAATTATGACTTGACTAAAGACTTAATGACAATAAAAACATATTAAATATGGTTTAAGATTTGGCTTAGACCAAGACTTTGTTAAGTCTTTGGTAGAGCTTTTAATAAAAATATAATCCCTCTTTTGATTAACCAAATATTAATCCCCATAATTAGTTACTTAGCCATATATGGCTTTTTATTGAATTTTGAAAACTTTTATGGCTTGCTTTGCAATATGAAATTCAACCCTAACCTAGTTGAAAAGTTTATTCAAACCATGGTTTAATCAGATCTTGACATTATTAACCTTAATCTATAATTATATAAAAGAGAAAAAATATATATATATATATATATATATATATATATATATATATATATATATATATATATTAAAAAGATTGATCGACAGTCGGAGACCGCCGATCAACCCCATAGGTGGAACTGACCGAGGAGCGAACCCCTCTTTCAGTTCGGTGTGTTATTCAAACCCACCCGTAGTGTGTGGGATTCGAACCCTTGACCCGAGGGACTTACACCAAAAACCACAACCAATGAGTCAAGGCTTTCGCACATATAAAAGAGAAAAGCATTGAAGTACAAAAGCTAACATATCAAAATTGAAATCTCCAAAATCTGATATGAAATGTAGGCAAATTCTTACATATTCCAACATCCAAATTAAACAAAATTTAATTTCTCATTTGACAAGATCACTCCCAGCTTTATGACATTACCACCGCTAAGCTTCACAGAATCACAAAGTTCATATATTCAACCTACAGACTCAATCAGCTTACATTTGGGTCGGAATATCCTGACTTACAATTGATCAAAAATGGGATTTTTATAAAGCATTGGATTTGCATGGAGATGCATGCAACACAATAGTCAATATATTGCACGCATCTCGATGTAAATCCAATGAACAAAAACCTCATTACTAATCAAATTTGAATCCAATTTTCTCAAAAAAAAAAAAAGGCAATATTCTCACCATGCTATGTAATATGACATATTAAATGCAAAATTAATATTAACTTTCCATCAAGATGATATTCCATAAGATTAGCAAGCAGAAGAAAAGGAAAATTGGGGTTTAAAGGAGTTGCTTATCATAAAACGCCATTTGTAACTTCTTTACATGGTTGAGCCAAGTGCTTACATTCTGCCCGTCAACAGTTACCCAATCCACTACAGTCGCTGCAGGCTGCTCCCACCATTCATCAACCTGCCAATCACCACAATCTATATTTATATCCATATGTAGAGAGAGAGAGAGAGAGAGAGAGAGAGAGAGAGAGAGAGAGAGAGAGAGAGAGGGATGATTAATATGAAAGGGGGGAAATTACATACATACCAAACAATTCTCCTAAATGTAACATCTAAACTCTAAAACTGACTTATATAAAATGTTGAATATCACATAAAAAATAATACTATTACTAGCGTTTTCCTACAGTGAAATACACTTTTGAATGCGTAAGTTTTGATTATGAAATTAAAGTGTTATACATAAAGAGAAAAGCGTTGACATGATCACCTGACTTTTTGGAGGGAGTGATTTTAATTCCAGACTCGATAGAAGTATCGAATTAGTTCCCATGCTATTTTAATAGGGGCTGAAATAGTCACCTGTGAGGATCATCTCAGCCCATATTAAAAGAGCCCTGAGAATCGAGACTAAATTAGCACTTTTATAGACGAGGACGAAAATGATATCATATAAATAGTCAGAGGACTACTTTGGCACTCTACAATTCAAATTTTTGATGTTAGATACACACATGAGAATTGTGTGGCATATGATATAAGTTCCCCTAAAAAATATTACCAAACCCCTGACACGCTGACAATCTTCCAGACATCTTTGAGCATCTACAATAGCATTTCGGAGCTCAGGTAGCCATCTTTCTGTGACAACTTTCTCTTGCTCGGCAGCTAACTTGAGACAATGATTGCCCATCCTACAAATTGTAAGATGCAAAAAAAAAACAATTTCATCATGCTCTTTTGACCGTAAATAATGCATAAAATGATGTAGAATGTCCTTAAACCCATTCATTAAGGTATTTTTTTCAGAAAAATAACAGAGAGCTTGATTAAAGATGGACTAACAGGACAGCTAAAATTTGTTGCCCTCTCATATTTGGTCAATGACGACCCCATCCATAAATAGAGGCATGGGCATAAAAAAACAAAATTTTCAAAAGCATAAATAAAGTCTTTATAACTAAATATATCATTACTGAGTGCCAAAAAACAAGATGCCATTTATATATTACATAATAAAATACAAATAAGTAAAGCGTTAAAATTGTCCCTTGACTATTTACATGGGATCCATTTAGCTCCCGGGGCTGAAATATTCTCCACGAAGGGCTATTTCAGCCCATATTAAAAGAGTCTGGGACTAAATTAAATTTTTTATAGATTCAAGGGCTAAATTGACCCTGTAAAAGAGACTAGGGACTATTTTGACAATTTTCTCAAATACAAGCAGATGTGCCCTGAAATGAAAGCACCCAAACTGCTGAAAAAAAAGAACGAAGTTCTACCTTTCGTATTCTTGCTGCACACGATGAGTGTGATTTAACAAAGCCCGGCCGTTGTCGATGAGATTTCGTCGCGTGTGAAATACATTGATAGCCTTTGACAAATTTTCTAATATGATAGCCTCAGAATCCCAAGGTTTTAAGCAAAAATCCAATGCTTCCAAGACAGATGCTAGGCCATCATCCGTTCCTTCTAAACCTAATACCAAATAGAAACAATTAGTACAACAAAATAAAACTAAGAACCTGTGCTTAAGAGAATGGCTTTTAGCCTCAATATTAATTTTGTCATAAAATAGAATTTTGAAAGTACTAAAAGAAATTATTGCAAGGAAAAAAGTTTGTAAGACAAAATGTGAAAGACCAAAAAGAGTGAGCGAGGAAAGAGTAGTTTCGGCAACAATAATATTATCCTCAAAAGAAAAAATTCAGAGACCAAAGAAGTTTAGGATTCATTTACATACAGACCACCGACTCCTATGTATTTACAAATCTAACACCTAAACATTACATATTTTTTACATTACATCACCTACATCTTTCATATCACATCAAAAGTACCACAAGTTTAACATTTTAAAATACACATTTTCATTCATAGGTAAAGGGCATATATGTAAAAAATGAAGATCAGGTGTTAGATGTGTAAATACATAGGAATTGAGTCATACATATGTAAATCTTCCTAACTTTTATCTAGCGATTGCTTTTGTTTTTTCAAAGCATATTGTGAATCCAAACTTCCTCAATTAGTGCAGTATCTCAACCAGGGGTGTAAATGGAGTCGAGTCGAGCTTGAGCCACACTCAACTTGAGCTTGAACTTCATTAATTAATCGAGTTCAAGTCGAGCTCGAGCTTGATTCTATGAGTTTGAGCCGGCTTAAGAAAGAGAGAAAACAATATCACTCATGTTAGTATTATAATATAATGACAAATAGAACGAGTAAGGAGATAAATAATATAAAATCACTTGATATAAAATTTAAAAAAAAAAATCATTTTTTTACATTTTTAATAATATAAAGACAAAGTCTTGAATTTAAATATATGTTGAATATGTTTAATATTAATTATTTTTTAAACGAGTCAGCTAAAGAGCTAAAAAGTTGAGTTGAGACAAGCTGGAGCTTGGCTTGTTAGCTCAATGAGCTCAGTTTTTGAGCCACTTATCAAGCCGAGCACGAGCCGGCTTGGAAAAGTTACACCCCTAATGTCAACAAACTCTGAATTTACACAAGTAAATCATTTAGTGCAAATATTATGTAGGGTACGTCACAGCTGATGAAAGCTTACCACATCGATACTGAAGAGCAGCAGAAATGCGACAAATAGAAGGCACTGCAGATGGATCTCCAGCACCAGCTCTTGCTGTTATTAAGGATGCATTTTTTTCTGCAGCTGCCTGGGCTTCTGGACCCATCGCTCCGGTAGTACCAAGAGCCTCAATTAGAGCCTGGCCAAGTGAAAATCTACATTGTTTAGAACCCATAGCCAATATCTAGCAAAATAAATAAAATAAAATAAAATAAAAATAAAACCATTGGGGCATTTACATGCATACCCACCCAATTTTTATGCATTTACATATCTAGAACCAAAACTTTAATTTTACATTTATGCCACCCAAATATTTCATATCATATTCAAAATACCACCGTTTTAAGTTTAAAAAAGTGAAATACACCTATTCATCCATAGCTAAGGCAGTATATAAAAGGAATTGAGTGGTATATATGTAATTCTTCAAAAAAAAAATTAAATACTACAGAAAGGAACATTTGAAGTAAGGAGATTGTCCTTATCAGATGAAATCATTGTATCCTTTGCTTAAGCAAAAAAGTCTCAAAATGGTCCTTTGATTGGGGCCATTTTAGTCCCAGAGTTTATAAAAGTATCACTCTAATCCCTAAACTTTTTTAATATGAATTGAAATAGTCCCTAGTAAATAGTCTAGGGACTAGTTTAGCACTTTTATAAACTTTGGGACAAAAATGATCCCATCTAAATAGAGCTTAGGGTTGCAAATGAACCAATGCACTCATGAACAACACGAACTCAGCTCAATTTAGACTCAATCATGTTCGTTCAATTTAGTAAATAAACAAGCTCGAACAATTTTTAAAAGCTCGAAGCTTGAATGAACTAAACATGAACATAGACGAACTTGTTCATTTATGTTCATGTACAAACTCATACAAATAACTCATTGAATACTAAATATTATGCTGGACGATAACTCATATCATATATGATAATATTATTTAAATAAAATTTATTTAAATTTATAAATTTAATAGTAATATATTATTATATCAATAATATTTTAAAATTAATTATTAAATATATATTTAATTTATTAAAACTTAGGTGTTATATGTGAAAGTACATAAGAATTATGTGATATGTATTTGCCCCTTTAAAATAACTTTAAACTCCCGCAAACTTCATTTTCACTCTAGCCACTCACAGTTTCGCGCCTCTCGGTTTCGCTCGAAACATTAAAAACCTGAGTTGCTACGGCATGCATCGAAGACAACAACGAGGTCGTGGTGTGCAAGGATCTTTGAAACTCTATTCTCTCGCATATTTTCCCTTTCCAATCTGCTCATAAATCCTACCTGATTAAAAAGTGGTGTTGAGAAAGTGTTGTGCAATTATTGTACGATATATGATTAAGAATAAGGTTAGTGCAACAACTCAATATAACACACATCTACAAAATTGTCCAAAAATGCTAGGAAAATGACAAGTGCATATACCTATGAAAAAATCAACACCTAAATCTGAATGTGGGAGTTGGGTGCAAACTCACAAGCATGATCATGCTAAAATATGAGAGGTTGCATCTCATATGATCATAGTTCATGAGTTATCTTTCATTTGTATAGAGTTTATAATCGATAAATTAGTAGGTATGATCATAGTTCTTGAGTTATCTTTTATTTTTACAGAGTTTATAATCAATAAATTAGTACGTGTGATAAGATTTGTAAAATTATTTCTTAAATTATTTATATAAAAATCTAGATACTCGTTTGAATATCAGATCGTTTATTAGCTCATTTAAATACTCGTTCGTTTGTCATAAACAAATCGAGTTCAAACATTAAAAATTTTAACTAAGTCAAGCTTAAATAACACATGAAAACTCGACACAAGCTCAAGTTGAACATGAACAACTTATAATTATACCAAGTAAAGTCTGAACTAGGATATCTCGACTCGGTTCACCTCGATTACAACCCTAGCCAGGGCACTACTTTGGCACTTTATTCTTTGGTTAAGTTTACCAAAAAAAATAAATACTCAAGAATTTCTCTTGCGAAAAAAGTACTGGAAAGAATAAATGAGTTCTATTACATTGCAATTTATATAAAACAAAGTTAACTTCTGATTTCGAAAGCAAGATGTGGCTGCTAAAAACTTAACCAAAAACTGAAGTGAAGAATTAACCTGAGGTGTTGATGGCAGCATGAATAATCTATTATCCAGGCTCTGATGGAAGGCGGACAGCTCTTTCTCTATCAGATCCTTTGAACTCGACGAGATATCAACCACAGCAGTGCATGCTGGAATGATCGTTCTTGCCGCATATTCTTGTGCGGCTGCGGGTTGGTGGTCCCAGAATTCAGATGCATCCTACAGGCAGTTCAAATTGCAAAACAAATTATTTTAGCACAATTTAAACAGCTGTTTTTTCTCAGACGTTGTTATAATTTCTTAATAACAGCAAATATATTTAGGGAAACTCACATACTTTACACAATCCCTACGTATTTATATATTACACACCTAAATTTTCATATTTACATATATAGCACTTTAGTGCTTTAAACCTATGCATGAAAAGGTATATTTCAATTTTAAAAAATGGAAATACAACAAATTTTTATGTGATATTAAAGATTTGAGTGCTATGTGTGTAAATATGAAAGTTAAGGTGTGAGATTTGTCAATACATAAGAATTGTGTGCAATGTGTGTGAATGCTCCAGATATTTGAAGCAATCATAAGCAATTTAGTTGATCAGTTAAAAGTGCAATTTTGGAAAAAACATCTAATATATGGGTGACATATCAAGGTCTTACATCCATAAATCAATAGGAAACTACACCTTATCTTTCTGTCTTGAAAAGAAAAATAGCATTGATATTTGCATGCAAAATAACAAGAGGACATGAGCTTGCCTAATTCGGTTTCAGTTAGTTTTATTTTAGAAGAATTACTTGCTTGATTATTTGAGGACAAATTCGCATAGTAGACCTTACAGAATTATTTTAGATAATTAGCGCATCTAAATTGCAAGAAATTTAATAAATGAGCCTAGAGCTAACATTAACCTCAATTTCTTGCCTATTCAAAGCTCTAAATATTAGGCAATGTATTCAATAATCATAGACATAAAGACTTCCAAATCATTTAACAGCCTACATAAATTTAAAGCAAAAAAATTCATTTGACAATTCTCATTATTAACACAAATATAAATCAAGCCAAGTGAGTGAGGAAAAACTGCAAGATACTTAACAACGTTAGCCTGAAGAAGTGTGGTATAGATGGACTCAAGTTCTGATCTGCGAGAGTCAAATTCTTCAATTTTCTTCCACTTTCTCCTCAAAGATTCTTCTGCTTCTTTCCACTCTGCACAGGTTTTATTCAAGCGTTGCACCTCAGATGTCAATGTATTAATGCTAGCTCTAAGCCCAGCAACATCTCTTTCCTTTGTCCAAACATCCATCTGCAAAGGAAAAGTAAATTTAGTGCAATAATTCCAGAGTTGAAACAAAACTGAGTTATTTGTCTCCTCACAATAATTTGGTCATTTTATGAAAAAGAACAAAAGTTTTAATATTTGCAAACCATAACAATAGTTTATAATATATTGCAAATAAAGAAAAAGAGCAATGGCATACATACCAAGATTTCTTGAAACCTTTCCCATATGCCTGCAATTTTTGAAACCTTGGCATTACTACTAAAGTTTGTCATGCAACCTACTAAATACTACTAAAGTAATATCAATTGATAGTAAGATTTCATAACAAATTGTAGTGGTACAGCGGTTTTCAAGAAACCCAAGCATATATGTTAAGGTTTCAAGAAACATTTTGCAAGATATGCAAACTATTTCCATTGACCCAAACATCACAAATTTTTACCCTAGTAGAACATAATTAGGTGCCGATAAAATTAACATTGTGAGTCTGTGGCTTAATTAGAAATCATCCCTGAAATTGAAAAATTTATTCAAGGGGAAGCCCTGGCTATAAATGATGACTCTCTAGAATTGAGGCTTGAATTGTCTCTTTTTGCGCTCATTCTCCAGGGGGAATTAGGTTGATAGCCTGTTCTTCAAAATCTGGCAATCCCAAATCTAACAATGCTAATAGTTTAAACGACATTCAAGTTAAAATTGCGAGTCTAGTCAATCAAATTTCTTTGACAATCAGAAATTGATGGGTGGGTGGGGTAAGAACAAGGTAATGACAAATTGATAGAATCATGTGATCATCTCATCTTAATAAAGCCAACTCCAATGATTTACAACATTATTAGTATATCTTGAATAAAAGAAGACTCGTAAACCAAAAAGTCATAATCATCAAATTGTTGCCATTTGGAACCTATGATTAACTGCAATATAATCAATATATATATATAATACTAAGAATGTCGGGGTGTCATGGCTAATTCATCCAACAAATTTTGAGTTAATTGAAAGGAGTGTTTTCATCATTGATCGTACGCATTTTTTACATACCAAAAATATGTTTGATAATATGTCAGCCTTCCCTAGTTGGTGGGGGAAGATTTCAATACTTCAATTAACCCAAATGTCGCAGATCGATCCGGCGGCACAACACTGACAAATTCAGATCGAATCTCACCCTAATAAATAAGTTTATGCGGGATTGAAATGCCGTACCAGCGATTGCGGTATTGCGGATTTCAAAGTCGCAAATCCAGCGATCAGGAGTCCTAATTTTTGCACATAATACATCCCATTCTGAACTTAGCTTGATTCTTTTCCTTTATTGAGCTTTTTACCGTGCTGTTATTTCTAATTAGGTTTATTTCTGCATAGTAGACTATTTATGTGTTTTTAATCTGTTTTGACAGAATTTTGCAATTGTTATTGTGTTAGGGAAACATTCTTTGTTTTATGCTCTCCAGAGTATTGTATCATTTACTTTTGTAAATGGTATGTTTATAACTTATCTAGAAACAAATGGTAAACCCTCCTCGACCTACGTATCGTGTTGTTTCATCATCCACCTCACTGTTTCAATCGGTACAGCTGCCAATCAACACCGAATATGGTTGTCCAACATCAGATTTCACAGCATGCCCCTTCCAAATGTTGTCGACCGCCCATAGTCCACTTCTCTGCCATTCCACAACCATCTCCCGCTAAAACTACTTCTTAAACACCTTCTAAGAGTCATAGAACGGTATAATCTGGTATCAAAGCCCCACAAATCCTAAATTTTTAGAATTTTGCATTTCTTGCCAAAATCCAAAATTCTAACAAAAAAATCCCCTATACCCAAATCATTCCTACCGCAATTATTAGCCCCAACTTTAAAGCTGCACAATTCAAACATTCCTACCACCACCAAAATTCCACCCGACACTTGCCACCAAAATCTTAAACTTCGACCAACCTATATTTATAACCCTGCACCCATCAAAACATTGATCGAGAGAAGGGGAAAAAAAAAACCACAATGCTGCCTAGAAGAGATCCGCAAGAAAAATATCTGAAAGTTTACTATGAAGAATTGTAACGAGAAATCCTTCAACTGTAACAAAAGCTTGCCTCCTTTAAGAAGAGACAATCAGGTGAGGTTACCCATCACCACAACAAAGACTCTTTAAATTGAGAGTACAGACTGAATCCCTTCCACAGGGAAAGTTTATGATGAAGAAAAACCAATACTCTGACAATTTGGCATGGAATATTAAAAAAGTCAAAATCTTAGAGCAAAGGTGGATTTATCGGATTTCAACAGCCGAATGGATCCGGAAAAGTTTATCGAGCAGCTCCAAACAATGGAACGAATTTATTAGTACAAAGGCGTTCACCAAGACAAAAGAGTTAAATTTACAGTCATCAAGCTCAATAAGAACGCTTCTTTGTGGTGGGAGAACATAAAATTATTTGACAACGAGAAGGAAAAAGTAAAATCACTATCTAGCCTTAATATGAAACAAAAGACGTAATGCAAATACCTATTGAGATATTACCAACAATGGGAGTGTTTGGTATGATACTTTTAAGAGGATTTAAGTTAGATTTAACCTAAATCCAACCAAACACAATAAGCAGGTCAGATAAATCCGCCGTTAAGTTAAATCAAATTTTTGTTTGTTCCGATTAAATCCTGATTTACTAAACCAATTATTAGTTGGATTTAACAGATTTAGCGCAGGAAGAAAGTATTTTAAATAGAATTATGTCAAACACCTCAAATGGATTTAATTGAATTTAACCTTAATTGAATCAAACATTATTTTGGATGTAATGATATTTAGATTTAAGAAATATGGATTTACTGGATTTGTTAAATCCTATTTAACTTAAATCCCACTTGCAGCCAAATGCCCCCAAAATGTGTTCTTGAAACGTCACCACTTACAGTAGAAATATCTCTCCATAGAAGAGTATGTTCTTGAGTTCGAACAACTTATGTTGAAGTGTGAGTTAGTGGAACTTGACGAGAAAACCATAGCTCAATCTTTGTGGCGGGTTTGTGGGGGGAGGGGGGGTGGCGGCGGTTAAGTTCGTCCAAAGACGATGTGACACAGTTGCAGCATTATTGAAGATTACAAGAAGTTCAAATCCTAGCTTTAAAGTTGGAAAGACAACACAATAGTATCAAGTCTACACCACACTTCAAATAGAGTTCAGTCATAAGAATCAAAACACGGTATTAATGATTGCAGGATTTCAAGATTTAGGTTTCACAAATCCCACAATTCGGAGTCACAATTTTCATAAAAATGTATCATGTTCCCAACTTTACTTTGATTTTTTTATGAGATTTTTCTTATTCCATTATTTCCAATTAAGTTTATTTCTACTGAAGAGACTGTTTGCCTTTTTCCCCTATTTGATAAACCTTTGTTATTTTTATTGTGTTTGGAGATGGTATTCTCTATTTTATGTTATTCAAAGTGTTGTATCATTTCCTTTTGAAAGTGATGTGTTTTTAGCTTGCCTAGGAACAAGTGATTGAAACTCCTCACCGCCCTAACATTACTTATTTGGGGTTTTCTTTGCTATATTCAGCCGCTACAGCCACTGATCAACAATGATCCCCATTTGAACGCCATCAAACTAGTGTATTATCATTATCTTGCCACTCCACAACCACCTCCCATTTATATTCCTTTCCTAAAATCTTCTAGGTATCAATGTCATTTTCTCACCTATCCATAGATGGCAATATTTTTATCTTTACTAATGGTAGATAGTTGTCTCAGAAATATTATCCACTCCCAAATTATTACAGAAGTTTCCAGTTAGCCTATTAGTGCATAGAAATCTATGTTTATTGCATATTAATCTTCCTAAAATAGAATTATATTCGGGACATCACTATGCATCGCTTTGTATTTCTTTTATTTCCGTTTCCTAAAGTGGGTTGTTTTTGTGTGTTTTATGTTTTATCATGTTTTTTTGGTGTTGAGTTTGCACATCTTGTTTAATACTAAGCAGTTGTCGCTTTAGGAACTTGGAACAAAATTAATTAGCTGGCAGGCTGGTTAACCAATTGACCTGAGAGTTCTGTTTAATTTAGGGTATTCGTTAGTGCACCTAGAGCATTATTTGCATACATTGCGATTTCCCAATACTTTCAAATATTGGTCATAGCTTGATAACATGTCCTCATATTTGGTTTTTGTTGGGTTGATTGATTCAAAATATGTATTTGTTGCATTAGCTACTTCGATCATATGCTTGTAGAGTTGTAGCTAGATAGTTTCTTTCCAATTGATTGTGGATGATGTTTCTTGTCTACCTATTTATATAATTGTGATATTAGATGGCATTGCTTGGTGCATTTCCATGATTTTGGCCTATGCCATTTATTAAAAATAATAATTTTTATTTTTTGTTATCTTATGATTGTGGCCGTACCTCATTGTTTCTAAAATGCTTACTTCTTGATGGTATTTCCACTATTTATTTTATTGGGTGCACTGATTTAGAGTTGTACAGTTTTTGTATCAGCACTGTACTTTTTTCCATGCTTGGTTCTAAAAGTGGGTTGTTGTGTTCTATTTCAGTTTGTTGTTTTTTTTTTTCACTTTTAAACTGTATTGTTATCATGGATAAAGCCTACCAATTGTAGCAATTGAGCTTTTGGACAAAATTAATTGACTAACAGATTGATGCCCTTATTGTCCTTGAGAATTGTAGATGTTTGATAGTATTTGCTACCACCTTCTAGAATTGTATTGTAGTTTCCCAAGACTTTAGAATATTCATAGCTAGTTTACAAGTCCATCTCTGTTTTTGTTGGGTGACATTAATCAAACATCTTGTTTCCTATTTGCGGTGGATCGTGGCAGGAGATAATAGTACTCCATTTATTTCCCTTAGAATGTTTCTTGGGCCAACTGCCTAGAATATATGGTTAATAATTTATTTTCCAAACATAAAGATATTCCTATGAAAAGAATATAGTTCAGAGTGTATAAAAAATAATACTTAATCCCGTTCTATAGGTTGTCAACTCAAAAGAAGAATATTTTTCAGCACGAATGTGCTTACCACTAGAAAGAATTCGGATTTATGTTTCCAATTAAGCATTAGAGAAAACACTTATATAACTCTGATTAGACAATTGCAGCAGGGGGAACATTTAAAGGTTGGCAGGTTTGAGCATTATAATAGAAATAGTGATAAAAGCTATATATTGCATACATACATACCAAAAAATTATCTAGCATTGAGGGTAATGAAAGGCCTTTTATATCTATAAAATCCATTTCAAGGGATTTTTCTTGGTTCTTTTTTTTTTTTTTTTTTTTTTTTTTGGGCATGAATAATTATAAGAAGTTTACATTTGCATAACCTCAAAATTCCTGGTATTGCTTAAATTCTGGGAGGTTCCTCCAGCAGGCATAGTTTGAGAGGCCACTAAATCAACATTTCCATGCATGCGCTTTATAAGCTTTTGAATTAAGCTTTTGGCCTCTGCTGCCTTGTTTAGTGCGTCTTCAGTAGCCACAAACTGCTGAACATGAGCTTTCTGAAAGCAAAAAAGAAATGTATGAGAAACTGGTAAAGGGTTGTCTATGGTGAAAAAGGAATACACTCATAATCTCTATTTTCTAATAAATTTATTTCATGTCGTAAGTAGTACAACTAGGTCCAACAATATTTGTAGAAACAACGAATGCTATAGAAGTTCACAAGTCAAATAAATATTTTTAGATGACTGTATAAATAAAAAAAAAAGCTTTGACTACTTTGTCTCATAATGCAAGAAGATCACTGATAAAAACCATTAAGTTACAAGGCAATTAGTGGAAAAGTCCAGGCAATTAGTCGAAAAATCCAGGCAAAAGTAGGTAAAGATAAAGACTTTAAGTACTTTCGCATGACGATTCTTTTCTTTCTCCTTTTTTTTTTTTCAGATAAAAATCGTGAATGAATAAACTCTAAATTAACAACTGGAAGATACAGGCCAAGTACTAAAAACATTGAAAGAACTTATAAATTTAAGCTGAAAACACTGACCATAAAAAAAGAAATAAATAGTTAAACCTGCAAGTAGAATAATTATAGGCTTAAACGTAACAGGTTCTAATCCTTAGAGCAATGTACATTACTAGTTGTTCTTTTTTCAAGGAACAAGCAAAGCAGGAGATGGCACCCCCATCATTGTAAAAAGAAATTACCACAAAATTGAAGACTCCAATCAAACAAATATTTATTTATGGTCATGAGTTCACAAAAAAACAGATTCTCAACAACATAAAGATAAGCTACATGCAATAAACCCTCCCAATACCCCACAATTACCACTTTTAATAAAAAATTGAAGGCCACTAGCTCATTTTTTTAACTTGCAAACCAAGTCCAGATTTTTAGCTTGATAAAACTAGGTTGTGAAACTCATTCAAAGTTCTATCCAATGGAATACTTGGAACATTCTTCATGGTGAACTAATTTATATTTTAGAATCCTTGTAAAATAGAATAAGATATCCGCAAGTTAAAGGCATTTCAAAACAACAAAAGCTTTGGCTTCTATCATTGTTGCTTTTAATAATTGATACTTCAAAATAATATTTGTTGGATATAAAAATTTAGAGTGTCGCATTATTGCAACAAATAGAAAAAAAGAAGAGTGAGGAGCAAGGAGTGTTAATAGAAATACCAACATCATTTCTATGGAGAAGTCAAAGGAAAAAAATAATTCCCTTTTACTCCAAAAGGTATTCGATACAAGGTAGCATCTAGATTGATCTCGGAATGACATAAGCAAATATCCACAGCTACTTTTTAAAAATAAAATTTGAATTTCCCTCTTTAGAATTAATCTATGGGTTCCAACAATAAGATCTATGACAGATGAATGCCTTCCAACAATCCCCTCAAAAAAGTTCAATGATTATCTTCCATTCCAAAGTTGTCAACAATCTCCTAAAATTGTCCGTAGCCGAGTTCCTTATGAAGGAATCTGCCAGTTGATCCCTTCTACCCAAACAGCATACAAATAAGATCATTATCTAATTGCATTTATATAATATCTTGCTATATTAGCATGCTTCGTCTTATCTTAATGTATAAGATATTAAGTGATATTTATTATCAACTTACTATCATTATAGATCTTTAGAACGTTAAAGAGCAATATAAAGATTCATGCAAAAAAAAATATATTTTGGATTTCCTTCCTTCGCATTAATACAACGAGTCTTGATTTCTTTCTTTGTCATGAATATATGGGATCTTAAGTTCCATGCCATGAATCTGTGTGATGTATATTTCCGACATTAGTATTACTCCATGGATTCCAATAATAAGATCTGTAACATATGCATGCCTTCCCACAAATGTCATGCAACACATCTATGACGCAGGAGCGGTAGACCAATGAAGGAGCAGGGAAACAGACAAGTGAGCGGGCAATTGGCAAGGGAACGGGCGTCTGCTACTAGTCTGCGGCCCAGACCAGTTCGGTCCAGCATTGAGTGCTGATCGCCTCTTCCTATAAGAGTACCACCTCCAATTAGAGGGGTCGACTCCTAGCTATCCCATTATCATAAATTTGCTTTTATGAGAATATAGGGTTTGCTTTTGATTGTTTAAAACAGCTGTCAATTGTCGGTGTTCCCCTTCTAAAGTTGTATTTGAAGTTGATAATGCGCTCCAGTTGTAACTCATATGAGATGGTGAACTTCTCTGAGAGTTTCAGTGGTGCTCTGGTTGTAGCTTGATCCCGCTGGGATATTTATCCTTACCCAACTCCTCCGCAGCCTTTTTAGCCACCCACCTCGCTATCGCAGACAACCCTCTCTTTGTCGTCTCGCAATAAACCACCCTAGGCCTTCGCTGGCCCTCGAAGTCCCAGCCCTCCACTTTGCTGCCCCTCGCTGTCCCAGTCAACTTCATTCCAGTTTGCTCCCAGCCCCTCTAACCACTCCCAATCTGCTGTCACCCCGTTTCCAACCACCTCTAAGTTGTTGCCACACCTGCAAGCCAAATCAAATCTGCTGTCTCCCCCTTCCAGCACCTACAAGCTACTGTCAGACCCCTTCAATCCCTACAATTTGCTGCAGCTTCTTTTCCAACCACCTCCCACCTACAGCCATCCCCTTCCAACCACCTAATGCTTGCTACCACCCTTCCAGTCATCTCCGACCCACTTTAGTTACTAATTCCCCTTAAACAGCAGCACCATCATCTTCGCCTCAGCCCTAATTGGGCCAGGTTGTCTCTTTATTTCTTCCTAGTTTCAATCATCTTTGCTTTTAACTTCTATTTGCTTTTGAGTAATAATATTTGCTTTCCCTATTGGAATTTGGGTAAACTCCGGTATCATTTAGTATGGTCATATTGTGTATTTGTTGTTTTCTAGTTTTAAGCATCTTTGATTGTGATGCTTGATTTAAACCAAAATCTGATAGGAAGACAGATTTTATAACTCCAAAATAATGGGAATTTGTCGGCCGCATTTTTTGCTTTAAAAGAATATAAGTTTTAGTGATTTAGTTCAATAATTTTGAAAATAGTTTTGAAAATAGTGTATTTTAGTTTTGAAAAATGAGACCACCTGGATCTCATTTCGTTCAAGTACTCGTATAATCGTGTCTGATGTCACAAACGATACACTTTCTCGAAAGAGTAATGCATCTTGCGACGGTAGACCTAATCATACGAACTAAAGTGACTCGTGACATTTGTTTGGGCTCGTGAACCTTTACGTGTGATCGACAAGCTTCCACTACCTAATAAAAAGTACGGTAAGCGTTTATTTTATCCGGTTCCAAGCTCCACTATGTGGAGCAATCCCCTATAGTTAATTACATCTCAAATGACGCAGTGTCACTGGAGAAAACTCTCGATAATGATCGGTGGTTGTGTCTTCGAAAATTCGGGGTTTAGGTTTTCACTGCAGGACGTGAAAAACAAGCGGGAGTGGCTCAAATTAAATGCTTATTTCCGTGAGTCCAAAAAAGAAAAGGAAGGGGACGTCGCGTATCCGAGGTGAGCCCCGCTGACTCCCAACGTATCTTATGGCGTGCTGCGTTCTCGAAACGACGTTAATTAAACGTTTAATCCTCGCCAATTTTATTATTTGGACTCTACATTTCGCATAATACTTGATCATGCAAATAACCCACGAGATAAGAGGATTACGTCGTACCGTACGACAACCTCGAACCCAAAATGAAGCTATGACTCTACGCCTTGCGCAACATGGTCAGCACAGAAGTCGAAAGAAGAAAGTGAGGATTTAGGTCGCACTGGGCGAGCTACCTCGAAGTCCTATGTGTTGTTATTTAAACTAGGAAGAGTTTTGTTGAAAAAGATCCTCTTGCTGCTCAATCTAAGCTCCTCGTCATGTTGTTGTAGAATATCGACCACCTCCGCTTGTGGTTTGCTCCATGCTCCTTCGTGTCTTTGCCCACGGGGTTAGCTCCACACTTCATCTAAGTAATGATCCTAATGTCTAAAGTTCAAAAAGGTTTTGTCAAGTGTGTTCCAATGTTTCAGGTTTTATTGTTTTTTCAGTTTTGCATGCTGAGTAAAGTAAATTGCAAGTAAAATTGCTAGAAAGTAAAATGCAGTAAAGTGGATTGCAGTAGAGTAAATTGCAGTAAATAAACTGTAAAAAGCGTACCTGGGCATCTGTTACCGCTGTATAATTTGTATTGCAAGGTATAGTATGATTTGCAATAGACTTAAATAAACTTGCATACGAAGCAAGCAGAGCGAGAAAACCCGATACGAAAGTGAGAAAATAAAGGAAACAAGTCGTAGAAATCGTAAGCAAAACTCGTAGTCACATATGAAAGACGGAACCGGGTATAAGACATCGCTAGAGGTGAGGGCTCGTAGCTTGACCATGTGCTTCCCGACCTCGGATAAGAGTCGCCAACCCGACGATCGTAGTGAGGGTAATCCTTAACCCAATCCACGCGACTAACCATGGACCTTTATATATTTTATAAGAAAAAATTCTTTGATTTTCATGCAAAAGTTGTTTAAGTTTTCATGTATAGGTTCTTTTTAACAAGAAAAGAGATTTTTATTTTTTGTTGTTGTAAATATTTTGTAAAGTTATATAGTACGAATGTGCTAATCACTCTAATCGTGTTAGACTACTCGACGACTCCAAGATCACGGGAAACACTGCAATCAGAGTCGGTGAATAGTATCATCGGTCCTTTCCTCTCCCATTATGGAGGGTCCCCGAGTGAGAGATACTTATTCTAATTATCCTCGTATCCTTCGTGTAAAGCACACATAAGCATTATTATCATAGCTCTCGCCACCTAGCACTCGGACTCACACTGATCCGATGATCCGTATGTGGCAAAACGAATGTCCCCATCGTCGGGATGATCCGAGCGTAATGTTCAAACTCAAATCCGGTGCATTGGGTTTCAATATCAGTTACGTCATTTTAGGGAATTCCACAGCTGATTTAATTACGGAAGTGTGAACCAAGCCTCGTGCATTCTCCAGTCCAGTGTCTGATCGGCTCGTGAATTAGGGTCAGGTGTCTAGTTTCACTGTGCATTTGAAGGTTAGGTAGATGGGCTCTCACCTAGGGTGTGCTCCTGGGTTTAGGAAATGCGATTAAGGCTAGGTGGGTGACTCGCTGAGGGTGTGCTCCTAAGGTTTAGGAAGCATATGCTTATGAATTGGTAAAGCGAAGTTTCACCTACAGGCGTGCACACTAGGTTTAAGAAGCTCGCGATTGAGGTTAGGTGGGTGACTCACACAAGAGTGTGCTCTCGGCGTCTAGGAAGCATACACTCTAACTTGTGCTTGAAGTGACTAAGAGTGACTTATCCTTCCTCAAGTTAAATCAGAAATTCCCCTTTTTGTGACTTAACCGTTAAAATAAAAAAAACAAAACAAAAGAAACAAGACCGACCCAAAATAACGACATTTAAAGTTTCCATCACATGTGAATCGATTGATTAAATGAAGCCCAAAATCTTCATGAAATAAGTCCTAAACAACATTTTCAAGTAAAAAAAACAATAATTTCAAAATATCCCAAACAACCATTTCGAAATGCTTTAAACAACCACAACAGAATTCAAATGCTCCAAAAAACACTTTTAAAGCTCCAAAACAAGTAATTTAAAAAAAAATCTCCACACAACCATTTAAAAGAACCCCAAACAAGATATTTCGATTAACACAAAAATCAAGACTTAAAGGTTCTTATCAAATGCATTTAAATCAACTCGCCAAACACTTCAAAGATCGTAGCAAAATAAGCCCACAAACGGTGAACAAATAGCATTTAAGTGATTCACATAGCTCTTAAGGAACAACAGTAAAACCTCAAGTTTAATGTCTCAAAACAGCAAGTAAAACAAGCCCCAAATGGTGGATTTAATGCCTCCAAAATAATCCCAAAATCATGCATTCAAATAAGTGCAAAACAACATATAAAGATTCCAGAGCCATAAGCAAGTCAGCAACAACAACAACAACAACAACAAAGCCTTAATCCCACTAAGTGGGGTCGGCTACATGAATCCTTTTTCTCCATTGTGTCCGATTTAGTGTCAAATTTTCGTTCAATTCTAATAAATTAAGATCATTTTTTATGCAATAAGCCCAAGTTTTCCTAGGTCTCGCCTCTCGCCTTTCTTAACATAAGTTGTATTTAAAACATCTACTCTCCTAATCGGATCATCGTGTGGTCGACGTTTAATGTGACCAAACCATCTAAGGCGACTCTCTCTAATTTTATCCGTCACCTGTGCAACTCCAACCCTTTTACGGATATATTCATTTCGCATTTTGTCTCTAAGAGTAAAGCCACTCATCCACCTAATCATTCTCATCTCGGCAACACTTAACTTAACATTATGCTTCTCTTTTAAAGGCCAACATTCAAGCACCATAGTAGCATCGAAGGTCTCACCACCATCTTGTAAAATTTTCCTTTCGGCCTAAGCGGTACTTTTCTATCACACAATAGAGCCGACGCATTCCTCCACTTCAACCAACCAACCCGAATTCTACTATTCACATCCCCATCTATATCACCATCGCTTTCGAACAATGGACCCAGAGATATCTAAATCGTTCACACCTTTTAATAATTTGATCACCCAAAGTTACACTGTCAGTCACTCGTACCTACTATTACTAAAATTACATTCCATGTATTCAGCTTTAGTTCTACTCAAACGAAGACCTTTAGACTCCAATGTAGACCTCCATAATTCAAGTTTTTCCCGGACTTTTTCTCTCGTCTTATCCACAAGGAGGATATCATCAAGAAAAAGCATACACCAAGGTACATCCTCTTGTAAATGCCCAAGAAGACCATCCATAAATAAAGCAAAAAGATATGGGCTTAAAGCCGATCCTCGATGTAAACCAACGTAAATAGTAAAATACTTGGTCAATCCTCCTTCGCTCGAACACATGTAATGTACTCTAAGCATACATATCTTTAATGACTTGAATATAAGTTATATCAACACCTTTCTTCTCAAGGACTCTCCAAAGAACATCTCTAGGAACCTTATCGTAAGCTTTTTCTAAATCAATAAAAATCAAATGTAGATCCTCCTTATTATCTCTATACTTCTCCATCAAACCTCTCAATAAATGTATAGCTTCCATGGTAGACTCGCCCGCATAAATCCAAATCGATTATGAGAAATCTTCGTAATACGTCTTAACCTATGTTCAATTACCCTCTCCCATAATTTTAAAGTATGACACATCAATTTAATTCCTCTATAATTCGTACACTCTTGTGCATCTCCTTTATTCTTAAAAATGTGGACCAAAATGCTCTTTCTCCACTCCTCGAGCATCCTTTTAGTTTTTTTAAAATAATATTAAAAAGTTTAGTAAGCTCATGAAACCCCCAAATCACCTAAACATTTCCACACTTCAATCGGGATATCATCGTGTCCTACGTACTTTCCCCCTTAGTTTTCTTTAAAGCCTCATCAACTTCTTTTTTACTAATGCGACGGTAAAAATGAAAAGTTTTATTATTATTAACGATATTAAGATCACTAAAGTCAATCGTACTTTCAAGCATCATCATTAAAAAGTTTATCAAAATAACTCACCCACCTATGTTGAATATCTTTTTCTAAGAAAAGACTTTTCGATTTTCATCTTTAATACACTTTACTTCGAGTTAAATCTTTACTTTTCTTTTCTCTTTGTTTAGCTAGTTTATACATATATTTTTCACCTTCCTTAAGTATCTAACATGTTATAAAGATCACTAAAAGCAAAATTTTTAGCGTCATCGATTATTCTTTTACACTCCTCGCGGCCGTTTTATATTTTTCCCAGTTCTCTACGCTTTTACATTTAAACCAATTTTTATAACATAACTTCTTATATTTTATCTTTTCGCACATTATTATTCCACCACCAACTATTTTTATTTATGAAACTTTTCTTTCGATTCTCCAAGACATCTTTAACTACTGTTTAATAAGTATTAGTTAATTTTTCCCACATAACATTCACGTCTTCACGAACATCCCAAATATTTAAATCTCGAATTTTACTCATAAAAATAATTTTATTTCGTGTCTTTTAGTGTGCTCCCATCTTATTCTACGACGTCGATTCCTAAGTATTCTTTATTTTACAACTCTTCATCTTAAAATCTGAACTAATAATCGATGTCGGTACTTAATCGCTCACTCGAATAACCTTACAATCCTTACAATCTCGACGATCTCTTCTTCTCATAAGAAAATAATCAATTTGTGTTTTATTAGCATCCATTCTTATGTAATAACGTACGTTCATCTCTTTCTCGAATAAAGATATTAGTAATAATCAAATCATACGCTAAAGCAAAATCTAAAATTCGTTCTACCTTCTTCATTAATCGCTCCATAACCGTAGCCTACCACGAATATTTCGAAATCTTCTACCACTCTACCGATACGTCCATTTAAATCTCCTCCAATAAAAATTTTTTCTTCAAGGGTATCAAGTCGTATTAAGTAAACATCGCTCGTTGCTGGTCCCAAGCCCGGATGTGAAAAGCGGAGGGTTACAGTTAGGTAGTCGACGACAACGTAAAACTTGTCGAAAAAAAATCATGACATGAATCCTTTCGATCATTGTGTAGTCTAGGGCGTCCCCCTAAGCGACGCGACTGTATCGGCTCGAATACGATGGAAAGTGTGCAGGGCCGCTACACGGCCGCCCGGTGTAGTGTCAAGATAGCGAGGGTTCCGACATTACGGACGGATGCGGGTAAAGAAGCTAGTCCACGATACTTAGTATTAGGATAGATCCCTGGAATATAGGTACTCTCAATGGTAAACTAATGGAATTGGTCGATATTATGATCCATAGAAAGATAAATATCCTTTGTATTCAAGAAACTAAATGGGTTGGAGAAAAGCTAAGGAGATTGATAACTTAGGTTTTAAAGCTACAGTATTCTGCAAGAGTCGTACTTAGAAATGATAGTAGGTGTAATTATAGATAAGAGTTCGAAAGATAATGTCATTAAAATTAATAGAGATGGAGATATAATTATAGCACTTAAGATTATTATTGATACTAAGATTTTTAATATTATAAGTGCTTATGCTCCTCAAGTTGGTTTAGATATAGGCTCTAAAGATAAATTCTGGAATGATTTAGAAGACTTAATATCAACCATAAGCAAGTCAGCCCAAAAATTATATGGAAAACTTCCCCAAACAGCATTTAACACTTATAATAATCGATCCAACCAAAGAGAAGGAGCATTAGCAGTGTTTTGATTGAAAAGATTCACATACATACCATTCAACTTCTATGCATTTATATTTCTAAAATTTAAACTCAATTTCACTTACCACATTACTTGCATTCGAGAAGGAATATAAAGTAAAATGTTACTCATGACATAAGAAAATTGGGTAAACAAATTGCAAGTTCATTTTTATTCGTATGTGATTAAAGTTTAGATGCTAGAGACGTGAATACACATGAATAGAGTGGTGTGCATGTAAATCTTTCAATATTTTAAAGAGAATTCATCATATCGATTATGATTTATATTTAAGCACCTCCCCGCGAAAATTAACTTAAATCCAAGCATCTCAATTCACTGCAAAACGAGAAAGCTGATAGAATCGGATAAAATAAGAGTTAGAAGAATACGACCTTGAGCGGGGAGTCCAAAAAATACTACAGAATGGCAACAAAGAGATCCGGCGCAGTTTCTGGCAAGGCAGAGGAGTCGAAAGGGTATTTGGCGCGGGAAGGAGGAGCAGGCGAGTGCAGGCTTTGGTGCAGAGGCGGAGTAAGCAGCGGGATCGAACGGTGGAGGTGCAGCTAGGATCGACCGCAGGGAGCAGGGGTCGACTTCGGTTTGGCGTCTGAGAGAGATGAGCAGGTGGCGAGCGGCTTGAGCAGAGGAGTTCTGCGTGGAGGGGGAAGAGCTCGCAGGAGGGTTCTGTGCGGCAAGGAGGGTTATGTGCGGTGGGTTCCGGCGTCTGAGAGAGGCGTCGAGCGGGAGAGGGTGACGGGATCGAGCGGGAGAGGGTGACGGGATCGAGCGGGAGAGGGTGACGGGATCGAGCGGAAGAGTTTTTTCAGAACTCAAGAAGGTGTATAAGAAAGAAAAATTTCCATATTTGTCTGATGAGAAATGCGAAACAAAAGAAAGAAAGATTCCCTCCAGAGATTAGATTTCGTTCCCCGTCTTACCTTTCACGGAAAAGGGAAGAGATGAGTTGATCAATTCATCGGATCGGGACTGACGGGGCTCGAACCCGCAGCTTCCGCCTTTAGGTGCTCTGACCGATTTAACTACAATCCCAGCCATATGCATGGCATACATAGTCTTATGATTTCAGAAGAGCATTCTATTTGTCGTGTTGCAACAGAAACACGAATTATATATTAAGTTCCTATATCAATGGTCAATGCCCTACCTTTGAGCTGCTTCCATTTCAATCCGTGCTGCTGGACCGATTCTTTCGTTATAGCTGCTTTTGTTCAAAGATGTCCTCTCAAGTGCTTCTTTCGTATGGAAAACCCTATTTTCAGCTCAGTTCTGGCCTTCCCTCTCGACAGGGAACTTTGCTAGAGGCGCTAGTTTTCTCGTACTTGAACTGCTGTAGACAAGAACTGAAAGCCCTAGGGAAAAGCGTAGCATAGCGTAACGAAGCGCTTCTTCTTCCTTAGGTTTCGGTTATGAAAGCGTATGTTTTCAGAGGAGATTGAATCAGTTGAGTTCTTCCCACTTGAACTCAAAAAAGCGTGTCTTTCCGGTTTAGGAAGATATAAAGTCAAATTCAAATAGAGAAATGACTCTGAAATCTGAAAAAAAACAAACCAAGTGGCAGGAAGCAGCACACCAGGAGGTGCAGGACGAACTCCTTCTTTTGTTTTTTCCCAGGACAAAAACCTAAGGTCCTCTCTCTTGTCTAGGTGAGCACGCATAACACTACGTGCCTCTTCGTCGAAGTCTTGGATCCGTTGTTGCTCTTCGACCTCTATTCTAGCGCCTCCTCTTCTTTTTCCTCCCGTGCAGCACTCCAAGCAAAGCAGTCGCCCGCGGAGTCTACTCCACGCTCTTTCTCACGGAAGACCTCCTCATTCATTTGACACGATCATCATAAGGAAGAGGCCCACGAGCCCCACCGTATCAAGGCGTACATCCGTGTGATCGAGACTCTACGAAAGAAAATTCGATGATACCGAAGAAACCTTAATTAGCACAATTCCTTGCTTCACCATCCGTCTGAGAGAGGCGGGACGAGTCGAACGTCTGTTCGGTCGAGCGAGGAGACGAGCACGAGTTCGAGCGGGATTCTGAGAGGCTGGAAGCAGTGGGGTCGAGCGCAGGCGGTTCGGTGTCGAGCTTCTGTTCGGTGCAGAGGGAGAGGAAGTCGAGTCGCTTTGTGCGAGAAAGATGGTGGCAAGCGGCTTTGTGCGGGAAAGAGCAGACGAGAATCAGTGCAGAGGGGTAGGCGCAGAAGGAGCGGGAGTGAGCGGTCTCAGGTGCAGAGATGCTCGAACAGGGAGAAGGAGGGTTGATCTTGAATGAGGAGGGCTGATCTTGAATGAGGAGGGCTGATCTTGAATGAGGAGGAGGGCTGATCTTAGTGCAGGGTGCTCGAACAGGGAGAAGGAGGGCTAATGATCGAATGGGGAGGAGGAAGCCATCCCGCCTGTATTTATTGACGCATTTGGACGCCAAATTAAATTTCTCCCCTAATTAATTAATGTTAAATTAATTTAAAATTTGAATTTAAAAGAAACAAATAGGCTGGGGTGAATAGCCCAATCTGAACCTGAATTAAACAAGTACGCTTCCTAGCTAAAGTCGACGTCACGGACGCATCCATGTGGTCCGTTTCGTCATCCGATGTCGTCCAGACAAGTTCGCCGACGGTCGGGCCAAAAAAGTGTCAAATTGTGGTGCGCGCCAATTCGAACGTCATTAAGGGTTCGCTCTAGGTCGTCCGCCCTATGGGAACTCGTTTTCGAGCCCTCATACGTTAGTCCATAGCCAAGCAACCGGGAATCGAGTGTTTGGGACTGCTCATGCGAGGTCTCACAAAAATGGTCTAGAAGTGGTTCGAAGCTCCATGTGAGGTGGGTTCCGTGACTAGTCCGTCGGATGGTCGAGTAAGAACTCACAAAAGTCTAGATCACTAGGTCTAAAAGGAATAGGCTAAGACCTCACTAAAATGAGGTCAACAAAAGGACCCCCAATAGGTGTGGTGTGCAGAACATGCACACCGCGCGTATTGGTATTAACCGAAGCGACTAACACGACCATGAGACTGTGTAAGCATGTCACACTCATAACAAATTGACTCAGAGTCAGGGTAAATTTGAGTTAGGGCTTTCCACTGGGGAGTTCCAACCCAAAGACAAGAGCAATTGAAGATCTTTAAAAGTTTCGCATGGGATGATGAAAGGATTGCAACACGATGTGTTGTTTGGTTGTTTTGTCATAAGTTTTGTTTGAGTGATATAAATTTGATTAAACGAGTAAATCGATTTGGGCGAGAAAGTACGAGGCCACTAACGAAGAGCTTTATGCCGAAACGGTCCACCAAGAAGAGGTTTACGCTAAGAGAACGCCACCGATCAGGGAATTTACGCTAAAAATGACCACCACCTGCAAGGATTTACGTCGAAAGAGATAGCCACCAACTAGTGAATTTTACGCTAAAGAAAGACCACCAACTAGTGGATTTTACGCCAAAAGAGACCACCACCTACGGATTTACGTCAAAAGTAATACCACAACTAAGGAAGTTATGCTTTAAAAGGCGCCACCAATCCAGGAATTTACGTCAAAAGAGACCATACTTAAGGATTTACGCCAAAAGAAATAACTGACCAACTAGGAGTTTACGCTAAAAGAAGGCCATCGACTAGGAATTTACGCCAAAAGAGACCACCACCAGTGATTTACGTCGAAGAGATAATCGCCAATTAGGAGTTTACTGCTAAAAGTACACTAACTGGTAATTTACGCTAAAAGAAATAGCCGCCAGTAGGAAGTTTATGCTAAAAAGAAGTGCCACCAACTGTGGAATTTATGCAAAAGAGACCACTCACCTAGAGATTTACGTCAAAAGAAATAACACCAACTATGGAGTTTACGCTAAAAGACGGCCACCAACTAGGGAATTTACGCCAAAAGAGACCACCACCTAAGGATTTACGTCGAAAGAAATAGAAATGCGAGAAGAGTGCGGTCTATGCAAGTAAAACCGGCTAAACTCTTCTACCGGAATTGAGGACCCGTTGTTCTCGTGGAAGGAGATTTTGGCCCGAGAAAGAGACAACGATACCGACAGATTGAGAAGATTCAAACCAGCCGGGTCGAGATTTGGATTTGAAATGGTTGATTTTGATCATTTTGATTTTGAATGTTATTTAATTTCAATTGTTTCATGGACAAGTGCAGAGTTGTATGAAGTTAGATTATTGTTTCGTTCGTCGAGTTTCGTCACCGTTTCAATTTAAGATTGTGGAGTTTATTTAATTTCATGTTGTTTGACCTTTTTTTTCTTTCTTTTTTTTTTTTTGTTTTCGTATCGTTCCTGGTTCGTTAGCATTTGCAAAGCCGAATCAAACATTCAGCTTAACGGCATTAAACCAATCGCACGACGCAAAAGCGAACTTTATTAATACTCCGGAATCGGATGCAAAAAAACATAGTCTGAATACGCAACGTCGATGAATATAAAGAGATACATATGAGTAACATCTGTATGTAGAATGCAGTCTTCGATTATAAGCATCGGTGATTTCTTCCGTCAAGTCTCTTTCGAGCCATCTACGGAATCGTGTAGAGACTAACCCTCCTCTCGAAGCGTGCTTCGAGACGAAAGTCCCTCGTACACGTTTAGAGCGTGTGTTGTCTCACGGCTCCGGAGGCCGCAACCCTTCGAGGTCCGGGTCGGGGCGGTATCCGAATGGTGCTTTCTCGTCGTCCATTTTCTCGAAAGTAATGGACACTCTCCTCTGCGGTACTCCGGAACGCGAGTGCTTTGCCGAATCGGCTTCATTTCCTTTAAGCACAAGCATCGATCCAATCGGAAGAGGGATCTTTCCCGGCCCACCGATTCACCTGGGCCAACGATCCGCAACTCTCTCCCAAACATAATATCGCACCTGCTGACAAAGGAGACTGTGCAGAATGGTCTCAGAAAGTCATGATGATCTATATGGGGTGGAATGCAGTCCCTCTCTTTGTAGATATTTATAATGCAACTATTCGGCACACAATCCGCTGGCAGGATGTGCCAAGAAACCATCCTTTTAATCATAGTCTTTAGTATCGAGGGCATCGGGCCTACCTCGTCGTGTCTTATGATGCCCGGCAGATTCCCTTTACTATCATGGGCGTAGTTGTAGCAACAACCAAACTGAATAGTAACTCATCCCTTGCCTCGCATCCATCTTCGGGGTTCGAATACGTCTTCTTCCTTAAACGGCACTGCCCGGCCTAAGTTCACGAGGTAAAAGACATAATCAATTATGCCCTCACCGTTCGCTACGAGAACACATCCGTATGCAATTTCAGCCCTTCAGAATGTTAACATATTTCCCCGAATTCTTTCAAAGTGCTCAAAATTTTGCCTTCGAACCCTTTGAAATTTCTCCGGTTCATCCATCGAAATTGTTCCGAGTCGCTTTGATTTAACAGCACGTGGAATGTAAGACACGATTTCCTGTTGATTTTCATGACTTCGAGTCACTCGGGACTATGATGTGATCCTCGTGGATTCAACCCGCACGTTTCTGGTAAGGAAGGCTTTGCTGAATCGGCTTGGTCTTTCTCTTCTTTATCGAAGGCTTTGCAATCGGGCTTAGTCTTTTCTTCTTTATCGAAAGTCGGGGGATAAAGTCCCCTACCGCGCTGGTTCGCACTGCTGTTCTTTCCCCGTCGTCTCGGGACATCTGTCTGCAGGTGACTCCGGAGCTACCCTTTCTCCAAGCGGTCCTGCATCAGGAGTTCGAGGCGCTTCAAATTACGGCGTTGTGTGCTTGAAAGTGGAATTTTCCTAGATGCACCTGCTGGTACCACTTGTAATGGAACATTGGTGGGGTTCCCCTATATGGCATTCACAATCGGGCTGTCAGCTCCTTGTATCTCTTCTTTGTCATCCCCGAACTTTCTCTTATTTATCGCTGCAGTGTGTTCTCTGCTCTTGAAACTGAGTACTGTCTTCAGGTTTTCTGCTTCATCTGGATTGACTACCTTTAGCATGTGACCCTCATAATCCATCTTCACCTGTTCAAAGTCCAAGTCAAATTCTATGACGGCGCCCTGTGCCACCTCTTCCTCATTGAGTGCGAGTTTGATGCCGTTTTTAAATGAGAAAATCGGCTCTTCTTAGACATTTTCCTGCAAAAGACAGGAAAAACGCCAACGTGCTAAAATTCAAACCGAACAGGAACAATACTAGTTTATCATTGAATATATTTTACAAAGTCATGTTTGTATTTCATTTCAAGCATGTAGATTTATGAAAGAATGTGAAATTTGTGGCATTTCAGATTTCAATATGAAAGAAATATAATTTTATTCAGGAGAAGTCAACTTATCATTTTCATTACTGATATACGTTTTTTATTTCATTTATTGGACCCGAGTCATGGACAATCGTCACGATCGGCATATCTTAGGACTCGTAATCGAGCCTTCAAAACGTCACGATGCATAGTACTTTTCAAATATCGCCGATTAATTGGTAGCATGGGCGCTTTCGCCCTAAGAATCTCATCGGTGGTAGGATCCTCGGAGTAGACTTTTTCGACCACGAACGGTCCCTCCCAAGTCGGTTCAGATTTTCCTCCCATCTTACGGTGCGCGAGAATGGGTCTTCGAGATACGAGGACTAAGTCACCAACTTTAAACGTTCTTGGGCGGACCGACTTGTCGTGGGCTTGCGTCATCCTCGCTCGGTATAATTCGAGGTTACGTTGTGCTACGAGTCGCTTCCCTTCGAGACTTTCTAACTCTTCGAGCTGGAGCTTGGCATTCTCTTCCGTCGTGATTTTGTTAGCTACGCGATTCCGAGGGATGGTAATTGCACTCCAAAGGAAGCACTGACCTCGGACCCATACACCGGGCGTAAGGTGTAGATTGAGTTGGGGTTCGAACGTCGTCCCGTACGCCCATAATGCCTCCGATGCTTCGCTCGTGCCACCCTCTTTTATTATTGTGCCAATGTCTTTTCGAATTTGCATGAGAGTCTTATTGAAGGCCTCCGCTAGGCCGTTCGCTTTCGGGTAGTAGATCGTAGAATATCTCAATTTATCCCATGCCGCTTGACAAAACTGTTGATTTTAGTACTTTTGAATGCTGTACCGTTATCTGAAATAACTCTGCGGGGAACACCAAAGCGGTAGACAATTTGGGTTTTGAAAAACTGAAGAACGTGATGTGCTGTGACTTCCTTCAACGGCACTGCCTCTGCCCATTTTGAAAAGTAGTCTGTCGCTGCTAGTATGAACCGGTGTCCTTTAGATGACGGAGGGTCTATCGGACCCACTATATCTGTGCCCCAACACTCGAATGGCCACGACGCAATTGTTGGGTGTAGCACGTTCGGCGGTTGATGTAAGACCGCTCCGTGCAGCACGACAGCGATGGCGACTCCGACAATTTCCATGCGAGTCATCCATCATTGATGACGATAGTACCCCATTCTATTGATTTTCATTCTCATTTTCGGACCTGACTGGTGGGCACCACATAGTCCTGCATGTACTTCATCGACGATATTCTGCGCTTCTGCCTCGCTTAGACATCTTAACCACATCTGGTCAAAGGATCTTTTGTATAACACGTTGTCAACTAGGGCGTATGACAATGCCCTCCTCTTAATATGATGTGTTGCTGATCTGTCTTCTGGTAGTGTCCCGGTCTGCAGGTATTCGACAAATGGTCGACGCCAATCGTTCTCATCTTCAGCTACTGCAGCAACTGTGTTCTCACTTCCCTGCTTATGCACGGTATCCATGTCGATTTGAGATAGAACTTGACATCACCGTATCGTAATGTCGATAGAATCTTCCGGCGAGCATGCAAACTCCTTAGCTAATTTGGCTAAAGCATCTGCATGAGAATTGTCACCTCGGGGAATTTTATACAATATCACAATGGGAATCGTTCTAACAACTTCATCGTGTAGCGGTGAGTGCTGTTCTAGCCTGGGTTTCAAGATCTTGTACTGTCCGGCTACCTGTTGGATAACAAGTTAAGAATCTCCGTAGATAGCGAGGTCTGTTATTTCCATTAAAATTGTTAAACCTAACCCTGTTATTAGGGCCTCATATTCTGCCTCGTTGTTTGTACACGACTCGATCAAGTGGTAAGAGTATCTTAACATCCCTCGATCTGGTGTAATGAAAATTAGACGATTCTGCTCTGTCGGGAGTATTATTTGCGAATCTTTATCTCTTCGACCGACGAAGCTCCGTCGAAGTACATCTCCCGACGTTGAGCATTAGGATGTCCTACGTTCATTACTTGTTCGTCGGGCGAGTCATCGTTGAGGGAGAATCGGTGGCAACGGGTGTGCTTTGCGAGAAAGTCCGCTAAAATTTGTCCTTTGACGAGCGCGAAGAGGTACGAAAGTTATATCGAATTGCAACGATATCATTGACCATCGCGCCGATCTACCGGAAAGGGTCGGCCGGGTCATCGGATATTGCAACGTATTAACTTTCGAGATTAGGTTGACGCTTATGAGCTAGCATATAGTGTCTAAGCTTTTGAGCAGCGAAAATTAGAGCTACATAATGCTTCTCAATTGGAGGATACTTTACCTCCGCAGGTATTAGACGACGACTAAAGTAATAAAGGGTGTTTTCTTTACCCTCTTCATTGACCTGAGCTAGCAGGGCTCCGAGGGAGTCGTCTAAAGCCGCGGTATAAAGTATCAACGGTCGGCTTTGAGACTGGGCTGCTAAAACGAGGATGTGTCATTAAGTATTGTTTAATACTTTCGAAGGCCCGTTGACATTTTTCGTCCAAGTAAACTTGGCATCTTTCTTTATTAACGCGAAAGAGGTCGACACAGTCACGACAAATTAGATATAAAACGTCGTAGATATGTCGATTTCCTTGAAATGATCATAAATTGCTTTAAGGTTTTAGGGGTGGCATTTCCAAGATGAGCTTTAATCTTCTGCTGGATCGATTTCGATTCCCGGTGTCGGACAACAAATCCTAAAAATTTCCGGAGGTGACACCGAAGGCGCACTTTAAGGGATTCATTTTAAGATTAAATTGCCGCAACCGTTCAAAGACAATCCTCAAATCGTACTAAGTGGTCTTCCTTCGTTTGCTTTTGATGACTAGATCATCCACGTAAGCATTCAACTTGGTTATGGATGAGGTCATCAAAAATCCTTGTCATGGCTCGTTGGTATGTTGCTCCGAGCATTCTTCGACCCGAATGGCATTACTCGTGTAGCAATAAATTTCGATCGGTGTTACGAAAGCCGGTAAGTGTCGCGTCTTCGGTGCCATCTTAATCCGATTATATCCCGAAGATCCGTCCATGAATGAGAAAATTTCGTGTGAAGATGCGATGTCCACCATTAGTTCGGGATGGGTAATGGGAATTCGTCCTTCGAGCGAGCCTTGTTTAAATCCTACGAAATCGACACAAATTCGAATTTGTTCATTCTTCTTCTAACTCGGCACAATATTAGCCAACCACGTTGGGTATTGTTCTTCTCTTACAAACTTGGCATCTATTAACTTCTTCACTTCGGCGATGGCTTGTTGCTCTATTTCAAGTCGTATTCTTCGGGGAGCTTGCTTAATCGGGGTCATGGTCGGGTCTACTCCAAGTCTGTGGACCGCGACCTCCGGTGCTAACCCGGGCATCTCATCGTAGCTCCATGCGAAACAATCTCCGAACTCGACAATAGTTCGATTAAATGCGAAGACTCCTCGTCGCTTAGTAGTGAGCTAATGAAAGTAGGTCCGAGGGCATCTTCGGTCCCCTAGATTGATCTCCTTCGATTCATCGATTGTAGATTTGATTTCCTCCTCAAACTTCCGTGGGGCATCTCTATTTGAGTTTCTTCGAGTCCTCTTCCACTTGAGGCAATTTTCCTCTAGCCTGGCTAGTAACGACCAAGCAAAATTCGGTGTCATAGGCACGGCCCTACCGTGCCGAGATCCAACGCCCTCTTTCGATTTAGAGGCTCGATTTTTATTATTCCACGAGTTCCTCGAAGAGGTGCATCCTTTCTTTTGATAATTTACTAGGTACAAAACCACTGTTGAATTAATCTTTGCACATAAGGAGAGTAATAAGCGAAGGCGAACTCCATTAATTCATTAAAAGTATTTTCTTCCAATTTTACAATGTTTTCAGAACTGGAAGAAGAAGAACCACGGTAAAATTTTATCGGCTTCGTGCCAACACTTTGTACTTCCTTAACCTCCAACCCCTCAACTTTATTGGAATGAATCGGGGTTAAGGCTATGGTTTGTACATAGTGGTTGATCCGATCGTACATTGATTCATATTCCTTTTTCTTTTCTTCTTCCAAGGCAATCTCAAACTGAGGTGTCTTTCGATTTCTTGTTGTCGCTATTTTTGTCATCTTTTCATCCTCGGAGCTGTCTTCCAATTCAATGTTGATGACCGGATCTCTCCATTAAATAATCTTGTTAACTCTTCCTCGCCCTCGTCCCCGGCCTTGATCTCGAAAACAGGAGCTAAAAGAGATGTCACCATCTCACTTTAAAGGAGTGATGGGAGATCGCTGAATTGGAGCTGGCTGGTCTCGTTCTTGCAATTCCTTTGACTCTTCAAATTTCTTTGGAATGACATCTCTGGAGAAAACTGTCTTCTTTGGTGGCGCGTAGTAGGCAGCATCTTCATGAAGGTCTATCTCATGTATTACAAAAGGTTGTAGATCTCCCTTGATGCACCATTCATGACCTCCTTCATAGTATTTTATGCACTGATGTAGGGACGATGGAACCATTTTGTACTCATGGATCCAGGGTCGACCCAGTAGGGCATTGAACGAAGTCTACGAATCTATGATGTGGAATTTTGCGGTCGTTACTAGTTCACCAATTCTCGGTGACGGTGTTATCGATCCGAGAGCCCTTTCTCCTTTACGGTTGAAGCCTCTTAACATCATTTTGTCGATAGAAAGCTCTGCGGGTGTCGATGTCCAAGTAGAGCTAACGTCCGTAGATTCATTATGTTAATTGATGCTCCCGGATCAACTAATACCTGGAGAGTGTGAATGCGTCGATGTTCACGGAAATGTATAGGGGTCGGTTGTGATCGAGACATACCGAAGCAACAAGTCATCATCCGTGAAAGTGATATCGGATCGTTCCTTTAACGAACAAACCTCGTCTATCGAGTCGTCGTCAACCGCAAGCTAGCGAATCTCTGGGTCAAGCAAAGCCTTAACCAAATCCTCTCTCATCTCTTTTGACAGTATCAGGGCGTCGAGAATGCTTAGTTTGGCTAGCAACTTTCGTAGATGGGCTAGAACGTTATACAACACTTTGTTATTCGAGCTCCCCGATTCCTCTTGAACATGTGTCTCTTCCGTTAGTAGGGTTGGTTCTGCAGAGGTAGGTGTATGTGTTTCCTTTACTGCTGGACCCGTTGTTAGGGGTAACACCTTTCCTTTTCTCAAATACACCTCCGTTATTTCTTCTGCCATTTGGGTTGGACCCAGAGGCTTGTCTTCTGGAGTGCTGGTTGGCTCTTCCAGTGTTGTCTCCGAATCTGACAATTCTAATTCAATCGTAACTGGCGTTCCTTGAAACTCAAAAACGGGCGCTTCACTATCCGAACTGTCGTACCCTGTGTTGTTAATATCTTCTTTAGTCATGTTAATAAGTTCATCAGGATTTTGTACGATTTGAGGATCGTCGATGAAATTGAAATTCGTATTAGATTGGTTGTTAGTTATGCAATCACCAGAAACAGCAAAAACGTAGCCAAAATCAGAATTATTTGCATTACGTGACCCTGGAGGGACAAAGAAATCGTACAAGGTGAATGGTTTGAGGAATTTCTTCCCCGAATCTGAAACAACCGATCGTGAGAAAGCAGCCCCTAATTCACTCTTCGCGCTATCACCCTTTTCATTTTTGACACTTTCATCCTTTATCTCTTGCGGTGATGACTTTCCAGGCATGCTCGACAGTGCTGGCCAAGTGGACTGTAAGCTTTGAGCGGAGGCTTGTGCTGAGGCTGCACGTATCTGATCCAAAATTTCTGAGATCATCTAGTCCAGCTCGTGTTCCATCCAGCTTCTGTTACATAGGGGTCGATCGAAACTATGGGCCCAATCGAAATCACATTGACCGAACCTTTTTTAGGTTCTTTTAAATATTCCTTTGGGATTGTGATATTCCCGTGCCTGTAGTTCCTTTCAAGCCAACCTTTGAAACTGAAGCAATCATCTATTGTGTGTCCAAGCATTCTGTGATATGGGCAATACGTGGGGTGATCCGTCTTATCGACCTCATCTGGTTTCTTTGGCTCTGGCAACCAGAACTCGAGTTTCTTGATCAAATTTCTGAACATCTTTCCCACTGTCTCATCCTTGAAGGAGTAAACTCGTTCGGTCCATCGCGCCATGATTGGACCCCCGCCTCTCGTCCGTGTGGTAAGTTCATTGCTGGTACTGTGGCTGATGGTACTGCTGGTTGTCTTGCTGGCCAAACTGTTGGGTGTGTTGCGGACGCTGATATGTCTGTCGAGATTGTTCAACTTGAATCTGCATTGGCTGTTTGCTTTTGTCGACTGCTGCCACTGTTTCAGATCTCTTCTCGAATGTCTTTACTGCTTTGGCTTGTCAGCTTTCTCCAGGAATCCGAGTTGCTTAGCCTCCTCTTGCAGGCTCGCAGCTTTATTAAGTAGCTTTTCAAAGGTTTTGATTGTAAATCCTTTGAGTAGAAAAGCCTATCGGACTATGAATGCTTCTTGAGTAAGATCTCAATCGCATGTCGTTCCCGCAATCGTGGTTCGCATTTCATACTTAGATTCCTCCACCGTAGAATGTACTCCACTAGAGTTTCGTCGAACTCCGTCTTTCTACTACAAGATCACCCACGGTGATATGATGCCGAGCTCCAAAGAAACCTCTTAACGAACATGTTCTCCGGCTTCGTGAATGTCTTTATTGACCCATTCGGTAATTTTGCATACCAATTGAATGCAACCCCAGAGAGACTGCTCACAAACTGGCGGAATAAAAGTGCTTCGCTACCCCCCGCGTTGCAGCAACTTGCCCGGAAGTGTGCAACATGCTGATGAGGATTTCCTGTTCCATCAAACATTTTGAAGGTAGGTGGCACGAAGCCCTTTGGGTAGGGCACTGCATCGAATTCCTCTGGATATGGTCTACCTTTTGGAATCAATGCTCCCCCTTTGGATTGGGCTAAGGCCTCCTTTACTTGTTGTTCAACTATCTGTTTGATGTCCTTTTCCGCGTACGGTGTTAGGGTCCGAATCATTCATTTCATCCGCGACATGAATGATCTTTGGTCGGTTTACTTACGGAGAGGCCGCTTTCGGAGATTGAGGTCGACTCTGAAACGAGGCTATAACGGCTGCCATCTCCTCCATCCTTTTCTCCATGCGGATGATAAGCTCATCCCTCTGTCGTATGGCCCTCTGTGACTCATCCTCGGTGTTCTCGGTAGACAAAGGAGCACCGCACGATGACGCAGAGGCTCTAGTCTCAACCATAAAGATCTCTGCAAAATCTTCATCCATATGAAATGACAAATCGTGTTCTTCATCATTGATGCTTCCACTTTGTTCTTTTGACGGTTCGACGTATGTCACGCCTCGAGCTTCTCAATCTTTCCTCGATCGACTTCCATTTAATGATCTTGAGATCGACCTGGGACCGTTGTTGTACACCTTCCATCAACACCGATTTCGGCGTGGCCGAACACTAATGATTGGAGCATCGGACTTGGAATCCTTTGCGGGGAGACGACTTTTCGATCTCGGTCGAGGCACCGGTCCAGCGACCTTAGGACTCCGCAACTTCTCCTTCGAAACCAAGATCCAGAGACTAGACGTCTCTTTGGGGGCCTCGGCTCTCCTGGATAAATCGCGGTCCCTAATACGCGGTCCGGATGCAGTAACTAGTGATCCTTTGTGGGAATCTCCCCTCGTGGTGGCAAACTGTGTTCTCGGACCCAGTCGAGACTAAATCGGTCGGCGCTCTGCGTGAGTTTCTGAGAGGCGGCAGCAATAGGCGTATGGGTAGCACCAGTATCTACACGTTCTCCTAGGCGAAACTTAACGGGAATACGAGACTGCGGTGCTCTTCCCTCCTGGGTAGATCCATTGAATTGGCTAGCGGTTTCATCCTTTTTCAAAATTTCCGCTCGGACTCGGGGCGACACAGCACACCCCATCCTTCTTATTATCTCAGCAACGGAGCAACGCTCCTCTCGAGCCAATTTTTTAAAAACCCAACGAACGTGAGGAAGGGGCTCAGGCCTCTTTCTATTTTCAACTCGACGACGAGGCGAGGGCGGTAATTTAGCGACGAACCTTGTGAGCACTCTCTTCTCCAAGCGGCGGACAATGGGTGAAACCTCGCTTCCTCTAAGGAGAGGTGCGGTCTCAGCCCATCCAATTTCTTCTTGTTGAGGAATCTCTGCGGTCGGAACAATTTTCAAGGTGTTTGCCCATTTGGCCTTTAAGATCTTGCGATTTCTATTCCTTCGTTGCGTTCGGGTAAGCTTACCGGACTTTGAGCTAGATCCAATCTCAAACACAGATGGTAACGGGGTAAGGGCATGAGCTGACTCGTCCTTATGTAAGATTCCCTTTCCTTTCGACATCGGCGGAAAGCGACGAGCGTGGTAGCGATGAAGTCCAAGGGGAGTAGATGAAGCTTTAGCGAGTAACGGGAGCGAGCGAGACTTCATGGGGGCAGCGGTGACCTTCACCTTCTTGAGGGAAGGAAGTTTCGGTCACGGCTCGAGTTGAATTCAGCGGACGGCTCTGGACATCTCGACGCCGACTTTCTTCACGAAGAACGGGGTCTTTCCGAGTGTTCCTTCAAATTCGTCAAAACCGGATCCAAATTTAATCTTGGACCCCACCTGGCGGGCATCCCCGCTGGTAAGCAAGTCGCACGAGAATGTCAAAGTTGGGGACGACATCTTTCTTTCCTGTCAGTTGAAAAAAAATTGTTGGGCGTTAGATGAATCCCACACTCAATTTCTGGGTAAAAAAATTATTTTATTGCAAGTACAAAAGTTGACGAAATTGTCAAACTGGGCGTTTCTTTCAAAACTTATCCAAATGAATTTGAATTAAATTTGTTTTCATTGTTGCTTTTATTGTGAATGTTATGTTTTGGTATGAAGTCACGAAGTTTGATATTACCGAGGAAATTTTCAGAGAGATAATTTGATGTGATTTGCAAAAAGAACAAGTCAAACTTGGGAAGATGAAGCGACCACGAGGTAAAGGACCCAGTTCGCAATTAGAAAGGACTCACTCCACACCGAACGTACTCCTACCCTAACCTACCACACCTATCAGGGGTCCACCCTACTAAACCCTAAGGATTCCCGAACCTCCTGCTTAAGGATGGTTAAACGAGCGGTTCCCGGAATCCTAGAAGAGTCGACTATATCGGCTCGAGAAGAAATTGGCACGTATGTCGACAAAAGAACAACGAATCCGGCCACGAGGACATGGACACACCGCCGATGTATGAAGACAAAACCTCCTGATCAAAATGGAGAGAGGAATTATTCCCCAGCGGAGTCGCCAGAATTTGTCGGCCGCATTTTTTGCTTTAAAAGAATATAAGTTTTAGTGATTTAGTTTAATATAAAAATGTATATGATTTTGAAAATAGTTTTGAAAATAGTGTATTTTAATTTTGAAAAATGAGACCACCTGGATCTCATTTGTCCAGTAATTTGCATAATCGTGTCTGATGTCACAAATGATACACTTTCTCGAAAGAAGTAATGTATCTCGCGACGGTAGACCCAATCATACGAACTAAAGGACTCGTGACATCCGTTTAGTCGCTGAACCTTTATGCGTGACTGAACAAATTCCTCACTCAATAGAAAGACGTAGGTAGGATTTATTTTATCTGGGTTCAAGTTCGCATGAGACGAACCCCATAGTTAATTACATCCCAAATGATCGGTGTCAGCTTGAGAAAATCTCGATAATGACCGAGTGGTTCGTCTTGAAGACTCGAGGGTTTGGGTTTTCACGGTAGGACGTGGAAAAGCGAGTGGGAGTGACTCGAATCGAAACGGTTATTTCCGGAGTCCAAAGAAAAGAAAAGGCGGGGGACGTCACGAGATCCGAGGCGAGCCTCGTGACTCTCAACTATCCTATGGTGTGGCTGCGTTTTCGAAAAGATGTTAATTAAATGTTTAATTCTGCCAATTTTATTATTTGGGACTTACATTTGCATAATATCTGATTATGCAAATAACCGACAGAGATAAGAGGGATTACGTTGTACCGTACGACAACCTCGGAACCTAAAGCGAGTTATGACTTACGCTGCGCAACATGGTTGCACAGAAGTCGAAAGAAGTGAGGATTTATGTCGCACTGGGAGAGCTACCTCGAAATCCTATGTGTTGTTATTTAAACTAGGAAGAGTTTTGCTGAAGAAGATCCTCTTCTTTGCTCAATCTAAGCTCCTCGTCATGTTGTTGTAGAATATCGACCACCTCCGCTTGTGGTTTGCTCCATGGCTCCTTGTTGTCTTGCTTGCACGGTTAGCAATTTCCACACTTCACATGAATGCATCACAATGTCTAAAGTTCAAAAGGTTATTGTCGAGTGTGTTCCAATGTTTCGGGTTTGTTGTTTTTTCGGTTTTACAGCATCGAAGTAAAGTAAATTGCAAGTAAAATTGCTAGAAAGTAAAGCGCAGTAAAGTGGATTGCAGTAGAGTAAATTGCAGTAAATAAACTGTAAAAACTGAAAAAACAAGTTGAGGGCATAGGGAGATTCCAATAGAATTCACAATGGTGGTTTAAGACAGTCCTAGGTCCAAGGAACAGTTACCAAACACTCGACAATCCCACATAAGAGAAATTCATACTCTTAAAATAAATAAGCTCATTGTCATTACTGAGGGAGGCCCAACATATCAGAGCCGCTTCTAGAAGATTATATAGAGTCAGTTGGGTGCTAAAATCTATATAGCGGCGTTCCCCCGATAGTTGAGCGAAGGGAATGTATGAACCACAGCTTTGGAAGTTGTCATAGGGGCTTGTTAGGAAAGAAAATTCTCATTGGGATCCAAGCCCTACCAAAGGAGAAAAAGACGCCTCTCTTTAGTATTGTTGGTAAAAGTTGTTCAACCTGTCATAAAGTTCGTCTCAAAATTGAGTCCTCCTTACATACTTACTTACTAGATAAATCCAGCGGAGTGCAAGAAGTGGAAGAAGCAGTTTACATAAGTAATGGCTTGAGACCTGATCCATGAAAATACTCGTTTATCTACGATGCTAGCTCATGTTGTGCGAAAAAATTATGGATACTTATGCAACCAGAATGTGCTTTGGAATGAAAACGCCTTACCGGAAAGTTACAGTGGCTCCACCACCTCAACGTGGCTCCACCACCTCAACGTGGCCAACCTGCATCATACTATAAAAAGATTAAAATTTTGACAAATGAGTTCGAAGCACCCCCAACTATGGGAAATTGATGCAAAAGCGAGAGATAACACAAGAGCGAAAGAAAACATGAGAGTGAGAGATGACGTGAGAGCGGGAGAAGGACGCGAGAGAGGGAGAAGGATGCTAACACAAGTAATTGAGCTAGAAAGAGCGTTTGCAGCTTTTCTGCAACTCATACCATCTTACTCCAGCATTTGTGGGAGTCTGTCGGCTCTTCCTATTAGAGTAACGCCTCCTTCAAGTAGAGGGGCCCACTCTTAGTTATCCTATTATCATAAATTCGCTTTTTGTGAGAATCTAGGGTTAGTTTTTAATATGTTTTTGTTCAAGAAAATTAGCAATTGTTGGTATTCGCCTTCTAGGACTGTATCCAAAGACAAGAATATGCTCCGGCTTTAACTAGTCTAAGGTGGTGACCTTCTCCAAGATTTCGAGTAATGCTCCGATTGTAGCTCGATTTTGCGGGGATACTTGTCCTTACCCAACTCCTCAACCTTTCCAGCCATCCCCCTCGTTGTTGTAGCCCTCGGACAGCGCTCTATTTGTTGTCCCGCAATCCAGCCCCTTCACTTTCCCTTGCTATCCCAACCCTCCACTTCACTCCACCTTGCTATCGACCCCTCCAGCCACTTCCTACCTATTGTCACCCCATTTCCGCCACCTTTAAGTTTTTGTCGCACCTCCCAGCATCCAACTTGTCTCCCCCTTCCCCTACAATCTGTTGTCAGTTTCGTTCTATGTCACGCCGACCTAGAGATTGAAATTAATCAAGACGGGAACAAATGGTAACATTGTAATATATGAAAAAGCCATTAAAAAATGAATTAAATCAATATAGTTGAATTCTATCTCATTTATAATTGACCGTGTCTTTTATAAATATTATTTCTATTATTATTCATCTTTTAATCAAATAAATTAAACCTAAAAAATTAGTTTAAAATATCAGTAAACTAAATAGAGTTATTGAATACTCATACTCCTAATTATAGTAATTTAATAAAAAATGAGAATATAATTACCAATTAAACTGTGTAAAAAAAAATATGAACATTTGGCGTTTGTACTATTTAGCATGATCATTCAAGATGATTCTAAACATTCACGATGTGTCTTATCTTACAATATCTCTTACATATTAATATCATTTTAATCTATATACAACGGTCACAGAAGCACTGTAAGAACTTATACAACCCAAGATTCTTCAATATCAATATCATTTTTTATTTACGTACACGGACACCTTAGCGTCTCCCACTAGTACCATGAACGAATAACTCTATCATAGTCAAGCATGCATATACAAACAACCAAAATAATAAATCTTATTCTAATTTTCTTTTCATACCATTCAATAACTTGAATCATGCATTTAAATGATATGTAAATATCAATGACACACTCAATATGATCATTAAACCTAACAGCCAGCAAAGTCTATCCGACCAAGACTTAGGAGAGACCAAATATTACTATAAGTTAAAAATATAAGTACTCACATCAATCACGAATGATTCTCTTGACTTTTCCCCGATGAATATGGTCAGAATGCATAATGAATTATTAGTAAGCTCTTACATGTTAATCTTATTATTAGAAGACAATTTGCCTCTATTTTAACTTTGACGTGCAATTTACTAATAATTATTTTATTACTATTATTATGTTGATTGTTGGCTTCATTTCATAATATAAATAACAATTATTTCAACAATTTAAACTTGATGAAATTTTGGCAATAAAAAGTTGATCCTCCTAATTTGACTTCATACTTATTTTATTTAATTTATATCTTTTCAAATAGGTTTTAAGATTTATATCAATATACATATATTCATATTATGTAATAGTTAAATATTATGATCATTTTTCTACCATTGAGTGTTATATTTTCATTTAATTATAATAAATTGAGAACATATTTTATACAACATGCCCAAATCTTTTTAGGTCAAAATCTACTTTTTTTAACGTAAGTCAAATTTTAAATATTTACTCTCATAATAGGGCCATTAGATGGTCAACGTTTAAGCTGACTAGACCATCTAAGGGGATTTTCTCTAATTTTGTTGTCACTGAGGCTACTCCAAACCTTTAACAGATAAAATTTATTTTGTATTGCCTCTAAGTGTAAAGTTAGTCATCAATCTAAGCATTCTCATCTCAGCAACACTCGATATTATGTTTATGTTTTACAGGCCAACATTTTGCACCGTAAAGCATTGCAAGTCTCACCATCATCGTATAAACTTTTCCTTTAAGTGATAAATTTCTATCACACAATAAGCCCGATGCATTTCTCTACTTCAATCATCTAACTTGAAATCTACTACTAAAATCCTCATCGATATCCACATCACTTTGAACAATAGATCTGAGATCTCCAAAACGTTTGCTCCTTCAGATGACTTAATTACAAATTGCTATAACCTCGCCACTAGATCTACTGCTACTAAAAATATATTCCATGTATTCAGTTTTACTTTGGACTCTAAAGTTAACATTCATAAATCAAGTTTCTCCTAAACTCTCTCATTAGTCTTATCCACAAGAAGGATATCATCAGCGAAAAGCATACACCAAGATATATCCCCTTGTAAATGTCCAGTAAGAATATTCATAACTAAAGCGAGGAAATATGGGCATAAAGTCGATCCCTGATGTAAATTGTAATTTGAATAAAATACGAAAAATATTTGGTCAATACTCCTTGCGTTCGCGCAAGTAACAACGACAATATAAATAATCTTCAATGACTTGATCTTAAGCAATATCAAAACTTTTCTTTTCTAAAACTCGACAAGTACTTCTATTGGAATGTTATTATAAGCTCTTTTTTTTTTCTAAATCAACAAAAATCATATGTAAATACTCATTGCTCTTTCTATACTTCTCTACCAAACCTCTCTTCAAAGGAATTGCTTCCATGGTAGATTTGCCCGACATGAACCCAAACTGACTTTGAAAAATTTTGTATCAAGTTGTAACCTATGTTCAATTATTCTCTCCCATAAATTTAACGTATGACACGTTAATTTATATACTTTACACAATCATATGCTTCCCTTTTGTTTTTAAAACTAAAAATCAATATACTCTTTCTCCATTCATCAAACATCCTTTTAGTTTTTAAAATAATATTAAAATATTTAGCAAATTGATAAAATCTCATATCTCCTAAGTATATTCACACTTCTATTGAAATACTATTAGCTCCTATTGCTTTTCCACGCTGAAAAACTAAGTTCTTATAAAATTAAAATGCAATAAATGATAAATCAAGAAAATGAATGACCATAGTGATGAAATAAATACAGGACATAAGATAACTGTGTGCAACCAACTACCCAAAACCTCATACTAATAGAGTGTAACAAAAGCATTATAGCCAAAGAAACTACCAACAAACGTACGTGGAGTTAATCCACAACACCCATGAAAATCATCAACATAGTTAAATGCATATCCATGGTCCACTCATTCGCCAACGATTGCAAGTTACATGATAAATATTATTCCATTACATTGACAATTCTCCATCATTCTCTATATATTGAACGTGCAAAAGGCACAACCAAAAATAGGGCAAATCTATGCAACCAACCACAAAATCCTGGAGTAATAGAGAACTCAAAACCAAAACTTTATAGCCAAATGTAAAAGTAAGCATAGTTATGAGATAGGAGAATCCACGCAAGCAATGACTTAATTAGCAATCAGGGTCAAATGAAGATCCGTGATTCAATAGCCCATTGCGAGGCAAGACATAAAAAATCATCATGTTTTTTTTCTCTTGACAACTACGTGCAATATAATTCATAGAAATATTTAAACATTGCATGAGCATATTGTAGGAAAAAATAAAGCATATGTCCTAATCCTTGCAAAGGCTCCAAAAGAAAAAAAGCAATAATACAACATCATATTCGATGTCAAATCACATAAATAATAAAAATAAAGTGCTCTTAGGAGGGGAGGGGGCGGGGGTGGGGAAAAAGAAATACTGAGTGGGCATACTTGTCGTTCGAGAAGCTGATTGTAGGTTCCCTTTATTGATACATCTTTTTCACTCTTTGGACTACCAAATACTTGATATGGTAAAGGTGAGCTTGCGTCTGAAGCTGCCGCATCTATGAATCGATCATTCTCATATTTATACCTAAATGGGCAAGGCAAAAAGTCTTGTTAGCCTAGCAGTTCAGCAAATCAATTAACTTCTACTGGACATTAAAAATACAATTAACCAGATTGATTAAAAACAATGCAATTATTGACTAATATTACATGTGGGATTTAACTCAAAGGCACCTATGAATGGAGATTATAAAGCAGACTACAAAGATGAGCACAATTAGTCGTGAAATGAGTAACCTACCCAGCCATATAGATAGGAGAAAACTTAACTATCATAATTCATATAATTACTAACATGCTAACTCGTGCTATAATACAAAATAGTACAGTTTGTGTTTTTTTTCCTTTTTGATTTTTTTTTTCTTTTTATTTTTCGGTTCTAGAAAGGCTATCGGCACAATTGTTGCTTCTACTAACAATAAATCAACAAAATCACAATTTCAAAATACATACGGCTCCACATATATGCAACTTCTTCATGTGAATTCATAGACTTAAGCATGTGTGTGAGAAATAATAAGTATCAGCCAATGAATAAAAGATCGAAAAAGTTCCTAGACTTCTTAGGTTTTCCATAATAATCCTAAACTTTTCAAATATTTGATTTAGTCCTCAGCTCACAAAATCTGAACGTCCTCCATCTTCTTTTTCACTTCCCTGGACAAAAAATGGTGAATGAAAGCTTTTAATAAGATAATTTTTTAACTTCTCAGGGTCAATCCACTAAGTTGAGCTTGTATTGAGAAGTAAGGTAGAAACTAAAAATTAAAAATTGAAAAATTGAAAGCTTCTATCTATCAATTTCCGTCCAAAGGAACCACAAAGTTGGCTGTAGGCCTAAATTGGATTAAATTCAATGAGATGAGGCGCTAAATTAAATGCCTGAAAAAATCTAACACTAAAATGAACACGCTTAATAGCTTTTGGTTCAATTTGATAATTTATTCTCGCTCATTTTATATAGTGGATGCTTCAAAAAGTTCCATTTCAGCCATATTCTTTTAATGTAGCATAAACACAGAAGCCATTTTCAAAGCCATAAAAGAACATGATTCAACCTTACAACAGTCTTCAAAGTTTAGTCCCCACATCCTTTTACCACTCATTCATGATAGCAGATGTACTCACTGCCAGTCCTACCTCAATAATTTACCGTTTAAAAAAATATCTTTCGCATTGGCTAGATCCCCCTACCTCTGTAGTGCTTCCTACACTCACCCATGCCAGCATCATTACCATTTAATCCTGTAGTTTATAGCATTTTCTCATTAACAAAAGCCCCTGAAAATATATAATTATTCCTATAAAAAAAGTTTGGTAAAACTCTTAAATACTGAAATAGCTCCATCAGCTTATCAGCTCAGTCTAACTAATGTTAATCGATCCTTGATCAAAAGACAAACATGTTATTTTCATTAATAGCACAATCACAGAACAAGCTTAATGATGATAAAAGTATTAGACATGCAATGTTCAATAACGGTTATTTAGTTTGCATGGATAAAAATAAGATCACTGCCACTTTAGCAGAGATGAACAAGCTGTTTTAAAAAGTGTGTTGCTCATAACCATACTCTGCATATAGGGAGCACTAAGAATCCCAACTTTCCCTCACTATTGTAGCACAAACCGCTGCTTATTTTGTGCACGGGATGGTGGGAAGGCCGATGCTCACAATCTACCTCAACAAACAAAGCATTAATTTTTGGTTAAGGTTCCATGTCCCGAATAATCATTTTGCACTAAGGTCCTTGCATGTGATACAAAATAATAAGAAATAGATGGTCAGTGCCGTATGATTTATCAATGTAGAACAAAACAACTTTAAAAGTAATATTAAAATTATCATCAACAATATCTACCAATCACCGTGCTGGCACATAGTTAAGAATGGAAAATAAAACAATAAAATTATAAAATTTTGTCTTACATACCTCAAAAGTTCAGAATCTGCACGGATGTCAATCTTTTCAGTCTCTCTACGAATCAATGAATTAAACCGTAGAGCATACGTAGTGATTGACCGAAGCAACTGTGAAGGATTTCCCAATGAATCAACAATTATAGCCTTAACATCATCAGGCACTTCACTTTCTAGTTCAATGATGAACTTTGCAGCATCAACCCGAGAACTAGGATTAATTCCAGTACCTTCATAAGCAGGAAAAGTACTTTGGATTTTCTCAATTATAAGCTTGGAAAGAGACTCGCACGCCAGTCTAATGTTTCTTTCTTGTGATGTTTCGATAAGAATTATATCATCTGATGATTTGCTGCCCTTTACAGTTGAATAGACAGCTTCTTTTTCACTGTGTAAATGGATTTCATCGACAGAATCAGCAGTGCTGCCTGTATTCAACCTTTTAATATCTCTTGCTTGAATAACATACTGATGAAGCCGTTTTTGGTACTCTGAGAAGATCTTGGCAGCCTCATCGCACTGTTGATCGTAAGCTTCTAGCATCACCTGTTTGTGTCTTGTTTTTTTGAAAGACAGAAAAAAAAACAATCAATAAAACTAGGTTATATAAAAATAGAACAGTGTGCATGCAAATTTAGAGGAAAAAAAAAAGAAAATAAAGGATATCAACAACCAATAATTTTGTACAGTTTCACTCCATTGATGGTTATGCCTTGTTTAGCAGCATAATTATCTATGATTTGATTATGGATAATTAAAACCCTAATCCTTCTTCTAACAAAACCACTCTGGAAAGAAAAACTCAGGTCAGTCCGTGACTAGGTCAGCCAAAAATTAGGCTCCAGAACTTACATAGTATTCCACTGGAAATTATTAGTGGAGCTATACTGAATTCATGGATTCAGTAAACATCAATTCATTTATAACTTTCTTTACATAATCCAGGAACAAAAACAGTACAAATTCCCAATTTGTAATACTAAGATTAAAGTAGGAAACTGTTATTTTCATGTAACGAAACAATTCTCATCTACTAGCAGCCCGGATAGGAAAAGATTGATGAACTTGAAAATTTAAAACGATTAATGCGAACAATTTTCAGATATCCCCCGTATGACCAGCAAAGAGGAAACAATAATAGAAAACCAAAAGAATGCATCTACTTTAGTTTATCAACAAGAGAAGTAACGTGCTCACCTAGCACTGAACCTCTCATCAATCATTCTCTTCCGCTCCGACTCCTCCCTCGCAATATCCATCATTCGCGCCCTCAACTCCCTCCGCTGCCTCCTCACCACGCTTCTCAACCTCTCCGCCTCCTCCTCCGCCTGATCCCTCTCCCGCAAAGCCATCTCCCTTGCCTCAATCGACAATCCCTCCTCAAACCCCACCTTTCCCTTCTCCCGCTCCCTCCTCCTCGCCCTACCACCATCCGCCGGCGCCGTCAGTCCATGAACCAGAATATTCCGGCGAACTGTTCCAGTCGTTCTCTCCGACCGCACTCTCTGTAAGAGAAAATTCCAGACAGGAACCATATTACCCCGGCAGATCTTACGGATCTGATCGGCGGAGGGAAGCTGGCCAGAGTATCCCATCTCCTTCTGCAGCCAATCGAGAATGTCCTCCGGCCTCGGAGTCCCGCCGCCGCCCGGAACCTGCATCACCGGCGCCGACCACTCGCCGCCGAGAAGCATGTAGAGTGGGTGAGGGAGAGAGACAATGTGGAGTGTTTTTGTAAAAGATGGTGGGACGGCGAGCGGGCCTGAACAGTAGAATGGATGTTATCTTGTGCCGCCGGAAACTACTACTTAAAGTGCATTAACAATTATTAACCGTTCGATTTGAAAGAGGTTCATTCTGATATTGAATGTGAATCGTTGATCTGATGGACAACTTTTAACCCGAATAATGTGTTGCCTGCCGGCCGGGAGGATTATGGAGGTGATTGGACTCTAATATCGACTATTTGAATTGTTCTCGATTGCTCTTAATTGTCTCTACTCTCTAATTATATTGTTAATTGCATAATTTAAAATAATTAATTGTGATGCTGTTGTATGGTGCAATTTGTTAGATATTAAATATATAGTTTACAAATAACTATGTTGCAGCTGCTTTCAAATAGTAATAAATAAACAGCAATCAACTTATCCGCAACAGCTTCTGCCCAACAGTTTTTACCCTTAGTAAATCTCAATATGTATAAATTGTTTGAGTTGATAGAATTGTTACTGTACATGCCCAAAATGCTTCATTCCTCTCTTCTCTTTGTGACAACTTATATATTTCAATATAAAACATTTAATATTAAATATAAACGGTCAATTTGTTTCATAAATTTGTATTAAGTGTTAATGTTTCTAGTGGCCAAGCTATAAAGCTATATGCCATGACTATACTCCTCACCATTGCATTTATTTTGATTGGTTGGTCTCTTATACAAAACATTTATGTGGCTCAACCTTGGATGTATGACCCTAAACAATTTACATGTCAATGCTTTGTCTTCATCGCCCCTAATGTTCATCCAACAAGCCCACTCACTTTTTATAATGTTTTAAAAATCATGGCACTTATCTTTAAATCCTCGTGTATGCATATGACATTTATCTCACCCAAAACAGCTTTGATGCCATTGTTGAGCTGTGTCAAGTCCTACAATGCAAGTTTGGCATGCACAATCTTGGAAACCATTTATATTTTGATCATCATTAAGCTACAAATACAATGTGAACCCCATCTCAATCAAAGCACACACATTCACAACATTCATTAACACATTACCATGATAAATTACGATATATATATTTTACGGTAGTTTGAGTGCACCAATACATGTTTCAACATTTGGATCAATGTATTCATGTTCTAAAACACCATCTTTCTTTTCTACAGGACACACTTGATTAAGGTCATCCTTTACACAAAATCAATAAGGATTTAGGGGCATGTGTTATATTTGAATTGGTGGGAGACCTAAATGATCTGCAAATTAATGAATAATTGCTTTGCCTTTTCTGATCAGCACACTCCCTAATAAACCCACCATAATCAAGCATCTAAACATATGTATTATAAGCACTTACATGCAATGAAGATATAAATTTACACTTATGCAATAATGTCCTTTCTATTTTCTTTTTTAATTAAGCTTACAATGTTTATTTTTTATCTTAATGTTTGTTTACTAAATCTATAATTTAAAAATATAAATATAATATTAATATTTCTAACTCATTTTCTAACACTTACAGAAAAGTCCATTTAAAAGTAATATTTTTTAAAATATCTTTATAAAGTTGTAATCTGTACGATATACTGTAAATTTGAATACAATTTTATTATCTATTAATATGATATCTCAAACTCTATTTTATCCATCAATGAAATCAATTAAGGGAAAGCTAAATGAGTGGTACATGCTATAAATAGTAAAGTTTGGGGGTTAAATATACAAATTACAAAGTTTTGAGAGCTATGTGTCGCAAACTAACTTCTATCAAGACATTCGTGTGGCTTTAATGCTATTCTCTCACACTAAATCAGTCAAACCCTCACAATACTTGGACTTGAAAGCACCAAATGATTTAGGAATAAGAGTAGATAGAAAGTAACACTCCACACTTGAATACTTTGAAGCTTTGATTGAATACTTAGGTGAATACAAATGAGGCGAGGGGATTTTATTTATAGTCCCCTCAAAGCCAAATGAAACATTCTATAATACATGATAAGAGCTTAGTTTCTATAGTATTCTCTATTATTCATACATTACATACATAAACTTAGATTTTCCTGGGTTATTCTTGAGTTCTTCTTAGAACATTTCCTCTTCATCTTCTCTGGAGTTGGGTTGAATATTTTAGAACCCCTTGGATGGCTCCCTATATTTTGGTCATCTCTAGAATTTCTTGTTTGATGCTTGTCTTGCTAATTTCCTGAATATGACAGAGCGCGACACTTTCCCCAACTTAATCTTGCAGTGCCCTCAGTGTGAGTTCCTCTTGGCACTTAGACCGGCTTCCTTTGTTTGCTCTTGGCAAACTTGGGTTCTTCCTTCCTGACTGACAACTCCTTCCTTGGCTCCAGCCTAATTAGATGATTCTCCTCCTTCCTTAGTGGTAGTTCTTTAGAACCTCCACCGCTTCCCTTGTCAAGTCCTTTTGTGTCTTCACCACTTCTCTTGCCGAGTGACTCCCCTTATCTTGTGGAAGACCCTCCTTGAACTGGATGGTAGATAACATGTTGTCTTCTTGCTTGTTAGCCCTTGTTATTGGTACTAAGCAAGCTTGGTTGCATTCCATATTACACATGCTATTGGAAAAGGACATTGGGAATGCTCTTGCTTGAACCAAGAAGTTCATCCCCATGACAACATTAAAATCATCAATTGGAGTAACAGAGAAGTCTAAGATACATGACTACGTTCCAATCTTGGTCTCTACTCTGCTGCCTAATGCATGGATTGGCTTCACTACCGAGTTGACTGCCTTGATGGAGCCTCATTCTTTAGTCGTCTTCAAACCTAGCCTTCTTGCTTCCTCGGGAGAGATGAAGTAATGAGAAGCACGTGTGTCCACCATTGCCTTTGTGGTCTTCCCACCTATCAACATCTCTACAAAGAGTAGCCCCTCTGCTTAGTACTTTACTGAAGCTTGCATCTCATTCAACAGTTGAATAGCCCGCACTTGTGTTGTCATACCGCTTACCTCTTCCTCTTAATGACGTGTAATGAGAGAGTTCAAATTATTTTTTTAGGACAATTCCTTGCCCAATGAGATCCTTCACAAAGAAAGCCCTTATTATTTGGTTCAACTTTGCCATTTCTATGCTTTCATTTCTCATTCACTTTAAATGTAATGGATTTATGGTGGGTCTCTTCCTTGTGTTGATTATTGTTTTCCCCTCCTTGACACATGTGCTCTTATTATCATTGGGTTTTGTGGACTCCTTCGAGTAATCAATTAAGATTTCAATAAGCACAATGATAGTGGCAAGATCTTGCACTCGACGCCTCCTAAGCTCAGCCATTACCCAATGTTGGAGTCCATCCATGAAGTTGAAAAAGGCATCACTGTCTGACATGTCGGGAATTTCAAGAACCAACTTGTGAGCTCCTTAATGTACTCTTAATTCGATCCCTCTTGTTTGAGCTCTCACAATCATATTCTAGCCTCATCCTCCGCGTTCTCAAGGTAAAACTGTCTATTCAACTCCCTCTTGAAGTTATTGAATGTAGATATGGTGCACATACCTTTCTCTATCCACGCCTTCTTCTCCACCATACCATAGCGATGTTTAAGAGATAAAGAGTAGCAAATTGTATTCTTACCTCTTCTTCCATAGTCCCCATCGCTCAAAAGTATTGCTTCAGTCCCCATAAAAAAGTTGTATACTTCTTTTGCGTTGAGAGGTCTTCCAAAACTCTTTGGTTTTGAAACTTCAATCCTCATAGCTTCAAAACTATGATGGTTGGTGGATGTCGTTTATTGCATAGTGAAATATCTCCACATATTTCCTTCAAGCCAACACGCACGCCACTCGTCTCGTCCTCATGGGCTCTTCGTACCTCATGGAGCTCCCCCATCAAATCCTCCAACATCTTAACCATTTGATCCCTTAAGGAATCCTCCAATCGGAGCATCATACCTCTAATTATTGAATGAATGATGATGTCCTCGTCCTCGAGTCCATGAACCATTTGGCCAAGATCCTCTATCTGGGCCTCCATACTAGTCATAGACTCCTCCACCCAAGGAAGGCGTGAATCAAAGCCGTGCATAATCTCCTTTGACCTCCCACGTGGTTTGGATACAATTGAATCCCGCTGCTCTTGATGATCTCGCCCTTGTTGAGATGATTCCACATTAGTGGCTTCAAACTCCATTATGTGTTCATTGACGCTCTTTGTCGTACCTTTGATTTGAGGCTTCGATACCAATTTTCATAGACTAACTTCCCTCGAGTTATCTGTACGTCTTTAGCTCTCTTCCATAACACTAAATCAGCCTATTCCTTGCAAACATTTTGACTTGTAAGCACCAAATGCTTTGAGAAGAAGAGTATAGAGAAAAGAATACTTCACACTTAAATACTTGGAAGCTTTGATTGAATGTTTAGGTGAATGCAAATGGGGAGAGGGGCTCTTATTTATAGCCCCCTCAAAGTCTAGGGGAACATTCTATGATACGCGAGAATAACTTAGTTTCTATAAATTTTTCTACTATTCATGCATTACATACACAACACTAGAATGAATCCTCCAATTGGAGCATCATACCTCTAATTATTGAATGAATGATGATGTCCTCGTCCTCGAGTCCATCAACCTTTTGGCCAAGATCCTCTATCTGAGCCTCCATACCAGTCATAGACTCCTCCACCCAAGGAAGGCGTGAATCAAAGTCGTGCATGATCTCCTTTGACCTCCCACGTGGTTTGGATACAATTGGATCTCGTTGCTCCCGATGACCTCGCCCTTGTTGAGATAATTCCACATCAGTAGCTTCAGACTCCATTACATGCTCATTGACGCTCTTTACCGTACATTCGATCCGAGGCTTCGATACCATTTGTCATAGACTAACTTCTCTCAAGTCACCCGTGCGACTTTAGCATTATCCCCGACACTAAACCAGCTTAACCCTCACAAACACTTTGACTTGTAAGCACCAAATGCTCTAGGAAGATGAGTAGAGGGAAAAGAATACGTCACACTTAAATACTTGGAAGCTTTGATTGAATGCTTAGGTGAATACAAATAAGGGGAGGGGGAGGGGCTCTAATTTATAGCCCCCTCAAAGTCTAGGGAAACATTTTATGATACATGAGAGTAGCTTAGTTTCTATAATATTTTCTACTATTCCTGCATTACATACACAACACTAGAACTTTCTAGGCTATCCCTGTGTTCTTCTTGGAGCCTTTCCTCCTCATCTTCTCTATAGTTGGGTGTAATCTTCTATAACTCATTGGATGGCTCCTTACATTTTGGTCTTCTTTAGGATCTTCTTGTCCCATGTTTGCCTAGCCAATTTCTTAAATACGGCGAAGAGTGACATATGTGTAGAAATCCCACTTTGTTTATATGGCCCCAAATTACATTAAATTTTTTAAAATATTATATCCCATTTTAAAATATCACTATAGTAAATTTAATCATTCATATTGGAGTAACACATCAATATTAAATTTGCACTAAAAATTGTTATGCATGAAAAACACAATATAGTTATATTTAAAAATCAAATTAATATGTCAAATTTCATAAAATAAATCAATAAATATCATTATATATATGTTAGAATATTTTATTAGTTATGTCTAAAATTTGATTTGAGAGTTGGTAGGAGGTACCAATGAACTCTCTGAGTTCATAAAACATGTTGTTTTAAATGAAGGTCGGTTTGGTGCAGCTGCATTTTGACGGTTTTTAAAAATAATTGTGTTTTCAAACCGCTAAAATTAGCATTTTCAATCCGTTCTTTGCTAGATGTGGCAACAACTTTTTAGTTACGGTCTGACTTTTCAAATAAAAAATTATAATAGCTACCACAATTTTTTGAACAACAAATTAATTTTCAATAGCTTATTAATAAGTTACAACTTCAAAAAATAAACCCTTAATCATGTTAATAATATTTTATTCTACAAAACATAAATTTATCATTAATCTAAAATGAAATTTACATACAAACTTCTTAGTTTTATGTATCTAAATATAAGGTGTAGGACTCAAGATATAATATTTTGATATTATAGATTAATATATTTCATTTTAAAAAACAAGTAACGCTGATTTTTTTATGTGATGCTGAAAATTTAAATTTTTTGTATGTATATCTGAAAATTTAGGTATTAAATATGTAATTTATAAGAATTATGTTGTATGTATGCAAAAGCCTTTAATATAAAATCAATTATGATGCGACAACAGTTTATTTAATTGATAATATATTGATTTTGGGTATTTACATACTTGCATCCATGAATACACTACGATGGCCATGCAGAAAAATTTTTATTTATTGTCATAATCGAACCCGCTCTTTTTAAGTATCTAGATTGAGCACATTCGTTAAAATGATTGGATCGAGCTGGTATGTCAAAGTAGCTGAATCGAGCCGACTTGTCAAAGTGGTTGAATCAAGCTCATCTGTCGACGTGGTCGAGTCAAGCCCACTCGTTGAAATAGTTACATCAAATACTCTTGAAAAGACGGTGTAAGCCTGCTTGTGCGAGGGAAACCATCAGAGAATGTCATCATAAATTGTAAAGACGTCTATCAACCCATCCTTAAATGCATAGCTCGACTTTTATAGCTTCGTATTTTCATATAAACACCAAAATTACACCTTGTATTAGCACCGCCCGACACCCACAACACAAATGTTTTGATGAAGACATCGAGAAAGAGCGCAGTACATTACATAATGCGTCTCATTTTATTACTTCATTCTCCCTCGAGTATAAAAGAAAAGTCAAAATAAGTTTCAAGAAGGTTTTTTCCGAGAGGAATCCATGCCTCCTTCTCCATCCCTCTAAAAATCTTCTAACCATTGGAACCTTCGACAAATCAAAATTCAATATGTAGTACTCACACACACGGTGAATTATTTCATCTGAAGCACGTACCCAGCGCTGGGTGCGGATTTTAAGGGTACTGGGAGGGTATTTACATGGTATTGGTTATTAGGTATTGGGTATTGCGTATTAGGAGAGTATTGGATGAGTATTGAGAGAGTATTGGATGTGTATCGAAAGAGCTGCGTGCGGACTACATACGTGCTCTGTATGGAATAATGGCTCCACACACACACACACACATATCTCTCATATATATATATATATATATAAAATTGAAATTTAGACCTTAATATATAAATAAATAAAATCAAGGGTTATGTATGTAAATCTTATTTTGTTTCTGTTAACTCACACAATGGCTGTTTTGTTTACAGTCATCGTCTAGCTAAATAAACACGGGGTGGAGGCGGACCTGGCTCTGCAATTTCAAAACCCGCTCGAGCGAAACCCTACCCTCGTCTCTCAAGCTAGGGTTTTGGCGCACTTCGGTAACTGATAAAGTTTTAATTTTAATTTAACTCTATTTCTTCCCGGTCTCTCGGTATCTACCAGCTTTCTTCTTAACCAGTCTTTTGCAGGTTTCAGGAGCTGGGATTATTTCATTGGCGGAGTTCGTTGCTATCAAGCAGGACGCCATGTATGGCGGCGGTGAGTATTATTTTCTTTTTAGTTGATATTTTTACGTAACCTAAACTGCGACTTTAACTGTTCTTACGGTTACTGGACTCCATGCAGACGAAGTATCGGCAATAGTCATTGATTTAGGTTCTCATACCTGCAAAGCTGGTTATGCTGGTGAAGATGCTCCGAAGGCAGTCTTTCCATCTGTAAGTGTGCTCGAAATTTCAGCAGTTACGATGAATTTGTTGTTTTCCTGCATCCCTCTTTGCGCGCGCGCGCGCGTGTTTGTGATGGGGGTGGAGTCCCCACGCTCTATTCGGTAAAGACCTCGTTTTTAACCTTCTGTGGATGACTATGTTGGGTGTGGTTACCTATTGCGAAACTCGGTAATTACTTGGATAATCAAACGTTGGCGATAATTCTGTAACATCATGATCATATTAGAAAGAGTTTACATATTTCACATTTATGAATTTTCATCTGATTAAGCATACGGTTTCTTCTTCCAAAATATATCATTTTCTATGCAAATTTTGTATCATTGAAAAAGAAGAAGAATGTACTACGGTATGGTAATACAAGATCTGGTGAGGCGTTGGTGTAAGCGTTGAAGAAATGTTATTTTAATGATTCAAACTCATGGTCGTGCCATGATGAGCACAACCTCACCATTGCTTTAGGACTATTCTCTTCATAATTATATAAACGATTGATACATCATACTTATTACTTAAGTAATTTCACTGTTTTTTATCATTATTGGTTATTTATTTACCTTTTTAAGTTCTGTAAAGTTTTGGGTAATTATTATTCTAACGTTATACCTATTGCAAATCCATTGTTTTCTAAAGCCTTTGGAGAATTGTGGTTGTAGCTTCAAAATTTTGTTGGAACTTCTGCTTCATAATTTGCATATTACTTGACTCAAATTGTTTAGGTGGTTGGATCAATCGAGCAGCTAGAAGTGATAAATGGAGCTAAGCTTGACAAAGGATTGGAATCCATTTCTGATCCTAAAGGCGGACTAAAGGGATTTGATTCAGAGAAATCTAAAATAAAAAGAAAATTGTATGTTGGCTCTCAGGCCTTAGGATTTAGAAGAGACCATATGGAGGCAAGGCTTCAATAAAATTTACTTATATCTCTATAATTTTACAACAAGGATTGATTCATTCTGATGTTGATACTTTATTTTTCTTTCAATTTAGGTGATATCACCTTTCAAAGATGGAGTTGTTACTGATTGGGATATTGTTGATAACATTTGGGCTCATGCCTTCAAGTGGGTCTCTTATTTTCTATGACATGATCATTTTGGCCTTGCAAAACCTAATTTTTGTTACACATACACATTAATGGAGTCTATGATTAAGTAGTTATAGTTGTTTTTTATTATTTCATTTTCTTGCTCTAGAAAGGATGTACGTTCCTCAAGTTCAACCACATAAGGTATTATAGGTACTTAATTAGAAACGGAAAAAATATATATATATTTTTATTTTTTAATACATCAATTAAATTGTCTACTTATTTTTATTCAGTAGTTACCTTCTCAAGTTTGTGCTACAAATAATGAAATTATAAAATATTTGTTATGTAAAAAAATATATTAGTCTATCAAAATCCACTATACCTACCACTTTGTTTGCAGCACATGGTAATGCCTATGAAAGACTTCTATGTACATGCTCCCAATGAAGATGTGTTTCTTAATTCATCATTCTTTGGCAACAAGAATTCGGTGTCATCACAAGTGCAATATTATATTATTTCACATTATATTAAAAGTAATTGAATGCTAAAACTTGCCATTGCGAGCTCATCCCAACACAAGGGATTCTCTTTTCTTAGTAGGAATGCTCGGTGACCTTGATAAATGTTTCTTCCAATTGAATGAAATCATACATAAAAATGTGATTACATGGCCATTTATACCCTAATTAGACGAAGTGTGAAACATTGCTTCATAACATTTTCCATTGGTGAGTAGATTGGACTTGTGCTAGGATGACTAAAAGAATATGATAGGTTGTTATTCAAATAATCACCGATGAAAAATGTAAATCTTGATTTGATTGCTTTGTCTAGGTTTAGTTCAACAAAATTTAAACCTCATTTTGAGGTTTTTAATGATGTGAAATGGTGTTCATCATGGCATGCAGTGTGACGAGACACACTACATATGCTTTTACGATAGAGTGGTGCATAGCTTTAACATGGAATGAGCCATAACAGCCGATAGATGGTCCATTCGCGCCATATGAAAGATAGTTAAATGCTTCACACTTACCTAATACCCAATTAGCTAAAATAGAAAGAACTATGCCTTAAAATTAGTCAAATATATTCAAATTATATATATGTTTGTGAATCTGACATTGATAATTGGTTTGTTGGATGTAAGTTTTATGGTTTAAAATTTTGACATTGAAAATTGCATGCAGTTAATTGCAACTCAAATACTTTTTTTTTAGATGAAATATAACGAAAATAAAAGATTTTTTTTTTTGTATTTATACCCACAAGAGAGAGGTTGTAGTATTGAAATTCGACACTGCAATTATTCTATCATACTATATTTTATTGCTTTTTTATTTTTATTTTTTTGTTTTTCAAAGCTCTTGGTTTATTGTACTTGGAAATTGTCGTATTTATTAATTTCTCACAGGAAACTAGCTTGATAATTTCCGTTGCAGGGAAAGGTTACTAATTGATCCCAAGGAACATCCCATGCTAATTGCAGAGCCAACTTCAAATTCTCTACAGCAGAGAGAGAGGTTGTCTTTCTCCTCAGGATTTACTTTCATAACATAAACGTGATGTTGACTTGATTTTTCATGTATTTTTTATTGATCTCATATGTTGACTTTACTGGCTATAATTTTAGGGCTGTTTGGGTTTCTGTATTTAGAATGCTATATAAGCAAATGAATTCAATTTGGCTGTATTTACTTTATTGTTATTGTTAATGAAATAAACGGTGAGGTAAATTTACTTCATTAACATAAAAAAACTAAATTTACATGCAAGCATTTACTTTATGCCAAAATTTCATTTCGTTAAACAGCTCCTTTATCTTCATGAATATCCCTGTTTCTGTTCCACAATGCCCTGTGAAGGGGTCCAAGTCATGAAATATTTCGAAAGGAAAATTTTTAGTTTGACTAGCATGCATCTAGATATCAGCTAGAATAATTCTAATAATGCCTCCAGGAAGCTTGGCAATCTTAGTGACTTTTTCCAGTGCACTTTTTGGTATTTGTCAGCCGTCATACTTATTAATGGCTGGGGAATCAGCAAGGAACAGAGAAATAACACACTTGTCATCATTCGGGCAAGGCTCTGATATATAAGCAACATAATGAATATGATTCCAATCAAACAATTTTTTAATTAATTGTTGACTCAACACTGAATGCTAAAACTATCTATAGTGGACTAACAAAACCTGACGAGATCAAAGAACATTAACAAATAGTCATTTGTCAAACAGCATTTTATAAGTTAGCGGGCTTGAGCAAATAGAAGATCTTTGATATTTTTTTCACTCAAAAGAAAAAAAAGAAGCATATTTGTACAAAAGAACATGGACGAGGCTTTTCCTTTTATACAAACGATAAACAACTCAATTACAAAGCTATCATGAACTAACATGAAATTCAAGTCAATCTATAAAAGCTGTACTATGTAGAATGTTGATAAAAACATCCAATAATATCAAATACCGAAGGGAAAATGATTGATTGAGGAAGAAAGTGCCCGTGCCCTTTGTAGTCATGATTAAAGTAGGTGTGATCGGCGAATTTGGTAGCTAATCTTGTAGAATAAAATAGAAAAAGAAAACCAAAGGGACAAAATATAAAAATATCACTTAACCATATGATGGTTTGAATCAAATTGCTTAGATCCATGATAAACTTTCACCACTATGCATATATTGGGCACCACATACCTAATTAAAAGATACATATCTTTTATCCAATTGCACGTGCTAAATGTACTCAACTGTGGCGCTCAGTGCCAAATAGAGGTATATTCAAAGAGATATTTGAGGCTTTTTTTCTTTTAAGATGAAACTGTTGAGCTTATATCTCATTTTCCATTGGGATTATTAACTAGCACATGTAAAATAAAAAATATAAGTACTGAAAAGTTGCTCAATACAGTACTAGTTAGGTGTAAAAGGTAGTTACCTATGGCGCCTAGTGCCACAGAGAGGTACTATTAAAGTGCTATTGAGGTCATTTTCCTTTTAAGATGAATATGGCAACCCTTTATCTCATTTGCTGGCTAATACTTAAATAATTCAAAACAAAACTATTCAGAAGCAGTTCAAAAGATTTCTAGGTAGTAGGTATATTAAAAGAAGAGACCAAAATGTCTATTGACTATTTGTCAAAGGAAATTTTAATCTCAAAGTATATCAAATGTTCGATGTAGTCCCTAAACTCTTAAAATATGAGCTAAAATGATCCCATTGTTACAAACAACGGAAATTGAAGTTATATTTAATAGATGGTGTCAAAATGTGGGTCTTTTATAAAGTTGTATACTGAATTAATAGAATATAATTTCTTTTATATTTTCTTTTGTGACATAATCTATTAGCAACATTCCCAATATTTTTCCATTTTTAAGTGCTCGTGATATTCCAATCTTAAAAGAATGTATTTATTAGATGTTTTTTTAATTTAAGATGTGAATTATTAAAAAACATTGCTTTTAACACCATTCATTAACTTTAATTTTCATTGTTGTTAATAGAGGAACCATTTTTGTTCCTATTGTATGTTTTGACGGACTAAATCATTTCTTATTCTATTAAATGGTTCAAAATAGTTGGGGGAACGTCTTCATTCTTTTCTAAACTAAGAAGTTTCATGGAAAAGGGTTATATACAAAAATTTTAGTTTTCTTTTTATTTATTATGCTGTTACCTTGAAAGCAGAAAGTCCTTTTAAGTATACTATATTTTTTCATCTAAAATATTAAGAGACAAACTCTTATGGACTGGTCCGATGCTGAGGCTGAATACTGAGATATGGCTTGCTCAATATGTGAAATGATGACGGTTTAACACTTTAGAAGAGCGTGAATTTTTCGTTACTTGGGTTACAGCACTATATTATGACAATTTTACTGCCATTTATATTCCAAGCTATCTTGATTTACATTAACGGACTAAACATTTTGAAGGTAGTTGTCATGTCATAAGGTATATTTTGCATTTTAAGAATAGTATTGCTCCTTATGATCCAGTTCACAAGAAAACCTTGGGCCATCAATTATTTTTTCATTAATTTAACAAGTTGGAGCTAAACAATACACGTGCATTAGTTGGAGGGAGAGTGTTAGCAGATGGCACACGTCAGGAAAAATAATCTTTTGAGAGCATCAAATTTGAGAATTCCATCGTAATTGTGATATTCGGCCTTTTTTTCCTATTATATCCATTTAATATACCTATAAATATGCATATTCAGTGAAAGATAGACTCTAATTTTCTTTCATCGACAACTTATAGGATTTCTAGAATAAGCTACTTTATTTGGTGTCAGTTTTTTGAAAAGAAGTTGTTGAATTTTAGCAAATTTACAAGTTTCCTTAATAGTTGGAATGCAACAAGTTTCACTATGTTAAAGTTGTTTATTTCTCATGCTGATATTTCATCTTGATGAAAATAATTGGACCTCTAATTTCATGCTTATAGTTCTATTCTGTAAGCATTGATTTACGTCAGTAATTTCTTTATATCCTTAATTTTACCTTTAAAAAATTTGATTCGTACTAAATATTGTTCTTTTCTATTTCAGGACGGCTGAGCTCATGTTTGAGAATTACAAAGTTCCTGCATTGTTTGTAGCAAAAAATGCTGTATGACATTCTCCCATCCCTTATTGAAATGCTTGCAAAATTTGGTTGGAATCTCATTTATGGTTCGGGGTTAAAATTTTTGCTTCTGCACTAGTACTTTTGTCATCGTCTTCCTTGACAGGTTCTCACATCGTTTGCTTCTGGGAGAGCTACTTCTCTTGTTGTTGACAGGTGAAATCTTGTGCTTTTTTTGTTTTGGATTAGCTAAGCTTCTTCTTAGAACTAGATTTATATATAATTTTGTTGATAGGTGGGAGTTGAGGCATTTTATTTGTTTGTTACCTAATTTTATTCTTAGTATTTAGCAAGTAGCTTAATTTACTCAAGTAATTAGTCTTTACAATCATTTTCCCGTAAAAGTTTGATCAAAATTTTCTAACAAAGCTAATGATAAATTCTCACTTATTATTTGACTGCCTTCTTGCTTTTTTGTGGTTTTTAAAAAATCTTACACAATGATAATTTATCTCATATGTGTTGTTATTTTTGTTTTTAACGATCTTTATAATATATTAGATACTAAAGATTGTGAAAAATATATGTATAAATCAATCAAATGTAGAGATATGAAAAGTAAAGATTTAGTTCAAATAAATGGTATTACGGCTGAAAATAAAAAAAAAGAATGCTTTTCTTACTTGATGATATTCAATCCAACATAGGTAGGTAAGATATATTGATAAACATTTCAATGAAGTTTGTGGAACTACGATCGATTTTAATGACCTTAATATTGTAAATAATAACTATTTTTTCTTTTCTTTGTACCGTCGCATTAGTAAAAGAGAAGTCGATGAGTCTTTAGAAAAATTGAAGTTTGTAAAAATAGTAGAATTTGATGACATTCCAATAGAAGTGTTAAAATCTTTAAGAAGTGAGGACATTTTCTTGGCTCACTAAAACTTTTAACATTATTTTAAAAACTGAAAATGATGCTTGATGAGTGGAGAAAGAGTCTATTGGTTCATATTTATAATAAAAGAGACGGACAAGAGTGCAAATTATAGAAGAATTAAGTTAATGTTTTATACATTTAAGTTATGATAGAGAGTAATTGAACATAGATTATGACGTGATACAAAAATTTCTCAAAATAAATTTAGATTTATGCAGGACAAGTCTACTATTAAAGTTATTCATTTATTGAGAGGTTTGATGGAGAAGTATAGAGAGAATAACGGAGATCTACTAAGGTTGTGAAAACCGGACCGAATATTGAAGTGGTAGAAGTAAATGTTCAAGGTTTAGTGGTTCAATTGGGTTTAAACTAAAAGTTGAACTGGATGGAGTAATAAATATTTAAATTATTTTAATATAATTTAAATAATAGAATAATGATATATTAATATAATTTTTATCGATTTAATAAATGATATTTTTGTTTTAAGACAATACTTTTGAATATTTTGAACAATATTCTAAATAAAAATTTAGGACATTATATTTTTCTTTTTTTAATCTAAATATCTTATGCTTGTCATTTAATCAAAATCAAAAGGCTAAAAAATGAATAATAATTGAACAAATTGGTTCTTTAAAAGCATATCGGTTCACCGGTTCTCCGGTTTAACCTCGATTTTGACCGGTTCAATACTGGTTATTTGCATAAATGATTCTGAGCTTGGACCCGAACAGGTCGAATAACCGGTGCGTGGCTGAACAGGTTGATTCAATCTAGTTTTTAAACCATGAGATCTATGTATGATTTTTGTTGTTTTAGAAAAAGCTTATGATAATATTTCAAGAGAAATACTTTGGAGAGTTGTAGAAAAGAAAGGTGTTGATTTTATTTATGTTCAAGCCCATATCTTTTTGCTTTAGTTATGAATGTTCTTACTGGACATTGATACGAGGATGTACCTTGGTGTATGTATTTGGTCGATGATGTTCTTCTTGTGGATAAGACTAGAGGAGTTCATGAAAAATTTAAATTTTGGAGGTCAACTTTAAAGTCTAAAGGCTTTCATTTGATTAGACCTAAATTGAATATTTGGAATGTAATTTTAGTAGTAATAAATCTAATGGCGGGGTTTTAATTATGGGTGATCAAGTCATTAAAATGAGTGAACGTTTTAGATATCTCGAATCTATTGCTCAAATTGATGATGATATAGATGGGGATGCTATTAGTAGAATTCAAGTTGGATGGTTAAAGTGGAGGAATGTACCGGGCCTATTTTGTGATAGAAAGTACTGCTTGAACTTAAAGAAAAAATTTACTAGATAGTGGTGACACCTGCAATGCTTTATAGTACAAAATGTTGGCAGTAAAAGAGAACCATAAAATTAACTTTAATGTTGTTTAGATGAGAATACTCAGGTGGACGAGCGGCTTTACACTTAAGGAACAAAATGCTAAACAAATATATCCGTGAAAGGGCTAGAGTAGCTGCAGTGGCAGATTGGATTAGAGAGAGTCGCCTTACATGGTTTGGTCATATTAAACACTTACCATCATGATGGCCCAGTCAGGATAGTAAATGTTTTAAATTTGATTTATGTCAAGAAAGGTAGACGTACACCTAAAATGGCTTGGGCATGTTGTATAAAAATTATCTTAATTTACTATAATTAAATGAAAATCTGACACTCAATTGGACTCAATGGAGAAAAATAATTCATGTAGCTGACCCCACTTAGTGAAATGAAGGTTTTGTTGTTGGGTTACTCTTTCGCACTAGTCATTTTTTATGTCAGTTACATTCCGAGTAAGATTATAAATAGATATTTCCTACTTATTCATATTACTGCACACTATCTTTGGGTTGAGGTGAATGATGTAATTTCTTAAAATGCTGGCAAGCCTATCGATATGTTAGTGGAAAATAGTCGTTTAGCTATTCATAAAATAACAAGAGATGGAAGTTTAAGGGGTTGTATGATAACAGATTTAAGTATAATTTAACTTAAATCTTGCCTAACATAAATAATGACAATTTTAAATCTAGGATTTAGTAAATCTAGTTCCTTCTGAACTTCTTGGTTTTGCCTTAAATCTCATATTTACTTTAAGAAGCTCAAGGCATTATTATACCTCCCTAATGTTGATGCTCTAGGCAATATGCTGAACTTGTACTTCTCTTATTATATGTTTTTGGCTATTGTCTAGGACTAGTTTTTCATTTGTTCAATTAATCTTCTTCCATTGTCAGTCCTCTTTCCCCTACTTAGCTTGCTTTGGTTTCTCTTGGATCAACCTTGTCTTACTCTATAGTTTATGTTCTTGTTGGCTTTGTTTAATCTTGGTCTTCTACTGCATATTGGTTGCTTTCAACTTGCTAGATGGCACTTTGGAGGCTGCATTTATTATTTCGTTTTATTTTATTTTTTTACCTGGAGGGCACTGAGGAATACAATTCAATGCATAGTGGCTCAACTAGGAAAATCTTTCATGCGAGCCCCTGAACTTGTTCTTCTCATACTCTCGATGTTTGCTACTAAGATACTTGTCTTGTTGCTTCTGATCAGTATTGCTAGTTGCCTGTGGTTTGTGTTGCCTTTAGATGGGTTCTACTGTGAGCATAATTTTAGTTGCCCACTTTTTGATACTATAAGACTGATGATTTTCTTTTTTGCTTCTATCTTTGTATTTATTTCCTTTTTCTGTAGGTTTTGTTTCTTTTGGGTTATAGCTCTTCCTGTTTGTTCTTGTTCGAAATTTATTTTCTCTTGATTAATGATATTGGCTAGGCATGTGCTCTCAAATTCCCCTCAAGAAAAGATGAAGTGCTTATTTAGGGTTTAGGGTTTAGGTTTTAACCTGTATTTTATAATTGAATTATTTGTACTGTAAGTTCTAGTAAACATGGGAAGTTAAAACAAGTTCCTCCGTGAGCTAGACTATGTTTTGGTGATAGCCTTTGAAGCTAAGAAGAAATAAAAAACGTTTAAAAGCTACAAGTCATTCTTATGAGCCTTTAAAATAAAGTAAATGTTTGCTTTGCTCCATATAACTGCAGCCTTTTTTTTCCCTGCTTAGAATATTTGTCATCATGATAATTGTGTTTTCCATGAAGGAATGTAGTTTATTATTGTTATCTATTGCACTGGTTTTGCTAAAAACATTGTGTATGAACACAAATTTTTAGCTAAATTGTGATTTATGTAAAAGTATTTTGCATAACTTCAAAATTGAAATGTCTGTTTGTTTGGATTTTTCTTGTTAAAGTGTTCGTTAAAGTTCTTAGTTTTATTTATTGTTATTTTTCCTATTGCCTCTTTAATCTTCTTATGACTTGGATATGATTTAAAATACTCAATTGGTGGAACTTTCACTAATAAACCTCTCTACTTCGCAGTGGAGGTGGATCAACCACTGTAGCTCCTGTACAGGATGGTTATGTACTTCAGAAGGTACTTTTACCGACTAGTTATTAGATTTTTTACTCTCATGTAGTTCTTCATATGTTGAGGGTTTATTGTTTCCTGTTTAGTTTATTTTAAAGTTATTTCAATTGTACCTTGTATCAGTTTTATGTTCTTCTTCCATATTGTTACATCTGTTATTGTATCTTCCATTAGCTAATAATATTTTTTTCTTATTGCAAATTATCACGATGCATATTGTACTATGAAACTAGTTGAAAAGTTGCACGTGAAACTCTAACCTCTAGCTTGAGTTCAACTCATAGCTCTTATTAAGAGATTAGGCTTTACTTGAGTTATTTTTGTTTATTTATTTTTAAAATTTTTTGGAGTAGCAAAAAAAAAAAAAAAAAAAAAAAAAACTGAAGTTTTTTAATATAAATGCTGAAAGATTTGATATATTGAAGTCAGGATAATGGTGGAATTTAAAAAGCTGAAAAGTTGTAGTTGGAAGAGTTGATGCTTGTCAGATAGAACCATAATCAATGCATTAACCAATGATTAAACCTATTGAAAACCTAACCTTATTCTATTGACTCATAAAAGTAAAATATACAGATTGGATGATTAGATTGATTCTTTATAACTTAATCTATTTTGATCCTGTTCTAGGATCAAGTAAAAAATGCTTTACAATCTATACCCAGGGGCGTGTTAAAATAACTTGACTATGAATCATAAAATCCTAGTCATTTTGATTAATAAGCATTAAGTCATTTTGTTTCTTTTCTAGGATTAAGTAAGTTGTTTTACGACCTATGCTCAGTGGCAGTTACAAGAACTTGATTAAGAAGCATAAAATCCAAGTCCCTATGCTTGGATTTCTATGTTCAACTTAAATTATTCATTTGGTACTAAATTGTCGTAAACAGTTTCGTTTGAATACAAGTTAATTGAATCAAGCATGCAGGCTCTACGTCAGCTTAGACCTTCTGATTTTTCTCGTACAAGAGTTGATATCTGTGTCTTTAGGGCGTTGCAACTTCTCCAATCGGAGGTGAATTCCTAACCGAGTGCATGATGAAAAGCTTGGAGAGCAAAGGCATCGTTGTAAGAGCTGTTTGGTTTAATTAGGAAGCTATTAAGTTTTGTTCTTTCTTTAGCTAGTAATGGATTGGAGCGCCTATGATTTATTTATTTTTCAGTTCAAGCCTAGATACTCCTTCAAGAGAAAGGAAGTACGTCCTGGAGAATTTCAGGTAAACTTGTGATGAACTATCTAAACTGATTTTCTATGCAGTGATAGGCATTTTTGTTTGCATCATATATCACATTTTAACTCTTGCTTTCTTGGATGCCCAATTTTTGGTTTGATTTTTGTACTGATTTTGATGATGTTGGAGATTTAGTTAATCTGCATAACCTGTTAAAAAATTATCCAAGCTCTTCCATGTGTAACAACCAATTTTGGTTCTTAATCATTTCATTTATAGATATTATTTCCTCTCCTTCCAAATTTTCCAAGGTGCAGAGGGTAGGAAATTCTCTAGTTCTTTGCAATTTCTTTGTTGTATATTTCCCTCTAAGAAGAAAACGACGAATCAAAGGAAATTTAGCATTTATTTTCTTTAAAATTGTAGAGAAGTCTCCTCCAAATATTCGTAGTAAAACTACATTTGAAATATATCAATAAAAATACTTATTTTGCTATGTTCTACTCTCTAACCTTCCAAATTTTTTATACTTTCTTTTTGTCTTAGACGATAGACCTTGATTTTCCAAATACCACAGAAAGTTACAAGCTTTACTCTCAGGTATGGATCCGTCTCTCATCTATTTGTTTTTATTTTTGCTTTTCTATTCATCCAATGTTATTGAGGTTGCTTAGCAGAATCTTTTTAATGGCAGAGAGTAATTGCCAGTGACATTAAGGAATGCGTATGCAGAGTTCCAGATACTCCCTATGATGGTATTTTAGTATCTAAATTTTTAGCTGCAGTTTCTTGGTTAATAGAGTTCCTCATGGAAAAGCTTTAAATTTCTTTTTTTTTTGTGTCCACTTTTGCTTATGCTTTCTTTATTATTACACGACAGTTAAAAAACACAACATTTGTATAAATACCTTAAATGATGCTCCTTCTTCTTACCTTGCGAAGTATAATATTATTTTCTCCTTTTAATCTATTCTTCTTCTCGACGCTAAAACTCCAACAAAATATATCTGAAAATAAAAACTAGTTAATCTGAAATAAAATTACAGATAAAAATTTTATCTCTATTCTTGCTGGGAGTAAATTGATGTCAGTAAAAAATGAGTGCATATTTTAAAACATGCTATGAAATTTAAAGGCAATTGGTGTATTTTTAATTTTTTTAGTCTTTGTGGGGTTTTGGAAGGTAAAATTTGGGAGAGAAGAGGAGTGATAAGAATTGAGCTGAGAGAAGAAAATTAGAAAATTCTCAAAGTATTATTTTTCTTCTTTTGTTTTCATTTTTGGTGAACTTAATTGGCAAATCATGTTATTGTAAATAGTGGATCCTAACTTGAGCCGTTTAGTCTGTTCGAAGATTTGATTCTCATCTTTATAATAACGAAAATATTTCTGTGTGATAGGGGAGTCTAATCTCGGGAAACCACTTATTTTTGTGCATCATGTTTTGATTTTTTGATAATTTATATTTTTTGTTCCAGATGGTATTCTCTTTGCTATTACTTTGCCGATCACATTAGTATTTTCCTCTCGTCGATATTGTTTGTTGCAGAGAGTGCATATGCAAATATCCCTATGACGTCATATGAACTTCCAGATGGACAGTATGTACATTTTCTTTTTTCTTCTATCTGTAATGGTGAAAATTTTTTTCTTTTTCGGATTTTTTTAAACTGCATGGTTCTGGTGTGTTTTAAACATCACTAGCCATTATTTTTAGCCATATTTTAAATTCTCCAATTCCAATTTATTAGATGCACAAGAAACTATACATTGCTTTGATGTTTTAATTTTCAGTGCTTTGATTTATTTCCTTGCAGAATTATTGAAATTGGTGCTGATCGATTTAAGGTTCCTGATATTCTGTTTAATCCATCAATAATCCAGGTAACTATGACATAAATTTATTTAACTCATCACACTCCCTATCATCATATCATCTGTTCTATGAGGTCTTCTCCATTGAATTATCATTTTGGAATCTATTTGTACGAACAATGTTCTAATTTTTGTGATGGTCTTGGTTAAATTCAATATTACAAATAAATTTTTTCTCTTTTTAATCCTCAACTGCAATTATGAGCCTTGAGCCTTAATGCCTTGTATTGACAAAACTTTTGTGTAAGGTTGCTCCTGTGACTTGTAATACAAAAGTTGGCTGATTCTGGTAAATTGGCCAACTTAGAATTCCTTGGAGCATGCCAATTTTTTATCAACATAAAAAACTGTTTTGAATTTCTGTTTATTTTGTTTTAGTCATTAATTTTGTATCAGTAAAGTTGAGAAATCTAACCATTGAAGATTGATTCTTTGGATGGCTTTTGTTTTAAACTAAATTTCTTATCGAGGCCCTGTTGCATGAATATCTGCTTCAATTGTAATCTTTGAAATGTGTTATTTGTATTACTTAGAAGATAACATTGACATTGGAAAGTGTATAATACTTTATTCGTTAGCTATAATTTATATTTAAATAATATGTTCATCTTCTGGATTAAGCAGACTATACCAGGAATGGAGAATTTTGCAGATTCTTCTCTTGTTTGTGGCCTCCCACAAATGGTAAAATAATTCTTATAATGTTTGTAGCAAACTCTTTTGCTCAAGTTACAAAGAGTTCAATCACTTCTACATTTTTCAGGTTATTGAGAGCATTAATAAATGTGATGTGGACATTCGTAGAGAGTTGTTTAGCAGCATTTTGGTTAGTAAATGCTTAATTTATTACTGGCATTCAGATATTGATCATATTTTACATGTTATTTATTTCACAATTTCTACTGATTCATTTATCTTAATCCTAACGATGACACATGTGATATTGGTTCTTCTAGAATTAGATTTGCAAAAAAAAAAAAAAAAAAAAAAAGAGAGTACAATTTTAAATGACAAGAATAAAAGAGCTTTCATTTTTAGTAGTTATCTACAATGAGAAGGCATGATTCAAGGGGATCTCTTTATGGGGATTCTTAGATCACACCCTTGAACATAAAGATTTTAGTTCCAAGGAGTCAACATACGAAGACAAATTATTGATTGAAGGCTTGGTCACCAATATCATGTGACAAGAAATCTATATCATCGGATGGTGATTTAGATGAAAACAAAATTCAGAAGAATTTAAATTTACTTTTAACAAGTTTTTAGTTTGAAACTTAAATTTTAACTATAAGTTTCTTTTATTATCTTTTATTTATGTTAAATCGGGTTTTACACTGTAAGTGCTCTATTAGTAGAAAGGACATGATGTATCCATTCTTATAATTTGATCCTCTTTGAAATCGCGGTAGTACATATGCCTTGCTCACATACCTATGTGTTTTAATTGTTCTTAATATAGCTGTTTTCTATCAGGCATTTTTGGAAAAAACTGCAGATGTTTAACTTCCTCAAAAATAACCTGGCGGGAAGCAATTTTTTTCTAGAAAATCATCATAGTTTCTTCCCTGCCAAAGTAATCATCCTTTTCTTACCAGCTTTCTGGTGGCACAGCATCCATGCAGCAACTAAAAGAGAGGCTTGAAAAGGATCTAATGGAGGTACTTTTGCAGCTATGCTTGTTTTTTATTGATTTAGAATAAAGTTTTTGGTTAATTTTTCTTTTATCAAATGCTGCTCACAAATGATAAGCCCTTATTTTTCATGTATATTAAGTTCAAAATATTGGTTCCCCGTGCTGATTTATTTTTTTAAATCAGACAAGGTTATTCATCATTAAATGAAAAAAGTACAATGTGAACTGGTGGCAAAACATTACTAGATGAAATGAAGAACTAAAAACATTTTATATCGACATGGCCAGAAGAGTAGGAAAAACCTCAGGATCATATTACAATTGTCTAACTTAGATCATATGATTGTATACTTTCTTGATATTTTTTCATTCTTAGCATATATAATTTGAAATGCTTGTTCACGAGCTCTTATATGCTAGAAATGCTAACAAAAAAGGCACGGAAATAGTCTGCATAACTCGTATTGTTGGCAATAATTTGATTACCATAAGCAGGAACCCCAGGAGGGACAATTTCAAGAATCATGTGAATAGGTATAGGGACTGGGCTGTCTGCGCTGAAAGGCCTTGATGCTATGATTGGAACCAAAGTTGTTTTGAAGTTTTGAGTTTAAACTAGATAAATGTTACCGTTGCTTCAAACAATTGAATTTTTATAAGTGGAAAGATCCCAATTGCCATGATTACTTGGTTTCCATAGTTCTGGGGCTGCTCTGTAACATTTTTAGAAGTGAACATAATATTTTCCAAGAAAAATAATACGTTTGAATGCCTTCTAATTCAACCTTCTTTCAGGAGCTAATAGATGTGGAGTTCCATCGAAATTTCTTTTTGAAGTGGGAAAAAAAATCAATTCAACTGAAACCCTAGCTACTAACGATTTGAAAGCATTTGCAGTAGCATCATTGACCTAGAGCGTTTTTTCAAAAGTTGAATCTAAAGTATTCAACATGGATTGATTGAAGCAACAAGTCTATGAATGGAAAAATAATCAAACTTGGGTGAAGTCAAAATGAGATGTCCATTTTACGTATGCACATTTCAAATCCAATCACATGGTACATTCTTCGAGAAAAAAAGTCTTGAATAATTAGAACATTAGGATAGTTTGATGAAGTTTCCCTGGTGATGTGCATTCGGTTGGTTTAAATGATTTATTTGATGAATTGGCTCAATTGATTGGTTTTGAATATTCAATATTTTAAATCAAGTTGACCAAACAGGACTCACAACTGAACTAAACCAACTAGGACTCATTAGTTTCTCAGGGGGCCAAACTATCCTCAAATATGGTTAAGATAACAAATGGACTACCAAGAGTTACTATAATAAATGATAAAAATTCGGAAGAAAGATAAATACCAATTTGATGAATATCTAGAAAAAACATGTAAAAACGAATCATAGAAAAGATTATGATTTAAGCTCTTAAAACGAAGAACAATCGAAATAAGTATTAGATCTCTTTGATTATGAAGTTTGGAAGTCTTCAAAGTCCTCTTTTCTACACAAATAAAACTCAAAGTTGAGAATGAATAAGATCAATGGTGATTTACCATCTGTGGGGGAGAACTAATAGTTCTAACTGGATATCCTTGTTTAAAATTGCGTAATACGAGGCACGTCTTGAGGCCCACTTTAATGTTTTTTTGCTAAAAATCGCAATGAGGCTTTCACTTCTTTTTTCACCTCGCCTCAAAAAATGCCTCAAATTTTTAAGTATATACTTAATTTTTTTTTGCAATAGTAAAAGTAATATAAACATACCTTACCTATTATCCCTCACATCTTACCAATTAAATGTCAAGAAATAAAAGAAAAATGTATCCATAAAATTTTTATGTAGTTGAGTTCTCTCTATCAACTAATTATTAGTTTAATCAATATTTTTATTGATGATTCTTCATTAAAAATAGAAGATAACCTAGATGAAAGGTAGTAAGGTATGAGAAAATATACATATGCTAAGAATAAGGTATGAGATAAATATATCATCATGTCGATGATTCCAATGAAAATCAATTGGGTGATGATCGATGAGGGACTTTTAAATTAAAAAATTCAAATGTTGGCATTTTATATTTTTTTGTGGGGAGCGAGAGAGATTTATGTTGAACTTTTTTTTTTAATTGTTTTGTTTTGCTCTTTAATATATTTTTTTAATATTTTAGCTTACTTTGATAATTTAATGTTCGTATAACTAACCTTATTTCATAATTTGATGTTAGAATATTAACGTTTTACTTCTAATTTCAAGTAATTTAGTACCTTTAACTTTGTTAGAATACTGTTATATTACTTATTAGTATGCTAATAAACTATAATATTAATATGTTATCTCTTACTTCATATTTTATAATTTATGCAATATTTTTAATTAATACTAATTTTCCCAGTTTGAGGCTTATGCCTCAAAACGATTTAACAATATTAAAAATAATATAAATATACTTGGCCTATTATCTCTCACATCTTATACATTAATAACAAGAAATAAAAGAAAAATGTATCTATAAAATGTATATAGTTGAAGTTCTAACTATGAACTAATTATTTGTTTAATTAATATTTTTATTGATGATTATTCATTAGAAAATAAAATGTTACTGTAGACTGAGAAGGCAAGAGCAAGTAATTATGCTAGTAAAATTTGTCAGAAAAACTGAAAACCAGTGCTCATATATCCTCCAAACAAAATAAATCAAAAAAGAAATATGAAACAAATAATGAGCATATATTTCATCCCATTGGTTCTACTGATTATGCAGAATAGGTAAGGATCTTGCTCGCTTATCTATCATATATACTTCAAATGTGCAGCAAAACATGTGCAATTTTATTTACAGAAATCTCAGATAAACTAAATAAGAAGCAGTGCTCAACATTCTCCCTCCAAAATATTATTTCACACTGAGGAAGAGGTCAGAGCAAACAATGCAACCAACAAAATTTGTTAGACAAACTGAAAACCAATGCTCATATATCAATCAAAAGAAAATAAACCAACAAAAAAAAATAAAATAAATAGATGAGCAATGCTCTTATATATTTCATCACTAGTGCTTATACTGATTGATTAGAACATGTATGAATGATGCTAATTTATCTATCATACAAACTTCAATTGTGCAACAAATAATATGTAATTCTATTTATAAAAGTTTTAGATAAACTAAAAGAATGAAACAGTGCCCAACATTCACTCCCAAAATGTTATTCCACATTGAGGCGGCGGCAAGTGCAACCAATTCGACTAGCAAAATATGTTAGGCAAATTGAAAATTAGTTCTCATATAACTATCTGAAAAAAGTAAATCAACAGAAAAAGAACTGAAATAAACAAATGAGCATTGCTCATATATATTTCATTTGATTGCTTCTAATGATTGATCAGAATATGTAAGGATACTGCTAACTTATCTATCATTCAAACTTAAGATGTGCAACAAAAAATATGCAATTCTATGTATAAAAGTATCATATAAACTATTAAAAAGGAAGCAACGATCAACATTTTCCCTCAAAATGTTAATCCACATTGAGGATGCACGTGAAAACAATTCGAATAACAAAATATGTTAGACAAACTGAAAATCAGTGCTCATATACTTGTCTAAAGAAAATAAACCAACAAAAAAATTGAAATAAATAGATGAACATTGCTTATATATATTTCATTCCATTGCTTCTATTGACTATTAAAAAAATGCAAGGATGTTGCTAACTTATTTATCATGCAAATTTCAAATGTGTAGTAAAGCGTATGCAATTCAATTTATAAAAGTCACAGCAGAAGAAAATTAATAAAGGGTAGCAGTACTCAACATTCTCCACCCAAAAATGTTACTCCACAGTCAGAACATTTAAAATAATATATCTTTAAAAAACAGATCAACAAAGCTCATATATTTTCCATTCCATAGCTTCTGCTACTTGATCAGGATTACTATAAATGTTGTTAACTAATCTATTTTGCAAACTTCAACTTTGCATCAAAACATATGCAATACAAGAAGGAAAAACAAATAAGTGCTCAGAAAATTCCCCACAAAATGTTCATCTACGCATATGCATGAAAAAGAACAAACTAATCGACTATCAAACATCAATAGATATATATGCATATCAAGATACACAAAAGAAATAAGAAACACAAAGGCACGCAACAAATGAACCATAAATACAGAGAAAACTTCACTGGAAGGTTGTAGCAAGTCGTAGGCGCCGAACGGAGGGAGAGGAGCGAAACCAGGTTTCAACCCTAATGATACGACTCATACGAGTGATAAAGGAGGACATAGACAAGGGTATATGCGAGGATAGGGAGCGAATTACGGTAAATTCAAAAAAGCAGTGACGTCAAAGGCACCTTGCAACGGAGCTCTAGCCGCGAAACACCCTCTCCCCCTTCCGTTTCAGCGTTTGACTAGTTGCGGTCCCCAACTAGCGAAATCCTCGAAATAAAAGGGTTCTCAAACGCCTTTTCTCCTTTTCCGCGATGTAAAAACCGCAAAGTCGGGGTCCCAAACGGGCCCTTAATAACTCTAAACTTTTCTTAATGTCTTTTAAAGTTATCTTCTCTTCCTTTATTTTCCTCCAAATAAGAGTTTCTTAGTTTTTTTTCCTAATCCCCATTCTCACTTATTCTTTGGTTTTCTCACAGGAAAGATAATCTTAATTTTCTCAACCACTTAATTTTCTCATTTTCCTATTCTTAGTCTTCTAGTTTTAAGCAATACATATGACCAATTCTCATTGAAATTTGAATATTTTGTGGCAAATTAAAATCTTAGGGCCCTTTAGGATCACCTTGTAAAAAATACACTAAAAAAATATGTTTTATAAACAAAAATAAAAGATAAATTTGATCCCGAACAATGCCCTGAGGCAATAAATCCGTCTCGTTACAATTGTGTAAGAGAAAAGCCCTAGCATGCTAAAATTGAAATTCAATTTATTAATTTTGGCATAAACTATTTTTGATCCTGTTATCCTAAACTCAAATTTCAAACTTTTTGCATCTGGGAATAGGTTTTTCTAATGGTGATTTTACTGCCGCAGCCTAATATTTATTTATTTATTTATTTTTACGAAAATACTGTTTAATCCGTGTGGCATGTTTTTGTGGCTTTGTAGGAGAGTCCTCAAGCTGCAAGGGTGAAGGTATTAGCTAGCGGAAATGCGACAGAGAGACGATTCAGGTTTGCTTTACATTCCGTGCCATAGAATTTTTGTCTGATACTTGAAATATCACTAATGCTTAACGTTTATTTATTGCAATAATTTAAAGTTTTTGTCTGTAGTGAGTAATTTCGGTTGATGGTTATGAAAGCAATAATAGCAAATGCTGATGCTTATTTTGTTGATGCTGATTGGGAACTGAAAGTTTTCTTGCTTTAGTGTTGCAATGTAGACATTGTGTAATTAAACCATTTGTAGTAAATTAGATGATATATTAATTCTTTTTCATATACATACTTTAATAGAACCTTAAAGGATGATCAAGAATGTCTGTGAATGTCATAATTTGTCGAAAGAGAGTTTCGTTCGCATGACCCCTAGTTTTATATACAACGAAAAGATGATATATTTATATATGTTCATTTCGTGTTAGCTGTCCTTATTTTGATTTCATATTCTCAAAGATTTGATTATGGCATGCGTAAGTACATGAGTTTGGTAGTTTAAAAAAATAACATTGGCATTACTTTCGTAAATATTTAAACGTTGGATGGTATATATGTAATTATTCAAAAACATATTTAAGAGAGATTTTTACACAAGTATTGACCCTTCTTTTTTCTTTTAATTTCCAGTTCTTTTATCCATCTAAAATAACTGGTTCTATTGTTCTCTACAGTGTATGGATAGGAGGGAGCATTTTGGCTTCCCTTGGATCATTTCAGCAGATGTGGTTCTCCAAAGGAGAGTGAGTACTTCCATTGTTGCTTTTTTTTTAATTTTTACTTTCTCCATAACCGGTCCGGCGAAGCTTTGACGGAGCTCAATTCCATTTTCGTGTGAATTTGCTCGAGTGAAGCTCGACTCAAATATTATTGTGTTTGAATGTGATCTCCCATCCAAAACTTTTGTCACCTCAATTTGATGAGCTAGGTTCGAATCCAACATAAAAATAATATAAAAATTTGCATTCATACCAACGCAATTCTTATGTATTTACTTATCTAACCCCTAAAGTTTGATATTTGCATCTAAGTATAATGAACTTATATATGAAAGGTGTGCTTTGGCCTTGAAACATATGTCGATAGTGGCATTTTTGATGTGCCGTTAAAAATTTGAGTTGTATTCATATATGAATGTCTAGGTGTAAGATATGTAAATATATAAGAACTTTGAGGTATCTATGTAAATGGCCCAAATATGATCAACCCATATCTGATATGTTTATTGGACAGTTATAAATGCTCAAACCCGAACCTGAAGCAACATTTCATGAAAAAATACAAATTGTGCGGCTTAGTATCAACACAACCCGAAGTAGACACAAATACATCCGGCCGGATGCAAAACCCAAAAAATAACCAAAAACATCATAATTTAATAGAAAATTTCAATAAAAAACGAATGGAATGGATTCATTATTCTCTAGTTGACCACCATCTGACCTGATTCTCTCATGTCATTTATGCTAATGACTCGAAGTTGAACCGAGTTGACTTGCCTCATTTACATGTATTGATAGGTATGAAGAACATGGAGCATCTTACATCCAGAGAAAATGCCCCTAATTATTCCAAGCTCCATTTTTATCAAATTTGCACCTCGGCCAAATTGGTAAATGAGTAAGATTGTCAGAATTCAGCCCTCCTGAAAAGACATAATGAGGTGAGTCTCAGCGCTACAGATAGGCCAAATGTCAGCTCATGCAAGCATCATTCTGTCAAAATGTGTATTATTTAGCTGCTGCAAAATGTTGATTGTTGGTGGCTATAAATTGACATTTCATTAGAAATCTGAGATGAGTTCTTATCTATTGGGTCAATGATAACAATTGTATTCTTAACTTTTATAATTTTATATCTGCAGTGACAGTTAATTTAACTGCTGCAATATTTTTAATTGTCAGTTGTGTTTTGGTTCTTTCCGGATGTCCATCTTTATCTCACTTCAGAGGAAAAAATTTGCGTCCGTCAATCCTACACAGAGATGCGCACGTAAAAAAGTACACGGGAGTTATACGGGAGTTACAAGGGGGTTACAAGCGTGTTATAACCTCCGTACCTCCCGTGTATCTCACTTGTAACTCATGTTTCTATTTCATCAATTTGTACACGGGAGTTACACGGGGGTTACAAGAGGGTTATATCCCTGTTGTACCTACCGTGTACTTTTTTACGTACGCATCTTTGCGTACGGTTGACAGACGCAAGTTTTTTCCACTTCAGAGATGTCTTTGCTGTTTGTACTATATAACACAGTTTTATTTAGAGGTTATTTGGCTGCAATCAGGGACAAGTTTTATAAAAAATATTACTGTTCGTATTCGGCTCGTCTATATTTTGAAATCTTCGTGTTCGACTCGTTTGCTTAGCGAGCCAAACATGAGCTATTCGCAAACAAAAAGTCGTTTTGATAACCTTAATCACTCAGCCATAGGATGTGAAGGCTTAGGGTAAGTTTTAAATCTTATTTTTTATATTAAAGTATCATTTAAATATAATTTAATATATTTTTATTTTATTTTTTAATTAATAATTTTAATTGATTATAATCTTTGTAGCACTGTAGTTAATTAATTTTTTAAAAAACAATACTCATCAATTATATTGATGAGTAGTATTCGAGCCGAACGAACCAAACACAAATGTTTGGCTAGTTTATTTATGAGTACAAAACGAATTGAATATGAGTTTCTTAACGAATCGAATACGAGCACACATTTTAACAGCCCTAGCTGCAAGTATTACATAAAATTGAGAAATTGCTTAAATACCACAATTCTTATGTATTTATATATCTAAGATCTGAAAGTTAATATCTACATACCAAAAGTTTTGCTGTTGTTGATTCTGTAAAAAGGAAAATACACCTGCTCTTGCATATTTGTTATTTATGCAAATTAATCAATTCACACAAATTTAGAAAATGGCAGGCTGCTATTTGTAATGAACGACTTGGCTATGATGAAACACCCCTTTTCAAGCTGATTTAGTCATGAACATAAGTCTGGCACCACGGACCGTCGTAAATGTTAGTCCTCCAATGTAGGAATAAGTGAATCTGGCACGAATCAAAATCAAAATTTGAATCTTCATACATTTTGTATCTTAATAATAATACTAAAACACTTATAATAGTTAGAAGTGTTTAAATTTCATATGAAGAAAAATATATTTAAAATTCACTTAATTTTGAAATTTTGTATTTTTGAATATATATATATATATATATATATATATATATTTTATAAAAGAAGACGATAATTACTCAATTTTATTGCTCACAAAAAAGAAAGATCTAAACAGGAAGAAGTTCACAACGCACACACCCTACATAAATCACTAAAAAAGAAAAAATTAGGGCACTTCTTCCAAAAAAGAAAAAATACAACACACGCACCCGACATAGACAGACACATACCGCAATAAGAACTAACAAAAACTAAGTATTCAAAGCAAACACGAGTTTAAAAACGTAGGGACAAACTCGGAGACAATGAGCTTCGATAGATTAGCACCAAGTCAAGCAATCCGATCAACGGCGAAAGTTCCTTCACGTCGAGTATGATTCCAAATCACGTTCGATCCTACTGAAAGAGCCTTAATCTTTTTAATACGTAATAAAACACTCCGATGACGAGGTTATGTTTAAAGAACAAATATCAAACATAGTTAAAGAATCGGTTTCGAGAATAATATTCACCCACTTCTTATGCTTAGCAATTAAAAGTCCAAAAATAATAGCGCTCGATCAGCGAATTAAAGGCGTCGAAGTAACAATAGGAGCAACAAACCAAGCTAAAATCGAACCATTCCAATCACGGCAAACCCCACCAATACCGACTTTAGTAACATTCAAGAAGCATCAGTATTAATTTTCAAAAAAGGCACAAAAGGTTTATTCCAATGAATACAAGATCCGAGCAGCATTAACAAGATTTATAAGCAGTTGAAATTAGAAATCAAAGCACCAATATATCCGTTATTCTTTGATTTAAAATCCACTATAGAAACACATTTAGAAATATAAGAAATAATTTGCCCAATGAACTTTAAAGGAAGTAGCAATAATCCCTTCATACTTACACCTATTACGGTTCATCCAGATGAACCAAACAGTAATAGAAGGAATACTACTAAAAAACATATGGCCCAAACAATTCCAATCCTGAAACATCTCAATAATAGAATTATAACCATGAAAAGAAACAGTTCTACTGCACAAAGTAAAAATTCTCCTCCAAATATCCGCAACAAAACCGCAATTAATAAAAGTATGTAAAATAGATTCCTCATCATTCTTACAAAAACATCATTTAGAAACAATCCTTAAGCCCTTGAGCTTAAGTAAATCATCGATAGGAATGCAATTATGTAAAAGTCTCCAAATAAAAAAAGATATAGAAGGCTTCAACCATTTATTCCAGAGCCAAGATAGATCATAGCCAGCAATAAAAGAACTAATAGAAGCAAAGGTTTTAGTAACAGAATCCCCAATTCTAGTCTTGACCTTAGGAATATCCCTTCTGGAATTATCCAAAGGGATGTTAGCAATGAAATAAACATCCCTATACTCAATCACAGAGCCTAATTTAGCAAGATTCCAATGGTCATTATCCCAGAAATCATTAACAGTAATATTAATATGCCGAGGGCCAGCATAAGCAACTAGCAAGGGGCCCAAAAGAAGTCCAGTCATCATACCAGAAAGACAACTTACCAATACCAACATCCCAGCAAATAAATTTCTCCACCAAATGAGAAACCTTAAGCATTTCTTTCCAAATGTAAGAGTCATTAGAAGTAGCAGTAATAGATAAAGGGTGTTGATTAGCACAATACTTAGAGAAAAGAAGATTAGCCCAAATAGAGTTATTATCTCTAAAGTGAACCCAAAGTCTCATAAAATTATATTTAATAGAGTCAGAAATACTTCTAAAACCCAGGCCCCCATTAGAAATGGGCTTGCACAACTTCTCCCAACACTTCCAGTGTAACCCTTTTTTCCTGCAACCATCCCATAAGAAACTATTAAATAAGACTTCAATCTTTCTTATAATAGCCTTGGGGACATTCATCACTTGAATAATATAAAGAGGCATGGATGTAAGAATACTCTTCAAAAGAGTAATACGCCCCCCAAAGGAAAGAAATTTGTTCTCACAAGAATGAATTTTCATTCTAATTCTATCAACCAGATTATTAAACAAAGCAATTCTCTTAGGATTCTTGTCTAAAACAAAACCAAGATAGTTAATGGGTAAAACAGCCAAATGACAAGTAGTATACTCAGCAATCCACTTTAACTTCATATTGTTGATATGCTTAGAACCATAAAAGGAGCATTTAGCAGCATTAAAAAACATACCAGAAGAATTCTGTAAATGATTGATGAGCCTCCAAATCTTCTTAATAGATCTCTTATTAGAATTAGTAAAAATAATAAGATCATCAGCATAGCATAAATGAGAAATGCTGATACAACCTTTATGCACAAAATTAAGAGAAGGATTGTCTCCATATAATTTATTAATGCACTTGGAGAAATAATCCATAGCAAGTATAAACAAATAGGGAGAAAGAGGATCACCTTGCTTAATTCCTTTGGAAGATATGAAATGACCGGCAGAATTACCATTAATGATAACAGAATAATAATTATTACTAAGAATTCTGTAAATTAAATTACAGAAATCCTGATTGAACCCATGAGCATTTAACACATGGATAATAAACTCCCATCTAATAGAATCAAAAGCTTTTTGAATATCCATTTTAAAAATAATGTTCCCATCTCTTTTACTCTTGTCAAGGTCAAAAAGCAACTCTTGAACAGTAAGAGCATGATCAATAATAGATCTACCTCTAATGAAGGCAGTCTGATTTAAAGAAATTAACTTACCTAAGACATCCTGAATTCTATTCACAACAATCTTAGAAATAAGCTTAGATATAACAGTATTAATACTAATAGGTCTAAAAGACTTCCAAGAATTAATACTATGCTCTTTAGGAATAAGAACAATATTAGAACATTTAAAAAATTTTGGTAAATCAATAACTTTAAAAAAATCCTGAATAGCACCAATAACATCATTTTTAATAATATCCCAACAATGTTTATAAAACTCAACAGTAAAGCCATCAGGACCAGCAGCCTTACCATTATCCATACTATCCAAAGTGAATTTAATTTCAGAAGGGTCAGGAATATAAGTAAAATTAACATTCTTAACATTACCATCAGAGGGAAAAACATCACAATTAATCATCTCAAGAGCACTTATTATCGAAGAGAATAAGTGAGTAAAAAAACTAATGCCATCATTAAAAATATCATCTTGATTAGTAAGAACATAACCATTGTCATTCTTAATAGAAGATATAAAATTCATATTTCTTCTATTCTTAATGCAAGCATGAAAATAAGAGGTATTCCTATCTCCATTAATAAAATTAGACTTGCAAGCTTTTTGAGCATAAAAGCTTTCTTCAATACTAATGGCATAAGTAAGGTCCTTTTGAGCTTGAGTAAAAAGATCAAAAGAGATAACATTGTCTTTGAAACAAGATTTCTAAATCATGGACTCTAGTTTCAGCCTCATCAACCAACCTGTTAATATTGCCAAAAACATTCCAATTCCAACCTCTTAACTGTTTAGCAAGATGTTTATGAAGATACCATAACTTCTGGCCATGATTAAGATGAGTGAAATTATAAACAGAGTTATTACAAGTCCAGTTAGACTTAATAAACTCCAAAAAATTAGGATGATTAACCCAAGCATTCAAAAAATTAAAGTGAAAACAGACTTTTTTATGATTATTATTAAAAACTTTAATTAAGATAGGAGTGTGGTCAGAAGCATTAAAGGCTAAATGCAAAATCTTAAAACTCCTAAACTTATTATACCAACTAGCATTAGCCAAGAATCTATCAAGTCTCTCAAAAACATTACCTCTGTGCCAAGTAAAAGCATTACCCGTATACCCTAAGTCAAAAATCTCAGCATCAAGGAAAACAGAATTGAAGTTAGAAATAAGATTAACATTAGGATAAACACCATCCTTCTTCTCATCAACAGAAGAAATCATATTAAAGTCACCCCCAACAAGCCAAGGGTCCGACATAGGACTAATAGACCTAATAAGATTCCATAAACTGATTCTGTCTTGCTTAGTGCAACCAGCATAAACAATAGAAAAGTGAAAAGAAATGCCAGAATAAGAGATAAAAACATGCAGTAACTGAGCATGATTAATAATCACATCAACAGTGATAAAATCTCTCCACAAGAACCAAATCTTGTTATTAATATTAGCCATAAACTGAAAATTACCAATTTTTTGAACATATTTATAATTATTTATGGGATTAACTAAGGGTTCAAGAATACCAAAAAAATTTAAATGATTTTTCCTGATAAGATTTTTTAGCCTATTAGAGGCATCACTTTTAGCAACACCTCTAATATTCCATACCATAGTGCTATAATTCATCATCAATGTCTTTTCTACTCCTAGTAACTCTAGAAGTAGAAGTTACCTCATTGGAATTAGTCTTACCATTCATGTGCTCCTGCATAGCATCAGGATTTATGTAACTTAGTTCTCGGCTACCCTTGAATTTTCTCCTCCTAGAGGATTTCTGGATCATCCATTCATCTTCAGGTTCAGACCTGTTAAAAACATTAAGTTCTGCATTCATATTATCAGTAATAATATTTCCAATGGATTCTTTCTCCACAAGGTTAGTATGCATCTGCATATTATCTATAGCCTGTCCAACAATAGGATCAACAAATAATATAGATTGAGTGTTGATAGTATGACCATCTATGTTTACATTAGTACCATTTAAAGCAACAGATTCCTGGATAATATCTTTGTTCACATCATCAGGAGATGAATCTTTAAAAGCAGAAACTAAAATATTGTCATCTTGTGGTAAATCTTTACCAAAAGATTGACCTACAACACCCACATTATCAAGAATTATAACATTAGATTCTTCAAAATTCCTAACAGAGATGTTATTCAATTCCAGATCAAGAGTAAGTTGCAGATTTCTACCCTTATGAGAACTTTCAGCATTATTAATAGGATTTTTAGGAATTTCGTTTTTCAAATGGGGATGGGCAATATAGCAATTATTAAAAGTGTGCCCAAACATACGACATTTATTACAGTAGGGTGGAATGTATTCCATCTCTACTGTTTGCCAATAACCAGAACCAGAATCTTCTAACCAAACAAAGTCGCAGAAAGGAGCAGTCACATCTCTCTCGATAAGAATTCTAGCAATTGAAGGCCTATTATAATTAACGAAGCCAAGTCTACCTTCATAGGAGTACCAAAAATCTTACCAAGAGAGTAAAGAACTTTCTTATTAAAGAAGCTGTAATTTTAACCCGGAAAACGAAACCATATAGGAACAATAGGTGGCTCTTCTTTGGGGTTAAAATCCACTGTCCATTTAAGAATCTTCATATACACCTTTTCTATTTGAATGACGTTTTTAGAAAACAGTTGTGTATAATCCGATTCATTCTCTAGTTTAATCATTAAATTCCTACCATCAATAAGCCCAACATTCCATTTACCTAATAACTTGAGATCAGCAAAATACCTTCTTATAATCTCCATTCAGGATGCGCAAAAGTAAACTTACCGATTAAAGTATATTTAAGAGGCTCTGCAAGTATAACAGTGTCCTCTTCACTAAAGATTAAAGCCGGTTTTCCGTTTTTCTTGGTAGCTTTCTTTAACAAACCATCAGATCCCTCGTCACCAAACTGGTCTCTGAAGGTTAAAGGAAACAAACAAAGATTAGGGGAAGAAGATGTGTTTGGGTCAAGATTACCCTTAAGAGCTTCCGCAAAAGAAGGTCGATTGAGAAGATCGGCCATCAGGGAAACATAAAACTTCAGATCTGAAGAAGATCAGACGAAAAAGGAAGAAGATCAACAGAGAAAATCCAGATCAACAGTACCGACAGGCGAAGCGAGAAAACCCTAGGGACGCGTCAAGAACCCTTTCCGTTCCCATCCCCCCATATATATATATATATATATATATATATATATATATATATATATATATATATATATATATATATATATATATATATATTAATTGCACTAGTAAAGCTCAAAGAGGATTTTAATGTACAATAATTCCTTTATTGAAGGGCTTGGAATGCGCTATAGATATATATTGTGCGAATGAAATTAAACTAAGTACGGTTAAATTTGTTAGATTTAGGAGTATAATATGATCTTAAATTGATTAATTAATCGAGATTGAGTTCAAACTCTAACTTAATTTTACAAACTCTAGCTGGCTTACATAATGAAATGAGAAATATACCTTCTAATACACATGTATAGACTGAAAGGAAAATTTTGTAAGTTGGTGGTGAGACTTGCAATGCTCTGTGGCATTGAATGTTGGCCTTTAAAAGAGAAGCATAAAACTAAGGGTCTTTTTGGGACACCTTGTGCGTTTTAGGATAAACAGCTTGTCCTGAAACACAGCCCGCAGATCGATCTGCGTTTAGTTTAAAAAATTCAAATGCGGCAGACATCGTTTTAAAAAACGAGCAAACCAAACGGATAGACGGCGTTTTCAAAAACGCCACCGCACTTATAAGCTGTCTCAAACGGACCCTAAGTTAAATGTTGCCTAGATGAGAATGATTAGGTGGATGAGTTGTTTTACACTTAAGAGAAAAAATGTAAAATGAATATTTCCTTGATAGGGTTGGTGTAGCACTAGTGACGGATTAAATTAGACGCAGTCGTCTTAAATGGTTCGATCACATTAAACATCGACCATCTAATGATCTGACTAGGAGAGTAGATGTTTTAGATTCAACTTACGTTAAGAAAGACAGAGGTAGACCTAGGAAAGGTAGGGCATATTGTATAAAAAATCATCTTAAGTTGATATCAAAGATTTGAGTGTCATAAAATGTAATAACAATAATTTAAAGGGTCAGATATGCAAATAGATAAGAGTTGTGTGGCATGCAAGCAAATGCACCATCCCCATCGTTCTTTCTCCCCTCATTTGTTAGCAACAAACACTAATGCCATCCAACGCCTCCATTAATCCGTTAAGCGCACACTCTCATCTGCCAAACCAAACCAAATATCGCTCCATTGTTGAGCTCAATTTCAGTTTCAGTTTCAGTTTTCCGAACAAAAATCCCAACAAAAATCCCACTTTTGTTTTCCTGAAAAGAAAGCAATTTGTTAGAACGACAAATCTGTTCTTTTTAAATAACCCATTTTTCCTCCCCTTTTCCGAAGCGCAGAGATGGAACCCAAAGCTCTGTTCTTCTCCTCCTCCTTCTTCTTCTTCCTCCTCCTCGCCGCATCTTCTCTTCCGGCGGGCTTGGCCGGCGGGGGCGGCGGCGACGGTGGTGATAGTGAAGTGTTGGCTAAGGATGCTGATCGGATAGATGAGCTTCCAAATCAGCCTGAAGGTGTACAGTTTCGTCAGTACTCAGGATATATTGTTGCAGAGCCAGTACTGAACCGACGCTTCTTTTACTATTTTGTGGAGGCTGATGATATTCGACCGTTATCCAAGCCTTTATTGATCTACATTAGCTCCCACAGTATATCTCCATTCCATTTTCTTCATTTCTTTTTTTAAATATTATTTGATTGAAAAAAATATATATAAGTAACTAAAGAATTATATATTGGGCTTAATCTCTCTTATTATGAGTGTGGGATTCATACATGTAGATTAGTGGTACTATGATGTTATTTTTACTCAATATACAATTATAATACCACTAAAATATCATCAAATTCACAGTTATCCGCACGTATTTTATCCATACGAAATAATTTTATTCTCTCATTAATGCAGGAACCGACGGTCCGGGCTCATCATTACTTTCATGTTTCCAGCAAGTCGGCCCTTACTATGTTGAAGATGATGGCCAAACTCTCATCCCTAACCCATTTTCATGGAATAAATGTTAGTAATAGGCTTCTTTTTCTTCTTCTTCTTCTTACCACTGTCATTGTTGGGTCCTAAATCTCGGATGTGAAATATAGAGGGTTGCATTAGATAGTTGACAAACAACGTAAAATTATGACACGAATCATTTCCTCCTCTTATTCTTCTCCTTGTTACAGTTGCAAACATTCTGTTCGTGGACGGGCCGGCGGGGAACGGGTTCTCTCTCTCAGATTATTTCGACAGGGACATGTATGAATCTCAAGAGTATTGGATTATATCCCAAATGTACCATTTCATTGTGGGGTGGATGAAGAGGTTCCCGGAGCACAAGAATAGTGACGTCTACATCGCCGGACAATCATACTTTGGCTTTCTTGGCCCCGGCATTGCCACCTACATCCTCTACAAGAACTCCGTTCCCGGCAGCCCCCATATTAACATCAAAGGCCTTCTAGTACGTTATTCCAATTCACTACATACCTATATACATTATGTAATGACATTTTGGAAGATTTACATGCATACCTCACAGTTCTTATCTCTTATCATTATAAGAATAAGATAAGAACTCTGTGACTAAAATGACCCATTATTAATAGTCAAGCGACTATGTTCCCACTTTATTATTTACACACCCTACCAATTCAACTTCAAATTCTGCATACATATCATCTTATCATGATAACGCATATTTCATCTATAACAAGTCACCTGCATTCACAAATGTTACATACTTCACGTAAAAAATACTGCATGCAAACGTCCGCGCGAGTTCAGGCAAACGATTTGGACACAGCCACGCTGCCATGCATTCACACGCGGCCCATCCCAACCATTATACGTACACACATCATGCAGAGACCGCACGCAACATTCTCTTAAATTTTACATAATCATTGGAATGATTGGCAGATGGGGAACCCAAGATTGGATCGTGACTTGGAGTTCATAACCATGTTTGAGTCAACCTTCAGAATGAATTTAATATCTGAAGAGATAAACTATGCACGCAGAGTAAACTGTAGCTTAAGCCATTTTGATCTATTTAAATGTTGGCCATCCGCTGGGGCAGCACAGTACCATTTATTGGCACTATACCCCAATAATGTGTACCAGCAGTTCTGCCCAGACATTGACATGAATGCTGTCGGATTGGACAATTTTAAGGTATGTTTTTAGTTTCTCCCACATTAAATACTATATTTACACTTTTTATATATGGCCTGTAAATTCAGAATTTGGAAGGGGTGTTTATGTAATAAGAGGATTTGTTTTGGTTGGGAGCAGTATATGGTGTATGACTGCATTGACCAGTATGTGGCTGGCTATCTCAACATCCCCTTTGTTCAGACAATGATGCACGTTGAAGAAACCCCTTGGGGTCCTGCTGTCTGGCAGCCCTTCTCCGGGTATATATATTTCTCTCTCTCTCTCTCTACCTTAATATGCAGATAGGATGTATTCGGGGTGTACATTCTAATTAGGGTTGTTAACGATCCTAATTTGAGCCGAGCTGGGGTTGGCTTGAAATTAGCTCGAATAGATTTGGGTATGTTTGGGCCAGCTGCAGCTTATTGAATATTCTGTTGATAAACTGATTAAAAATAATATGTTAATAAGCTAGGTGCCTATCTATTATAAATTTTTATTTTTTGGAAAAGCAAGACCGTAGCCAGAAAGGTGTCACCGCACCCAGATTGGTTGTTTTCAGCATTTTGAAAATGCATAAGCTGCTAAAATGCAGTTTACCCAAACAGGTCTAATGCGTTTTCAAAACGCCACCGCACTAAATAAGCTGCCCCAAAACGGGCCTTTAATGCGGCTCGAAATCAGGTCGTAGCTCGAAATCCGCCGATTCAAATTGAGTTATTTGGAGCTATTTCAACTAAGAAGCGGCTCGATCCGGGTCCAAACTGAAACTAACTGGCTCAAATTGAGTTATTTGGATCCGTCTCGGCTTGAAATAGGCTCGAAAGTAGCTCGTGGCTCATCATATTCAATTTTACGTTGCATTATACATACCCAAATATAATTTTTATAGATAAAAAATATTATGAGCCGATTTCGAGTCAGTAAGATCCGATTCGCGTACGACATAAAAAAAAAATTGATCCGAAGTTTCAGTTCACAGCTAGGCTCGCTCCGACGAATTTTTATAATTTTAGTATTGAAATTACATTCATGAAAGCCTAGCAAATTTATTTACACTAAGGAATATTGTGTGATTTATGAAATTAACGAGTCTTAATATCAATAGTAAATAAAGATATCATATGCTAATTTTTGGTGAACTAATTCATTTATTATGACAACAGTTATCTTAGAGTGGCGCGCAATATAACTTCTTCAATACCCTATATGAAGGCAGCCATGACTGAAGGAGTCAGAATTTTAATATACAGGTTTGCCATATATATTTATGTATATATATTGAATAAAGAATGGGCCCACCCTTACGGGCTCAACCCCCGCTAAGTCTCGGGGTGACCCGATGTGCAATAATTCGAGTACCACCTGGCTTAAGGTGACATTACGCCACCATGGTATTCAAACCCGTGACCTGAAGGGACTTGAGACCTTCAAAGAGGCTGCTCTACCAACAGGTCACGGAACGCGCACTACCATATATATATCATTAATATTGTATACATATCAGTAAAACTTTATTATGAGTATAACACATAATTAATTAAGATAATGTTTGATTAATGCAGTGGAGTGCAGGATGAGGAGGTTGTAATCCCAAATTATACTGTCATCAAGTGCATGAATTTGACCATCTCATCAGAGTGGAGGCCATGGTTTGATAATAATGTTCAGGTTGGTGCATTCATATCTCATACATATTATCTTCAATAATCCAAAATTTCAATATTAAATGATTTTTAAATATATATTTAAACACTTCTAATTATTATTATTTTTATTATTAGAAGTTTTTAAAGTGATGGTGATATAAATATGGATGTTATTAGTAGAATTCAAGTGGGTTGGTTGAGGTGGAGGACTGCTTCGGGTCTATTGTGTGATAGAAAAGTTCCGCTTGGACTGAAAGGAAAATTTTATAAGATGGTCGTGAGACCTACATGCTTCTATGGCGCTGATTGTTGGCCTTTAAAAGAGAAGCATAAAACTAAGTTAAATGTTGCCGAGATGAGAATGATTAGGTGGATTAGTGGATTTACACTTAGAGACAAAGTGCGAAATGAATATATCCGTGATAGGGTTGGTGTAGCTCCAGTGACGGACAAAATTAGAGAGTCATCTTAGATGGTTTGGTCATATTAAACGTCGATCATCTGATGATATGATTATGAGAATAGATGTTTTAGATTCTAATTATGTTAAGAAAGACAGAGGTAGAGCTAGGAATTAAATGAAAAAATGACACTAAATAGGATGCAATGAAGAGAAATGATTCATGTAGCCGACCCACTAAACGGGATAAAGGTTTTGTTGTTGTTATAATAATAATAATTATTATTATGATAAAAAATGTATCTAAAATTCAAATTTTGATTTGATTTGTAGGTCGCTGGATTCACTGAGTCCTACGTTGGAGGACTGACATTTGCGACGGTCCGAGGGGCTGGGGTTAAGGTCATGACTGACCAGCCTAAGAGGGGCTTCATCATAGCCAAGTCCTTCGTTACAAATAGCCCCCTGCCTTCTAGCAAAATTTGCATGAATTGATTAATTTCAATGTTATGAACATGGGGACAAATGGTGTTATAATTACATAGGTTTATTCATTTGGTTTTTTATCTATAAAATGATATTTGAGTTTGATATGATTTTTTCATAGACATGCTATTTATGAAGATTAAATTTTGAATATGTGGCTTCAATTCAAAATTTTAAGCTAAAAATATGCATTTGTTATATAGATTTTTATAAAAGACCATGATTTCTTTGTTATGCTTTTATTCAGTTTGGAGAAATTAATGGAAAAAATAAAAATCAAATGAATTATAATTTTTTCTAATATAGTAATTAGGAAACATAATTTTATTAGCATCATAAACCAAATTCATATACCCACATTGAAGTAGGGTTGTAAACGAGTCGAGTATGAGTGGACTCAGTGTGGGCTTGTGTTTGGCTCGTTTGAAAATGCTCGTGTTCGAAATTTGCTCATGAACAGTGTTCGTGTTCGGCTCGATTTAAATAATCATGTTCGTATTCGACTCGTGTTTTGCTCGAAATAGATGTAGAGTGACCAAATTTATACAAAAAAAAACGCAGAACCACATTACTACACCAACAGATATGATTAAAACTTATATATATATATATATATATATATATATATATATATATATATATATATATATATATATATATATATATATAATATTATTATATAATAATTATATTATTATTTAATTTATTTATTTCAAGCTAAAACAAATCAAACACGAGCAAACAGAGAGATATACATATTCGACACGTTTACCTAACGAATGAGTCGAACACGAGCTATAAGAGAACAAGTTTTTTTAACAGCCCTATTTTCGAGATTAGTTGAGCTAATATTTGAGCATAAACCAAGTATTATGGTAAGTTCTTGCATAGTTATAATTTATAATTATATTTCTTTCTTCCATTTTTTTTATATATATATTCAAATCCAAATTCATTTAAATTCAAAACTTAAGGTCTTGATTCAGTTTAGAAATGTTTCTCCCTAATTTAGGTACTTCACAATAAATTAACACTTTGACTTTCACATTTCAAAATAAATAATAATAATAATAATAATAATAAAATAATACACTAAAATACTAACGGGCTATTTACATGAGATAATTTTAGTCTAAGACTTTATAGAAGTATCAAAATATTTCTCAATCGAGCATTAGATAGTTCGAGTACTTTATAAAACTATCCAAGTATTTTCCGACTATTTCAAAATTGAGCTCTAATAGTCGTCCGAGTAAAAACTATTCTGACACTTCTATAAACTCCATAACTAAATATAAATAATTAGGAGCTGTCAATAATAGTTTCCACTGTTTAGGTCTTACATATGTAAATGTATAACAATTGTGTGGTTTGTATGTACATTTCTAAAAATATCAAACTTTAGGTGTCATTCTTATACATATTACCACCTAAAGTTTGATATTTACATTTATAACACAATGGTGTTAAAAACCCAAGCAAGAAAAGATACAATTTCCCACTGTAATATTTTCAAAATGATCTAAAAAATCTGAAGGTTGTGTATGTAAATATGAAACTTCTGGTGGTAGATATATAAATATATAAAAAAAAAGTGTGGTATGTATGTAAAGAAGGGATGGAAAATCAAAAACATTATGGGAGAAAGTGCCTCCAAGTCACCACTCAACTCATTGGAGCAAAAGATTCAGAAATTTCTCCAACTGAATAAAATTAAAAAAAAAATATTAGAAAAAAAATTTTGAAAAGAAAATAAAGGGTTGCAGATGTAAAGCAGATTTATGTCAAACCTGGAAGATTAACAGCTAAATTTGCCAAGTTATCAGCAATGGCATTGAACTCCTGTGAAGAAATCAGGTCAGAGATGAGTGGGAGCTAATGAAATAAGTTTAAATTTGTAAAGGTGGCTATAAAGTTGTTATTGCAAAAAAGACCTTTTTGAAAATTATTGTATCAAAATATAAATATCATATTTTAACAGATTTTGTTGTAAGAATATCATTCCAAAGAAGCAGGCAAATGAATGTGAATGATGAAAAAGCTGCTTCAAAGAAGGCATTCTTGTTGCATCAACCAAAAAAGGAAGATTTACAAACATACCACTTAATGGTTTTAAATTTACATATTTCACCCCAAAACTTCAATTTCTACATGCATACCCACCTTAGCCAAGCATGAAAAGGTGTATTTCAATTTTGAAAAGATAAAAATGGTGGCATTTGTTATATGATATCAAGGATTTGGGTGGTATAAATATAAAAAGTTTGCATATAATGCCCACAGATAAGAAATGAGAAAATTTGCATTACCCTTCTGACATGGGTGATGCTGAATGATTGAAACATATCCTTGAGTTTTTTCACCTCTTTGCACAAATCAGCCATATTCTGATTCTTAGTTTGCCAGAGCTCTTGAACCTATTTTGGTGAAAAATTAATCATACAACATCAGAAATGCTAAATGGAATAAAAGTTGGGTGAAAATGCAATTTATCAGTTTTTCCTTGTGAATAATCTTTTCAATAATAGCATCAATATTATCAGAGTTAAAGCAGTTAGAAACCACAGGAAATGGCACTTCAATGAATCCAAGAAGAAAGAGTAATATTGATTATACTATGGGGAAATTTACATAAAGAGCACATGAGTTGTATGTGTTTACATGTCTCACACCTAAGCTTTAATATTTACATACATAGGACTTTGGTGCTTCAGACCTATGCATGAAAGGGTATATTTCTCTTCTAAAAAGTGTTAATAGTACTATTTTTGCATGAAAGGGTATATTTCTCTTCTAAAAAGTGTTAATAGTACTATTTTTTTGAGTGTTATGTGTGTAAATACGAAAATTTAGGTGTAGGATATGCAAATATATAAGAACTGTGTGGTATATATGTAAATGCCCCTATATTTTAATATAGCTAAATTGTCAAGAAAATTAAGCTGTGGGAGGCATTTTCTTTTCTTCTAAAACTATTTCATGTGATAACAGTAGCAAGCTTCAAACTGATGTAATATACAGAGACTCCATGATGAATTAAGACTCATAAAATTGCTACCACATAAGGAAAGCATCTATGTTGCTCAGATCAAAATAACCATGAGAGAACTAAATTAATTTGAAAGATTTACATATAAACCACTAAATGTGCAATAAATCTAACACCTAAACTTTTATTTTTATATACATGCCCACCTTACCCATGCATGACAAGGTGTATTTAACTTTTTTTAAAAATATTAAAAAGGTGGTATTTTTGATGGATATGAAAGATATGGATGGTATAAATGCAGAATATAAAATTTCTGTGTTGGATATGTAGATACAGAGGAATTGAGTGGTTTGCATGTAAAATATAATGTTTCCAGACCAATTCCAACTGATTAGAGCATTATGTTCAGAAGAAAATATGGATTTTGAGAAAGTTAATTAAACCTCAAAAGTTGACTGTATTCAACAATTCATTTAACATAATATCAAAGTTAGTCACTGTTTGAGAGAAATGTTGTCTTAATGAGGCCTTCATGGAATAGTTGCTCAAAGACCAGAAGATTAGAGGCTTGTATCCTGTGAGAAATGTTGTCTTAATGAGGCCTTCATGGAAAAGTAGCTCAAAGACCAGAAGATTAGAGGCTTGTATCCTGGCCCCACTGAGCCCGACCCACACCACCCTCCACAAAAGAATCTAGCTCAAGTTTTGTTTTTTAATCAAAAATAATGTTAAACAACCAACATCAGAAATATATGAAGAAAACAAGAGAATCTATCATTGCCCAAAAACAATATACAAAGGAATCCCTCAACAAGATGAGAAAGAAAGTCCCATCCTTTCTGCCTCGCTGAACAATAAATAGTGTTACTTATCATAGTGGATATCTATGATGTTAAGCCATTTCTCCTCATAAAGAATTTTCTCATAGGGGCGTATATTTATGAATTGATGCTAAGGATACAAACATATGCCTATAATTAAGAGTGGTCATGGATTATGTATTAGTATTCATTTCTCTTCTATTGCTAGAAGGAAGGAATTAGTTATGGTTAGCTTGAGCACAAGGCATCACATTGCATAGGGGCTGTTTGAGATGGTATGACTATATGCTTTTTGTTTTTAATTTTGTTTTGTTTTTGTTTTAACATAGTATGAAAACATGTTTGATACTCTTTAAAAAAAATAAAATAAAAAAGAATAAAAAATATGTTTGATACTTATATGAATTTTTTGTTTAAAAAAATAATGATTTTAATAATTTGTTCAAAAAAAGGAAACAAATAAAGACCACAAGAAAGGCCTCAATTGCAATGAACACCAGAAAGAACAGCAATAATAGGATGCCAAAATAAAGCTACAATACAATGCCAAGAAGCAGTGTCGCCTCTGTGCACCTCTTGGACTCTTAATCCTTGATCTAATCCTTTAGGGCTAGCTGAAAAGCTAAAAAAAAATTGAATGTGTCCAGAAAAAGAATCTAGTACAACAATATGAATTAGATTACTTTCTAAATCCTCTTACAAATGAAGCAAACCAGCGATTGCTAGATCCTGAGGATATTTTGGAGATTACCCTAATGGAGATTTTCGGGCCTTCAGCAAAGTTGTTGTCAGGAAGTTGGCTGGTGAAGAAAGTTTCAGAACTTATGTAAAAGGCTGAAAACAGGGAAGAATGAAAAAATAAAATATACACACAATGCCAGAGAAGTGAAGGCATCGTCGTTGGAGTTGTCATGGGAGAAGCGTTGGCAACAGAGAGGAGAAGGCGTCCACGTCGGTGTGCTTGAAAAGGGGGAGATGGAGAGAAATGCAAAAAGGCAAGGTTAGGTGTAATTGGAGTCGGGGTTAGGGTTGGGGTCGGTGCAACAATAAACATTTATCCCACAAAATGGGGCAGCTATACAAATCCTTTTTCTCCATTGTGTCCTATTGAATGTCATATTTTCATTTAACTCTAATAAATTAAGATAATTTTTATACAATAAGCCCAAGGCTTTTAAGTCTACCTCTACCTTTTTAACAAAAATCTAATCTAAAAATTATACTCCTACCTGGGTGTAATGAAAATTTTGTTTTAAAAACACTTGAAACAATTTTTATATGTTTGTGCTTTTAAAAATGAAAACAACTCTCTTTAAAAAGAAGAAGATAAAAAACAAATAAAAAACATCTAACCAAAAAGATTTCTCTGTTTTTCTTTTTGTGTTTTTTAAAAACAAAAGCATAAAATAAAAATTGGTCCACACACAAAACACCTAAAACTTGTTTTGAATTTTTCCAAAAATATGTTAATATTTTTTTAGAAATAAAAAATAAAACGAAAATTTAGGGCCGTTGAGCACATTTGTGCGATGGAGTTTTAAACGCACTGTCTGCTTTGGAACGCGTTTTCAAAAGCGAAAACGACACCGCCCTACTTGTGGGCTTTCATCGATGGCTTTAAAAAATAAAAATGAAATAACACGCCTAGTTATCGGATTATTGATAAACATACCCTTAATCCACCTTCTCATACATAGGTTAGGGAGGTGTAAAAATCAAAGTTTGGATATGAGATAAGTAAATGCATAAAAATTGGGCGCTATGTATGTAAATTTCTCAAAATAACAATAGGTAATAAGTGGACTAAAATTATATATATTTTAAAATAAAAGAAAAAAAAACAGAGCCGATCCCAGACAAGTCTTAAAAAATATAGAAAATTTAAAACAAAAGTAATCCTAAATGGGGCCCAAACTTACGAGAAAATTTTTAGAACAAGGTGAAACCGAAAGGGGTCAGTTAAGAAGTAACAAAAACAGTTTGGTGCACCTGGTAGTCCAGAACCAATCATGAATCAACAAAGAACAAGAATAATGTTGTACAATCTAATGGCATTTTTGAACAGGTTGGATTAATAGAAAATATATGTTGTAATTAACATGAATATTAATTTGGAAATAATTACAGCAAAACGGATAGCAATATTTATTACAAACAGCACACCTGAAGACAAACTAGTTGCGAGTCACCTTGCACCCGGACATGCTTAAAGCCTCTCATGAGAGCATATTTCATTCCCAAAATCAAGGCGCGGTATTCAGCCACATTATTAGTTGCAATACCTAAGCCTTCGCGAACATGACCAAGCTGACATACAATGACAAAAAAAGATATATTACTACAAGGTTCAGCTTCACAAAATAATATTAAAAAAATCGTGGGGATTTTATGGTAAAAGCTACCTACCACATTCCCATCTTCTGTTCTCAGTACTGCTCCAGCACCAGCCTTTCCAGGATTTCCTTTAGAAGCGCCATCAAATTCAACAATGCAGGTCATCTGCGTGTTTATGAAAAATATGAGGGGCATTTACATACATACCACTCAATTCTTATGAATATACATATATATCTAACACCTAAATTTCTACTTATCATATTTAAACCACCCAAATCTTTTATACGACAAAACAAACACCGCCATTTTAACTTTTGAAAGGTGAAATACACCTTTTCATGCATACCTAAGGTGGTATGTGCGTAACAGTTGAAGTTTAGGTATTATATATGTAAATACAAAAGAATTGAGTAATATGTATATAAATCTTACAAAATATTATATGTGAAAAAGGAAGAGAAAGATTTGCCAAAGAAAAAGGTCTAGGCGCCCTGGATTGAAAAAGTGGGCACAGGAAGCCTTATTCTAGCATTAAAAAAGAAAAATTATCTTTGCAAGATTACCACTGTAATTTGAGAATTGTAATGAGCATTAGGAGTTTGTGTTTAAGTACACTTTTTAACTACATTTACACATGCTCATAGTTGTCAATATATACAGCATAATAGAGAAAAGGCGGTGGTAAGGAGATGAGCTAGACCATTCGTTGCCACTTCTTAGGGCGATGGCAAAAGTTTCATGAAATCTGGTTAGCCAAAGCCAACTCAGATATTTAACTTAAGATTTTTAAAAAATAATGAAAACTGAATAAAATATTAGTTATGTGATTTCCATAAAAACAGAGGAGTTTTTAGGAACACCTCAAAACCAGCGTAACTTAGTGACACGGTATGCAATAATGCAATATTTATTACTCTTCCATTGTCTTTTAAATGGGGCAAAAGGTATCAGTTGTTTTTGCATCAATTTACAGAACTGACCCAAAATTTGTCCATAAGATCCTTTTCCAAATTAATCAGACAAGTACCAATGGCCACCATACAAACTTCCAAACATATCCTTCCTGCCCTTGCCTCCAAGGTCCAGCTCGAAGCGAGGTATACTCAACAATAGTCAGGGATGGAAATTTACAAAAGGGTATCAGGCTTTATTAGATGTAAAACTACGTTTCTTAGGAGAACATAATGCGAAGATTGCCAATGTCTCTACTCAAGTATTCTAATGAAATGAACGATAATTTGACTTATTTTCTCAATAATCCATATCTGAAGCAATAAACTGCCCGTTACTTTTGTTCACCACAAAAAGGATTATCTTAAATGTGCACTTGTCAGCCACAAACATGCACGGTAACTATGCCCCGCCTCTCTCTCTCTCTCTCTAAAAACAACCTACAAGATAGCTCCTACATGAATCCTTCTCTGCCTTGTGTGTAGAATATGCAAATGCACTATTTTCTCTCTAGTAGAATATGCAAGATAGCTCTTACAAACCAGTCACTACACCACACTGATTATCTCACCCCCTCTCCTATATTGTTTCTGAAGCACGGTTCCATTATAACGTCGCCTCTACCTCTGGTCCCATCCATCTCTTACACGACTCACTTGTGACTCAAGTGTGTGCTCCTTTTTTCTGGCAGCCACCATAGTGTTCTCTCTTAGATGGACTCCACTAATCTTCCACTCTTACTCAAGCTCTCAAATGATCCATCTATCTCACTTAAACTGTTCATCATGTCCCGACACCTTTTGATGACCGGCTAAAAATATCCACTGGTAAGTTATTCTTGGATTGAAAATGAATGTTCAATTCCTCCTCCTTAACTTAGAGCTATTAGCAGAAAGAACATTCCTCCTCCTTAACTGAGAGCTATTAGCAGAAAGAAATGCTAATTGTGATTCTACCGCATGGCCTTTATGGGTCACCAAATCAGCCCCAATTCCGCTATATTATGAGTCTTCACTAGCTCCAGGTTTAATGATATTATTGCTCGTAGTAGAACTTGAAAAAACCTAAGAACTAAAATTCTCAAAAACTCATCTGACGTGGCTATTAAACCTACTCAGAATACCAAATAGAAGGCAACATATGGTTATTAAGCAAGTTCTTTGGATGTTACAACTCAAAGATCTCTGATGTTAACAAATAAAATGCACAGGTAGACTTGATATGAACCAGGAGATATTGAACTATACCTCCATAATCCAACCATTCAACACTCAATTTTATAAAATTCAAACTGTTCTTCATGCCCAGTGATTGTATCTTACCAAGTTCTTGTGTCCACCTAGGTGCATCATTGACAATAGCAATCACTAAAATATCAGTATCTTCAATAGTAAAATAACTCACAAGTTCACCGCCAGGCTGAGCCTCACTATTAGGAGACATTTTGAAAAGCTTGTTTGATAATGAAATTGGCATGTCACTGGAGACAGCATTCCCCTGTAAGTAAACAAAATTAATAATTTAGCATGCGCAAAAAAGGAATAGTTTAAAACCTAACAATTTTGAGGAAAATAAAAAGCTTAGAACAAAAATTCTCAAAAGCTCATCACATAACTTAAAATCAATATGCATCCCATAATGAGAAACCAAAAAATTTTACCTTACGCATCTCAAAAATCTGAGGAAGCATAATCAAAATTGACATGCGCGAGTAAAAAAAGTTTCTCATCATTGCCCCTATGCCTTTATAATTACTACAGTAGTTTTAGCTAAGCTAAGTGATTGAATGATTATAACATGATAATTTTATAGCGATTAATGATACTTCATATTAACATCATGTCTCTTGGAAATTAGATGTCGAATTATAAGAAAAGAAAATACTGCAGTTATGATTTACTCGTTGTCATAGCTATAACGCATAGCATATAATTGCCTCATGAAACATTTTAATAGATAAATGAGGGCAATTAATAGAGCGCGCTTGTGTCATTATATTTGTAAGGATACTTTAAATTTGGTTCTTTAAAATATTTTATAATTTTGCATTTGTCATTTTGGGTTGGCTTGAGCTCCATTTAAAGCGACCACTTATTATTTTCTCGACTTTTGAGTGGAGTTATTTTCAGGTTATTCAGTCTATGGGGAAGAATTTCCTTATATTCTTGAAGAGAGAGAGGAGGGCGGTGTTCGTCTTGAAGCCCGGATCTCCGCCACCATTGAAAAGAAGTACTCAAAATCCTCTTTGGTGCTAGTCAGCATTGTCAACCAGCAATAGTTGCTGGCTGAAAGGGGCCAAGTTATCCTTATTCTCTTTTGAAGAATGAGTGATTTGTTGAATGCCTTTTTGGTCTACCACAGCTTCCGGTTGAGGGCAGCAAGACTTTAAGAAGAGTGTCCAAGTTGTAAAACAAGGTAACCCAAGCAGTTGAGGCTAGGGGCCATAAACAAAGTGCCATTCAGGGAATCTAGATTGGCAGCATCTGTTGTCAATTCATGCAAGAAAGGTTTTAGAAGTAGTTTAGGCAGTGGTTTTGACGAGGGTATATTCATCATTCACGAAAAATTCATGTTCGGCTCGCTAAGTAACTCGTATTCAAGCACAAGTAGTTTTCTTGAGCTTGATTTATAAAAGAGCCTAGCATAAATAAACTTTTGCTCGATTATTCAGATTGCTTTAGCTCGAATTCATTAATTAACTAAATAAATAAATAATAATATTATAGTATTGTTAGAATAGTTTGTTATATTATATTAAAAAAAAGCTAAATGTTATTATTTTTTAAATATTCGAGCTAATTTTGAGAAGAGCATGAGCCTAAAAAGAACAATCATATTTGAATCGAGCCTAAAACGTGTTATTTATGAACCATTTCAAACACAATCCTATTTCAAAAAAAAAAAAAAAAAAAAAAAAAAAAAGAAGGAAAGAAAAAATTGAACAAGTCGAACACCAACTTTTGCCTTGGCCAACAGCAGCATAGTTCCCTAGCCTGTCGTGTTTGCTAAGAGTAGAAAACAAGATCTGCACTTTTAAGCACAAAAGAAATTTTAACAACAAAAATTCTTTGTAGGATCAAGGTTCTTGATAGAGTTTATTCTTGTGGAAAAACATTGTAATCTTTAATTCATTACTTCTCATTATCAAATTTTTTTAGGATTCTTGATGTTGTTTTGTTTTAACCGATTATTATTTATTTGGTTGAATATTCAACTGATATTAAGTTTTAAAAGTAAATTTATCAAATATGATTGAAATAAACCCGAAGAAAAGTTAACATCCATGAAACATAATAAATCAACATATCTATAATCATCATTCTCCCAAGAAAAAAATAATAAATAAAAATCTAAAGAGCACCCACAAATGTATAAATGAATAAATAAAATAAATTCCGAAGAAAAGTTAACGTCCATAAAACATAACACATAGACACATTTCTGCTTGTTATTTAAGCGTATTTTTTCATTTTATTTTACTTCTAATTTTTTTGGTCTTAAGTGTATTTTATTCCACCAATATAAAAGATATTATCAAACAATCTATATACTTAAGGTTGATGCAGCAAATACTTCATTTTCAGAAATTTTAAGTCATATTTATTGATTCGCAAATTAGATTTTAGATTATGAAATCTTAATGTTTCAGTCACAATATGAGCTAAATTCTTGCTCATTTTTTTAATCCAATATCAAGAATCCCACACTTTCAACTTCTCAACGTCTCTTAATACTCCAAAGGACAGTGTTTTAATACCCTCTTATGCTTTAGAGCGCAACGTTTCTTGAGATCAATGCTTGAAAGAGTGATGTAGTGCCTGCACAAAGGCCAAAGAATTATATCAAGATTTTGGCTCTTCATAATGCATAAATCTCTAAAAAAAGCCCATAAATTATACCTAATCACTCCCAAAATATTAGAAAATAATTAAAAAAGCTTAATTTAAAATCGCTTGATGGGTAGGTCGACGATACTACTTAAGAAGGTGAAGATACTGAAAGATGCTTATTTCCGATTAGCTCTACCTGCCTTACATGGATTAGTCAATTTTTGTTGTCTTTTGTAGCTTTAAGTTCGATAATATTTTTCTTAATATCTTTCCCATTGTATTAGGACATCACATCAATACATGTAATAGTATTTTATTGGCTCTAAAATCCTTTCAAACTAGTTTAGGATTGAAATAAGCTTATAAATAAGACCTCACTTTGTACCTCAGATTTCACCGAATGAAAATCATCTCAAATTTCACGTGAAAAGGCTTGGTCACTGCTCTATTCTTTGGTGAAGCTTGGTAGTTGATATCCTAAAACTTTGGTGAAGGGACCGTTTGGAGCGACGGGAAATATTTGTAAAGATGATTGTTAAGCTGTTATGGGGAACGCAAATTTTTCGATACTGTTGTAGGTATTATATATTTTTTCATTTTTAAAAATTTGGACAATAGCTTTCTGACAACTGCCTCATTTTAACATATCTAATGATGAAAAAACAACTTTCTATCATAAAATTATTGAAAAGCAGCCAAAAAGACAGTAGACAAACATAGATATGACAACGACTATAAAAATAAAGCAGCGAGAAAACTACCGCAAACAAACTCTTAGATATTTTCCAAATCCAACTCCTCTCCGCTCTCAACACGATTACCATCTCTTTATATAAGGCTCAACCAACCCAGAATCTATAGCTTACTCAAACTCAATATCTCCAACACCTTTATAACTCTACCAGACACTTCCCCACAATTCCTAACACTTTACAAGGCCTCAACTTACCATTAACCAGAAGATATCCTAGCCAATAACTCAATATAGAAAGAGAACATTCTGCTATGAACAAGTAGATTAAAGAATTCATAACTCTAACCACCGATACAAAATCCATGAATTCATCACAATTAGATCCCAAACATCCCAAGACTTTGCTCTAAAGCTCATCACTCTCTTCCTCAAAGTCTAGAAGTTTTAGCCTAAAATCTGCCCAAACCCTCAAAAAACATTTTTTCATTACCCATAAAACCCTTACACTCAGCACCAAAAGAACATCAATCAAGTTACTGCCTTTACCATCAAAATCTATTAAGCCCTACTTCAGAGAGCAGCTGATTTTGTTTGAGATTTAAAATATTCAGTACCATAGTCTGAAATTTCAAACCAAACATACACTCTGTTTCAGCTCTCATTCAATTTATAACTTACTGAAAGCTTGATGCGGCTATATGGGGCTGTTTTACAAGTTTATGAACCAATGTTAGTGGTTGAACATAATCATCCATTTTGTAACAGCCATTAAAGTTAAAAAATGAAATGATAGAAGTTGACGTTATTTGATCAGGTAATGTACTACTTTGTATAATGAACATCACACACTACTGTACATTCATTCCAAGAAATCTCAAAACTTTCACAGAAAATTGTGAAGAAAGATAAAGTGAATAAAAAATTGTGAGGATAAGAATGCTTAAAAGCATAATATGGAGTGAACTTGATTGTGAAAGTTTGAACCTTATTATTCAGTACATTTTCCACTTTTATCTTATACTTTAAGAGAACGTTAGATTATTTTATGTTAAAAATGCCATACGCTTTGACAATCATATATTTTTTACTTCTGTTTTATGTGCATAATGATGTTTTAGTTTTGGTTTATGTTAAGAAAGGTAGAGTAGACCTAGGATGACTTGGGCTTATTGTATAAAAAATTATCTTAATTTATTAGAATTAAATGAAAATATGACACTAAATAGGACACAATGGAGAAAAAGGATTCATGTAGCCAGCCCCATTTAGTGGGATCAAGGCTTTGTTGTTGTTGTTGTTGCTGTTGTTGTTTTATTTGCATAATGCATGCCATTACATCTAGCTGATAGTTATCTAATATAGTTCTTCTCAAAACCCAAAAACAAAGAAAGAAATGAATTGCATAAAATAATATGATAATTTGAAATATAAAAGTTTATCAGTCAGAAAACAATAGTAGTCACTAAACTATAAAAAGCATTCGCTTTACAACTTACAGGTTTGTTATTTTTGGGCTGGGCTTCGGCGCTGGAAACTGTTTTAGAAAATTTATTTGCTGGCGCAGTTGACTTGTCGCCCGAGCCAGCAATCCCCTGTAGATTAATAGCTCTTGAGGAATAGCGTGCCCAAAAAAGAAAAATTTTAAATCCAGAATTACTGAAGAAATAGAACCGAGACAAATCTCTGAAAAACAGATTCACATAGCCTAAAATACATGATCATCTTAATAATGAGTAGATAAGCAATTGGTGCATTTACATACATGCCACACAATTCCTACATATTACATATATAACAACTAAACATTCATATTTACAAGCATACCACTCAAATCTATAACAACACATAAAAAATACCACCATCTCTATCTTTCTAAAAGTAAAATACACCTTTCCATGTATGGATTTATGACATCAAGGTATTATAAGTGTAGATATCAAAGTTTTGGGGATAGACATGTAAATACAATGGAATTGTGTGGTATGAATGTAATTTCCCTAAATAATTTTACCATTTGCATCTCAGAACTTTGCGCTGGCATGATGAATCGAGATCCAAGGAGTAAATTTGTTTGTTGATTGTATAATTATCAAAAATATAAATATGATAGTTATAAGTTACTAATTGCCAGAGCTAGAATACAAATCATAACCTTGCCACCAATATTTCTAAACTAAGTATATACACAAAATGTCTAAACCATGATTTGATCCAGGTAACATTTTTAATGCCAATCACTGCAATAATTAGGTACTTTCAGTAATGATAACTATACTTTCTTCAAATTATGTGTGGTTAATATTGTTAAATGTTTAATTTAAGTTTGCATTTTCAATTATGTTACTTGTTAAATTCTCTTGAAGGATTTCGAATGACATAAATAAATGTGTGATCATAAATTCTCTTGTTCATACCAATATTGATCATACAAGATACTTCTAAGTTTTCCACCATTTTACTCGGTGTTTTCTAGGGTTTAAGAGTTCAGGACGATTGTAGAGTTGATCATCAAGTATACTTATGATTAAACATTATTCATTTGATTAACAGGTAATTTTTTATCCACACTTCTATAATAGTTCGTACAATGTGATAGTGGTGCTTTTATAAGACTGGTTTCCTAAAGTAATTTTGGAGGCGGCCTAACATCCATACCAATTGTAACACTCGAATTGATACTATGTGAGCTATTTTTCATTTACACATAACCAAACTCCTACTAGGTTCAACCTCACAACTAATCCTTAGTGCAATTTTCAAGTTGGCCACCCATCCTTAGGACTACTTTATTACAAGAATAATTGATTATAGAATAGAAATTTATATACAGAGCACACAATTCTTATGTATTTACATATCTCAGAAATTTTCATATTTACATGCATAGCACTTTGGTGCTTTAAAAATATGCATGAAAAGCGGTATTTAACTTTTAAGAAGTAGTAATAGTGCAATTTTTATATGATATTAAAGATTTCAGTGCTGTGTGTATAAGTATTGAACTTTAGGTGTGATAGATGTAAATACATAAGAATTGTGTGCTATGTATGTAAATGTCCCATTATAGAATTCTCAAAGAAACTCCACCTATCAGCAAATTTCAGTCTAACACCTTCTATCGCTTAAAAACATTTCCCAACTTTTTGATGCAAGGTTTGATTTATAAAAAGTCCTTCATTTGTTACTAATTTTAAAGAGTATTAACACTGTTCGAACAACCATCTTTAGATTCAAAATGTCATGACTTTGCCCTCATGTTGTAAACTTGAATTATCAATAGAGTATTTAATCTTGAAATGAAATATATGTCATGATTCGATTAATATATACATTTTTTTGGCTAATGTGACGTAAATCTTGCTAATACTAATATTAAAACAACGTTGACATGAAAACAAGTTTTAATCATATTGCTTATAGAACGATTACTAGAGCATTTGCTCACGTGATACTATAATAAATAAGCAAGGTTGTGTGTGATGCATTTGAAAGTTTATGCCACACTCTTCTTAGAATAATTAATTAATCAGGCGCACGGATCTACAAAATGAAGCTTGGAGGTCATTAGAGGGTGCATAGACTCCACAAGTGAAACTTTTTATTAAGAATGTTATGATAGACTAACTAGCAGAGTAAATAGTAAAAATGGTTGATGATTCTCTTTTTGGTATTTATAAACCGGCTATATATATATAGAGCATGGAATTGCTTATGGATTTGTCTGCCTAGAAATACATAAACTACTATTTTCATATGTCATGAACTGAATATAAATCATTGTGAATTATTAGAATTGATTATTCAAAGCATGCAGCGTTATTCTAATCCAATGCTATAATTATATTTGTTGCATTAGCATATTCTGTTAATCGTACCATTTCATTATTCATATTGTATATAATAAATACAAGCTATAGTTTAGATTCACCCAGAATGCTCAATTATTGTTAATTTTTCCCTTGGCAGGTCCTACTAGATTGATTAATGGGTCTCATAACAGAAGAAAATTCTTCAGCAATAGTTAGTATTTTGGTTTGATGTTTACTCGTTCAATAGTAACAGTAGTTCTTTATTTGAAAATTTAGCAAGGGTTGTGGCTTAGATATAAAATATATAACTCTTCTCTTTTTATAATTAATAAAAAATTGTTAAAATTTTTATTTATTCAAAAAACTTTGATGTCGAAAATTTTATGATTATATAGATTTTTGCACGAATCATTTTCTCTTAAATTCAAAATTACTTGAATTTAGCTCTTAAGATTTGACTTGCGAGCTGAGATTAAAATCCCATCAGCATGTCTCATGTTGTCCCAATGTATCCCCTTTTAAACCCGAAGCATGGATGAATGATATAAAAGTCCATATTTTGTATTCAATCCACCTTTGAATTTTCTTAGGTTAGGTTAGAGGGATATATTCCTTTAATTTTTTTTCTTACTAATTCCTATACTAACGGTTCATTATAATGGCACCCAAGAAATGAGGGGTGTCGTAGGCACTAGTGATAACCAAAGAGCTACTAAAGGAGTTCCTTCCATCCCTATAGGTCTCCCATTATACTAGTTGTAATGAAGCTATAGCTAAAACTATTGAGAGTGCTAGAGCCCCAACTCCAAAAAAGGTTGCCCTCATCGAAAATGTGATGTGAAATACCTTAAATGCCATAAAAAGTTAATATTGTCAATCAAGATGCTCAAACCATTTAAGAAATTTAACAAACAACTTAGCATAATAAATAACTACAAACAAACTGGCCAACACAAGAACTCAGGAGAATCAACTAGTAATAGATGCACAAACAACTCAAAAAACTAATCCTAGGATTGAAGTTTCATTGATGGTACAAATGGTCAAGAGGAGATAAATAGAGTTATGAGTAGCTCTTGAAGAATCATCCTCCTACATAAAAAAAAACAATAAAACCTTACAGAATATGATGTTTAGCTCATGAAATTGATAATAGAGGGCTTTAAAGTGCCCTAAAATCTCTAAGGTGGACATGACAATATTTTAACTTTTGGGATATAAAAAGTGTCGATGACTATTGGGAAACTCATAACAACTTTAGATCTGATGTAATGATTCATTGTGTAGGGCATAAGAAACTATTCTCGAAGCATTATTTTCCAATGATGCAAACATAATGCTTGTGTGCTTTCATACTTGCTTGATGTTGGTTTGAGTAAATAAATTTTTCTTGAATCCTGTTCTACGAAGTCAAATTATATATAAATACTTTAAGACTAGTTTCTTAAACTCTGCCTAAAAAGCACTCAATTGCCTTCAAATCTATTGTGATGATGGATTTCCTAAGAATCATTAACAAATTTTCAAAGCTAAAATATCATCAAATCCATTTTTGTGTGTCACGACCCGGCCCAGGGCTTAATCAAGATGGAAACGGACCGATCGGACGGTGAATTAAATCTCTGTAATTTTAATTATATTACTAACAATTTAATATTCAAATAATACATAAAAGAGCTATTAAATAAAGCAATTAAAATTAACAAGTTAAAAGTGTATTCTTGTTATTGTTCTCGTTTCCTATATACATTTGTTCATATTTTATTCATTCTTATTCAAATAATTAAAACCTAAAAATAAGATTATTGCATAATGAGTTATCTAAAGATAACTCAGGAGTAATCATATTTCTAAACTACAGCAATCCAAGGAGAAAAATTTGATTGTATGCGAATCTATTAGAAATCTTATATTATATTGGTCTTTCATATTTTATAAGCAATCTGATATATGCTAATGCACGCATCAATGAATTTTTCTGAGAGAACATACTCAATCTTCTATAAGCATTTACTTTAACTTTACTTTTGTTTTATACTTTACATACACATAAGTCTCTGTGAGAATTATCATCAACAAATCTAACACACCATTTTAACAAGTAAAAATTGTATTATTGTTATTGTTCTCATTTCCTATATACATTTGTTCATATTTTATTCATTCTTGTTCAAATAATTAAAACCTAAAAATAAGATTAAAAATGCATAATGAGTTATCTAAAGATAACTCATGAGTAATCATATTTCTAAACTATAGCAATCCAAGGAGAAAAATTTGATTGTATGTGAATCTATTAGAAATCTTATATTATACTGGTCTTTCATATTTTATAAGCAATATGATATATATACTTATAAGCAATATGATATATGCTAATGCACGCATCAATGAATTTTTCTGAAAGAACATACTCAATCTTCTATAAGCATTTACTTTAACTTTAGTTTTGTTTTATACTTTACATACACATAAGTTTCTGTGAGAATTATCATCAACAAATCTAACACAACATTGGTCGATATTGCCCCGTCGACTCCCGCCGGCACAACGGTTAGCAATCTACACATCGCAATTGTCTGGGGTGAAAAGACCCTTACCTGCCTCTAGCCGATATTATCCCGTCGGCACAGTGGCTAGTAATGAAAACATTATAATTGTCTAAGGAGGTAAACTATGGTCTACTCGCCCCTGACTGATATTATCTCATCGGCACAACGGTTAGTGCACTGACCATCACAATTGTCTGGGGTAGTACAAAAACTCTATGCGCGCAAGTACACTAGCATCCTCTGCCTGTACCATTAGTGGGTAAAATACTCCTCTGAACATGCACTACAAACATTCATATATAAATTATTTCATTCTTCATAATATACATTATTCTGAGACATCTTTATACATCTACTAGCATGCATACTTATTCTGATACGCAACTATTCCTCAGGTATAACTTTTATATCATTCATATATTTATCTCATGCTATCTCTTACTTATATCAGACATCTCTTTCTTACACGCCTTACACATCTATCTTACATAAAATTTCTATCTAAATACCATTCATCTCAAGCATATCTCTCATTCAAGCATATATTTTCCTACTATGCTTATCATGCATATTTTTCCTAAACAATATGAAGAATCTGCTCAATATAAATCTAACTGAATTAAGCATCACTATTTCCAGTATCACCAACTCCTCATCAATAGCCTTATCCCATGTAAGGGATTATGAATCCCAATTTTTTATTCATTCTTGAAAGGAGTTATTTGATTTATTAAATATATTCTTCACAAATCATTTTGCTAGATATAAATAGGCATTGGTTCTCCTTTTTTTTAGCCATATGAATTCCTTCAAGTTGATAAAGAAATAATTATCTTCAGCTTACGTATCACAATCAATTTGAAGAGCTCTTGTACTTTATTCTTGAAAGTTCATTTGAACTAGGCTATTAAGTATTATGCTTACACTTGGTCTTCAAGGTTGCAGCCTATGACTGTGAGCTGCAATCAATTGGGTTATTTATTGTTGTAAAGAGTAAATATATTTTGATTCGTTGGAAAAAGGAATTTAACATAGTGAACAATGAATAATAGCATATCACCATCAATTTGCCGCTCCCCCCAAACTAGAATGGATTTCATGCAATGATGAAGAATGGCAACAACAATATTATACTCAAAAAACAAAGGTTTTTCGAGAAGTTATTTCAAATAAGTATCGAAGTCCTATAAAGTTTCCCAAAGCTGATAGGTAAGACAAGGATTCAAAGGTTCTCTATATAAGCAAAATTTTCTGATTTCTAAAATATTAATGAGAATCGGTGAATTCAAATCTTCGATGAAGACAACTGAAAAATAAGGCCACTTATATATCATAGAAGGGAACATTACAGATATTACCATAGTTATGCGCATATACAATCCCATATCAAATCTAAAGCAGCATAAAATTAGGACCAAGCAGCTACAGTTACCAATGTTAATCTTTAATAGCAAGCAAAGCGACTTAAAATACAAAAATCAACCAAAAACTAAGCACCTCTTGTGATCTCTTCTGGGCAGAAGGCCCTTTAGGTGTCTTGTCAACCAAAAAGGCCAATCCATCTGGTTGCTGCTAAAACAGGTTGAGTAAATAATATTGAATTAAAGAAAGGGTAAAAATTGAGCTTGCATGGTAGAGTAATGGCCACTGCATACGCCAAGAAGAAGATTATGCTAACTGCGATGAGCTAATTTAATGTTAACATTGCAAGCAAAAATAACTAAGATATATCAAGGAAAAAACTATGACCGCATTACAGACAAATGCTGCAGCAGAAATTCAGTTCCATTTTTTTTATGAACACAACAAGCAATTATAACTTATTTAATTTATTATTTTAAATACATAACAATGCACATCAAGCAGCCGAGTGCTTTTTTTATTGAGAAAGGCAGAAAATGGCACCTAGTTGTTCAAAAATTGCATTTCAAACACAAAGATCTCCTGCAGTGATGTAACAACTGCGAAATTGGCAACGAAAGAGATGAAAAATACTTGGCTAATAGAGTAAACAACAACAACAATAACAATAAAACCTTAATCCCACTGAGTGGAGTAGGCTACATGAATTCTTTTTCTCCATTGCACCCTATTTAGTGTCATATTTTCATTTAACTCTAATAAATTACGATCATTTTCTATACGATAAGCCCTTCCTAGGTACCTCTATCTTTCTTAACATAAGTTGAATCTAAACCATCCACTCTCCTAATCAATCATCAGATGGTCGATGTTTAATGTGACAAAATCATCTATGGCGACTCTCTTTAATTTTGTCCATCACTAGAGCTACACCGACCCTATCACGGATATATTCATTTCACATTTTGTCTCTGAGTGTAAAATCACTCATCCACCTAATCATTCTCATCTCAACAACACTTAATTTAGTATTATGCTTCTCTTTTAAAGGCCAACATTCAGCACCATAGAGCATTGCAGATCTGACCACCATCATATAAAATTTTCCTTTCAGTCTAAGCGGTACTTAGCAAATAGTGTAAAGTATGAAAAAAAAAAAATGACAGAAAAGGCCAAATCAAAAGATGCTCTAATTGGCTTCTCCAACCTTTTCTTCCTGTCATAGGGTTTAAGAAAGACTCGCAAAGGATGCTTAGCATGAGCATCTTTAAAGACAGATCTCTCACCCTTTTTCCTTCTACTGACCTATTATATCAAACTCTTTGTTAAGCCTGAATAAGATTAGACAAACGAAACATGATAATTCAAAAAGCATTCCATGTCCGTGTTAGATCTGAACACAGACACAATCAGATTGAGACATGAAAGTTGTATCAATTTTAGTAAATTTCCTTCAAACGTTAGATAAGAATTGGGTATCTTAGAGCCCATTTTATTTGGTTCAGTTGTTAATAGAACAATGTACTCATACTTACATTGTTCTCATGAAAAATATATTCGTTTTTTTTGTTTTATTATTTTTTGAGCAATGCAATATTTAAATCATGTCTGCTGACTGATGCTAATGTTGGCACATTGTTAGGGACTGCGCATGTAATTAATTATTGAGATGTAATTGCATGTTTGTTTTTCTTTTATCAATTCTTAAGCTTTCAACAAGAAAATTAACCCAACGCAATGCAAGGGAAATTAAAAATATTAATATTGGAATATTTTTAGAAATCAAATGTTATGTAATAACTAAAAAAGCATATATGGGTTGTGCTAGAGAATTTCCAACAATAGAGAAAAATTAAATGATAGCCTTGAGTGCACAAAGAGATAAATGTAGCAAGAGAATAAAATTTTTATGAGAAAAATCCAAAAAGAGGGAACCCACGAGGCTTAGCCCGGTCAAAATAATTCATTTTATAGTTAAATTTATATAGTTTCAGTCTTTTAAACTTGCGAAGATGACATTACAACATTATAAACACTTACAAGTTCTTCTCTCTTAGAATTTGAGGAGTCTCTGTGGAGAATCTTTAAAAATACTATTTATGGGTATTTCCCTCATTTTGATTAATTCAAAATAGTTATAATGATTACATGATGATTCTCTGATTTACAATAAAGCATTCTACAAAATGTATAATGAGTTTGTTGAAGGTGTAGACTATCCCCCTTTAGGAGAGTAGAATCTAGTGCAAGCTTGAAGTCTGAGTGTGGCAGAAAAAGTCGACAAAGAGCACACCCAAAGCTCATTGAATATGCATGATGGTCCTATAATGTTCAATGTGTTCGTAGAGGTCGGATGCACCAATATAAGGGTTAATTTCTTAAAGCTTGAAACTCGCTTGAGTGGGGAACAAAAGGATTGTCCTATGAAATATAAGGATTCATGAAATGTATGTAGGACTGGCAAATGATTTACAACCATCAGAGAACTCTTTTTTAACCAAGCATCATAATTTGTCAAATATGATATGATAGTAAGTACTAACAAGATGAGATTATGACAAGTTTCTAATGAGTGTTAGAGACTTGTGGGTTAGTTGGACCACACAAGATGATGGGTTTAAAGCGTCAAGGTTAACGAGTTTAACATCATAACGTGTGGGGGCCCCTAGCATGGTGGTGAGGTTCGCCAAATATGTGTTCTCGTGTTGGGCGTCTATAATTAGTGCCATCAAGAAGAGATTATGTCAAATTTCTATCGAGTGTTAGAGGATTGTGGGTTAGCTGGACCACACGAGATGATGGGGTTGAAGTGTCAATGTTAATGAGTTTAACATCATAACATGGTGGGGAAGCAATTACGACATGGCGGTGAGGTTTGCCAAATATGTGTTCTCGTGATGGGCATCTATAATTAGTGAGCAATTTTGGGGCAGATGAATGCGCTCTTGTTGTGATGATACTGAAAACTAAAGGAGCTAAAAATTCTCATTCAAGGACTCCTTTGTTCTGCACAACAGCTTCCAGAGACGGAGTTGGCACACATTTAGTAGTAGGATAATGCTTGTCAAGGAGGAAGAAGGTAGAGGCATGATATTTTGGTTCAGAAATTGTTTCTTAAAATGGTTGGTGTTAAAGCGGAAGGCCCCATATTGTTGCAAGCATCACGTTGGTTGACCATTAAGAAAGTATTTATAAAGCTTACAAAAGTCTGTATATTCCTCACAGATGTCAAACTGTTGCATATTATAAAAGTTTTATGACAAAAAATTTCAAGTCTTAGCTTAATAGAATATCCAATACACACACAAAAATGAGAGTGATAAACAACAATATTTTTACGTGAATAGCCCAGAAAAATGAAAGACAACGGGGTTTGGCCCATTCAAAATAGTTTACCATATAATTTATGTTCCAAATTTTACACTTCTTCTCAACTAGACAAGATCATCTTACAAAATTATGAATACTTATCATTTTATTATTACAATAAGGGTTGTCAAGCGAAAATATCAATTAAGTGATAATTATTAGGCAATAGCAATATGGAAATAACATTAAGGTAATAATAATAGCATAACAATAGTTGGATTACGATAACTGTTGATGGTGGTAGGCAAGATTACCAGTGATCGTTAGATTCTAGCTTTCTTCACAAGTGCATATTTAGCTATCAACTATGTCCCAGTCCATATAGAGAATGATTTATTTATAATTATTTAAAATCACATTTCAATAAATCTAACCAAAATTTTAGAAATGCTGCACTACACGGTCTGGTACATACTCTGTTGATTATAGACAATTCTTTATATATTTACATATCTTAATGACCTGAAAATTTTAAGTGATCTATCCCACTCCATATAGAGAATGATTTATTATCACATTTCAATAAATCTAACCAAAATTTTAGAAATGCTCCATTACACGGTCTGGTACATATTCTGTTGATTATATACAATTCTTTATATATTTACATAGTAATGATCTCAAAATTTTAAGTGATCTCAAGCTCAATAAATTTCTCTCGTTGAGCTCTTAACTCGAGTATAAGGATGTCAAATTCAGAGATCATTTGGCCTTTAAATTACTTCAAAGCTCCCAATCATACTCCAATTGCTTCATTTGAGATCATTTAGACTCGGATCAAAACACTTTGGTGTCATTAAGTTTAAATTATCGGGAGATTTAGTTTGACTATAAATTTAATAAAATTGGAGCAACAATAATTTTGTATTTGACTTTAAAAACTCTCACATCCAAAGGGCATTAAGATGTGTACTTAATCATGTGAATTTTTTGGTGGAACATCAAACATAAACAAAAATTTACACACATACCACTATCGGCCCGTTTTTTTTTAAATGATTTAAATTAAATTTAAAATATAATATTCATATATACGTGGATAATTATTATTTTGAAATATAGTATTTTAATTTTAAAACAATGATGAGACCAAACGGGTCTCACATATTTGATAGTTTAGATGACTGAGCGCAATACCACAAGTAATACACCATCCCGAGGGATAGACATACCACTTGATAGTATGCTTAACCACATAAACTAAAGAGTTTTGTGACATCCGTTTGATCTACGAAACCTTTTGTGAGGCCGACAAATTACCCTACCCAATATAAGGACTATATAGGGTTTATTTTACCTGGGTTCTTAGTTTCTAATAAAGGCAAGCCCCTATAGTTAATTACATTGTAAATGACTGAAGTCACCTAAGAAAACTTTCGATTAAGATCAGTGATTCTGTCTTCAAAATTTTCAAAGTTTAAGTTTTCATTATTGGACATGGGAAAATCAAAAGGAAATTGTAGGAACAATTATTTTAATGAATCCAAAGAAGAGAAGAGTAGGGGAAGTCATAGATCCGAGGAAAACCCCAGTGACTTCCCAGCTATCCTATTATTTGGCTTTATTTCTTTGAAATGATGTTATTTAATATTTAATCCTGTAATTCATTTTAGAATTTATGACTTATATTCGCACGATATCTGATCGTGCAAATAACCTAGAAGAATAAGAGGGTTTACACTGTACCGTACGACAATCTCGAAATCCTAAAAATATTAGGACTTATATTACACAATAAGGTTGTGCAAAACCCTAAAAGACGAGATAAAGATTTATGTTGCGCTAAGCAAACTACCTCGAAGTCCTAGGGATCGTTATTTAAAATAAAGAAAAGTTTTGCTAACGTAAAATTGTTTTGCTGTTGTAGATTGTCCCCCCGTTCGCTGCATCGCCGTTACGCTGCCCATGAGGACTTGCTTCATGCTTCACGTAGTAGCAGTTTTAAATTTAATGTTTTATATGGGAGTCTAAAAGAATAATCTGTGACGCTAAAAATTAGTGATCTTTATAACATGTTAGATACTAAGGACAGTGAAAAATATATGTATAAACTAGCCAAACAAAGAGAAAAGAAAAGTAAAAATTTAACTCAAGTAAAGTGTATTAAAAATGAAAAACAAAAAGTGCCTTTCTTAGAAAAAATATTCAATATAGGTGGGTGAGTTATTTTGATAAACTTTTTAATGAAGATCTTTGAAAGTACGATCGACCTTAGTGATTTTAATATCGTTAATAATAATAAAACTTTTCATTTTTACCGTCGCATTAGTAAAAAAGAAATTGATGAGGCCTTAAAGAAAACCAAGGGGAAAGTACGTAGGACACGATGATATCCCGATTGAAGTGTGGAAATGTTTAGGTGATTTGGGGGTTTTCGACTTACTAAACTTTTTAATATTATTTTAAAAACTAAAAAGATGTCGAGGAGTGGAGAAAGAGCATTTTGGTCCCCATTTTTAAGAATAAAGGAGATGCACAAGAGTGTGCAAATTATAGAGGAATTAAATTAATGTGTCATACTTTAAAATTATGGGAGAGGGTAATTGAACATAGGTTAAGACGTATTACGAAGGTTTCTCATAATCAATTTGGTTTTATGTCGGGCAGGTCTACCATGGAAGCTATACATTTATTGAGAGGTTTGATGGAGAAGTACAGAGATAATAAGGAGGATCTACATTTGATTTTTATTGATTTAGAAAAAGCTTACGATAAGGTTCTTAGAGATGTTCTTTGGAGAGTCCTTGAGAAGAAAGGTGTTGATATGACTTATATTCAAGTCATTAAAGATATGTATGCTAGAAGCTATTACATGTGTTCGAACCGAAGGAGGATTGACCAAATATTTTACTATTTCGTTGGTTTACATCGAGGATCGGCTTTAAGCCCATATCTTTTGCTTTATTTATGGATGGTCTTACTGGGCATTTATAAGAGAATGTACCTCGGTGTATGCTTTTTGCTGATGATATCTTCCTCGTGGATAAGACAAGAGAAAAAGACCAGGAAAAACTTGAATTATGGAGGTCTACATTGGAGTCTAAAGGTCTTCGTTTGAGTAGAAATAAAAATGAATACATGGAATGTAATTTTAGTAATAGTAGGTCTAGTGACAGAAGTACAACTTTGGGTGATCAAATTATTAAAAAGTGTGAACAATTTAGATATCTCGGGTCCATTGTTCAAAGCGATGGTGATATAGATGGGGATGTTAATAGTAGAATTCAGGTTAGTTGGTTGAAGTGGAGGAATGCGTGCGGCCTATTGTGTGATAGAAAAGTACCGCTTAGATCGAAAGGAAAATTTTATAAGATGGTGGTGAGACCTTCAATGCTCTATGGTGCTGAATATTGGCCTTTAAAAGAGAAGCATAATGTTAAGTGTTGCCGAGATGAGAATGATTAGGTGGTTGAGTGGCTTTACACTTAGAGACAAAATGCGAAATGAATATATCCGTAATAGGATTGGTGTTGCTCCAGTGACGGATAAAATTAGAGAGAGTCGCCTTAGATGGTTTGGTCACATTAAACGTCGACCACCTGATGATCCGATTAGGAGAGTAGATGTTTTAAATACAACTTATGTTAAGAAAGGCGAGTAGTGACCTAGGAAAGCTTGGGCTTATTGTATAAAAAATGATCTTAATTTATTAGAATTAAACAAAAATTTGACACTAAATAGGACGCAATGGAGAAAAAAGATTCATGTAGCCGACCCCACTTAGTGGGATTAAGGCTTTGTTGTTGTTGTTGTTGTTGTATATGTGAGTGTGCAATATTGTTAAGTTTGTGATTTACTACTGTGTCTCTCATAAACCGACTATATCCTAAAGGTTTTGTAGCTAATTAAAAGCATTTAAAAAACAACTAACTATGTTATAAGAAAGTACAGTAAAGAAAACAGTAGAATGTATACTAACAGGAAACAGTAAAATGTACAGTAAAGGAAAGCAGTAGAATATATACTAATGAAAAACAATGGAATGTGCAGTAAGAGACGGTAAAACAAAGTGCAATACAACACTATAAATATACTATAAACTTTAAGTACCTGGATTTCTTGTTATTGTTGTACCTATGAATATAACTAATCATTGCAGATAAAAATATAACAAATAAATTTAGCTAGCAGGGCAAACATATATTTATATATAAAAGACTAAATGACGAAGTAGCATATAGGAAGCCTAAAAAAACTGAAAATGACTCACAGAGACTCTAAACAAATCATAAAAAAAATGACAAATGAATAAAACAAGGCAATGTCACACATAAAAGATCGGCGGAAGATGATTTATATGTGACTTTGGGATGTCCCCAATTGCCCGGAGGATTTGAGCATAACGTTCAAGCTGAAATCCCGGAGCATTGGGTTTTCCTGTAGGTTAAGTCATTATGAGAATTTCACGATCCATTTAATTAAGGAAGGGTGAACTATCTCTCAGTGCATTCTTAATGTCCAGCGTCTTAATCAGTTTGTGAATTAGGATCGAGTGTCTAGCTTCACTATTTAAAAATTAGGTGGATAAACTCTCACCTAAGGTGTGCTTCTAAGCTCTATAAAGCCTACACTCTGGATGAGGTAGATTGGCTCTCACATAGGGTGTGCTTCTAAAATCTAGGAAGCCTACACTGCAAATTAGGTAGATTGGTTGTCACCTAAGGTGTGCTCCTAAACTCTAGGAAACCTACACCTACACTGTGGATTAGGTAGATTGGCTCTCACTTAGGGTGTGCTCCTAAATCCATGAAGCCTACATTGTGGATTAGGTATATAGGCTCTCACCTAAGGTGTGCTCCTAAACTCTAGGAAGGTTGTACTGTGACATGTGCTTGAAGTGATTTAAGATGTTCTACACTAACATAAGTGTTTTCCAACTACTCAAACATCTTTTAAGTGTTTCCCAATTAAATCAGAAATTTCTTATTTTTGACTTAACCGCTGTAAGAGAAAGGAAAACAAAACCAAATAAACAAAAAAAGATCGACCCACTTAAATAAAAAGATAGTCAAGCAATGAGAGAAACCGTAAGTTGGTCGACCCTAAAAATAACGTTTAAATTCTTTCAAAATAATGCTCAAATCAGCCCAAAATAATTGATTTGAAGCTTATCCAAAACATGTAACCAATTAACCCAAAGAAAGTGACATTTAAACATTTCTAAACCTTTCAACAAAACAATCCAAAGAAAGTGGTGGTTAAAAATCTCAAAACTACGACAAATCAACTCTAAAAAATAGCACCTAAACTTTTCAGATTTTTCATAAAGTGAAACAATAAGACTTTTCAAAACTTTGCAAATTAACATAAAAAACTTTCAGATTTCTCATAAAGAAAAGCAATAAAACTTTTCAAATATTTGCAAATTAGCATAAAACCTTTCATACTTTACTTAAAGTGAAGCAATAAAGTTTTCCAAAACTTTGCAAAATTAATATAAAAGCTTTCAGATTTCCCATAAATAGAAGCAATAAAAAGTTAGCATAAAACCTTTCAGATTTTCCTTAAAAAGATGCAATAAAACTTTCCAAACATTTGCAAATTAACATAGAACATTTCATATTTCCCTAAGAAAAGCAATAAAGTTTTCCAAAATTTTGCAAATTAACATAAAGGCTTTCAGAATTCCTATAAAGAGAACCAATAAAAAGTTAGCATGAACCTTTAAGATTTTTCTTAAAGAGAGTCAATAAAACTTTCCAAACAGTTGCAAATTAACATAAAATCGTTCATATTTCCCTAAAAAGAAGCAATAAAGCTTTTCCAAAATTTTGCAAATTAACATAAAAATTTCAGATTTCTCATAGAGAGAAGCAATAAAAAGTTAGCATGAAACCTTTCAGATTTACCTTAAAGAGAGACAATAAAACTTTCCAAACATTTGCAAATTAGCATAGAACCTTTTATATTTCTCTAAAGAGAAGCAATAAAGCATTCCAAAACTTTGCAAATTAACATACAAGCTTTCAGATTTTTGTAAAATGAACCACCAAACCTTTCACATTTTACAACATAAGCCAAAAAGAGTTTCATATTTTTGTAAAAGAGCAACTCTAGCCTTCAATTTTTGCAACATAGGCAAAGTAAAGTTTCAAATATTTTGTAAAATGAACCACCAAACCTTTCAGATTTTACAACATAAGCCAAATAAAGCTTTTGATTTTTGTAAAAGAGCAACTCTAGCCTTCAAATTTTGCAGCATAGGTAAAGTAAAGTTTCAAATCTTTTGTAAAATTAATCATCACACATTTCAAGTTTTGCAACAATAACTAAGTAAAGTTTCATATTTTTGTAAAACGAGTCACCAAATGTTTCAGATTTTTTTACAAAATAAAACTCTCATATATTTCATATTTTGTAAAATGTGCCACATGTTTCAGATTTTGCAAAATATGCCACCCAAGCATCTCAAAATTTCAAATTTTTGCAAAAAGACAACCAAGAAGTTTCAGATTTTTGCAAAATAAAACCCTCATATATTTTAGATTTTGAAAAATGTGTCATACATGTTTCAGATTTTGCAAAATGTGCCCACCTAGCATCCCAAAGTTTCATATTTTTGCAAAAAGACCACCAAGAAGTGTCAGATTTTTTGCAAAAAAGACCACAAAAAAGTTTCAGATTTTCATAAAAAGACCACCCAAACTTTAAGTTTTTATGCAAGTGAAGCATCACAACCTTTCAAAGTTTGCAAATAACATATAAGAATTTTCAGATTTTCATGAAAGTGAAGTATCACAACCTTCCAAAGTTTGCAAATAACATGTAGGCACTTTCAGATTTTCATGAAAGTGGAGTATCACAACCTTCCAAAGTTTGTAAATAACATGTATGAATTTTCATATTTTTACAAATAACATGTCACCCTTATGCCTGCTAATATCATATATGAAAGAGCTTTAGTGTTTAAAAAAAAAAATGACATTGCTAACCTAAAAGAAAAATCCACATTTTCGAGAATAGCAAAGATCATTGGCGGTTCCCTCAATTCTCACCTAAATGAGAGTTTTTGAAAGGTTATTTAAAATAACATTGATGTTTTAAGCATAGAACTGAGCCAAAATGACATTTACCTATCTTAAGATTGAGTTTTATGTTCATCCCACAATCCCTACAGGATTGTTTTGCATTTTGCGGCATATTCCCATAAGATCATCGGTTTAATGAAGATACTTTAGTCCAAACGTGAACTGCATTGGGTTTTCATTTATGAATCTTCAACCAAACAAGAGACTTTAGAGGAAATTAGGAGAGAGACTTACCTACTTGTTGATAGCCATAAGAATGAACCAAGGCCTTAATAGCACAAGTTTTGGCCAACCTAAAGCCAAAACAGCAGGCAAAAAAAGAACCAGCTGCAAGCACATGGAACGAAACCGGCAGCACTTCCCCTCCTTTTGAGCTTCAATAAATTGTCACAATTTCAACAACAAAGCACTAGCATATTCGAAACCAAGAGAGAAAAGGAAGAATGAATAATCACAGAAATCACAAAGTAAACTGGCAGCATCTCCCCCTCTCAAACAATTTTCAAAAACCCTAACCCTACCCCCAAATGGGGTTTTTTATAAGCCAAGGAGGAGGCAGAACCACCACCTACCAGCCTCAATGGTGGCCAGATCAAGTGAAGGGAGGTGGAAATACAACCTTGAGAAGGAGAAGCATCGAACACGGGGCAAGCTCGTGAGTGGAGAGTCGTTCGGTCGAGCGGGGCTCGAGGAGGCGAGCTAGCTAGGGCTTGGGCGAGGAGATCCAGCCGAGGAGGATAGAAAGAGCGGGTCTCGGTCACATGCGCTAGGGTTTGTTAGGGGCTCACGAACAGGAGAGGAGGCAAGGGCCCGGGCCGAATAAGGGAGAAATGCGGGTGATGCGTGCGTGAGTTAATTAGAGATCAAATTGGGCGTGTGTTAGGGCGGCATACCATGGGTTTTAATAAGAATTTGACCTCATTTTCGATGTTGTATTTCCACCTCCCTTCACCTGATTTGGCCACCATTGAGGCTGATAGGCGGTGGTTCTGCCTCCTCCTTGGCTTATAAAAAACCCCATTTGGAGGTAGGGTTAGGGTTGTTGAAAATTTTTTGAGAGGTGGGGTGCTGCCAGTTTGTTCTGTGATTTCTGTGATTATTCTTTCTTCCTTTTCTCTCTTGATTTCGGATCTACTAGAACTTTGTTGCTGAAATTGCGGCAAGTTGTTGAAGCTCAAAAAGAGGGGGAAGTGTTGTCGGTTTCATTCTGTGAGCTTGTAGCTGGTTCTTTTTTTTTTCCCTGCTCTTTTGGTTTTGGGTTGGCCGAAACTTGTGCAATTAAGGCATTGGTTCATTGTTGTGGCTATAAACAAGTAGGTAAGCCTCCCTCCTTCTAATTTCTTCTAAAGTCTCTTATTTGGTTGAAGATTCCTAAATGAAACCCAATGAAGTCCACATTTGGACAATCATCTTCATTAAACCGATGATCTTATGGGAATATGCCGCAAAATGCAAAACAATACTGTAGGGATTGTGGGAGGAACATAAAACTCAATCATAAGATAAGTAAATGTTATTGTGACGCGGTTCTAAGCTTAAAACATCAATGTTATTTTAAATGACCTTTCAAAAGCTCTCATTTATGTTAGAATTGAGGGCAGCGCCAATGATCTTAGCTATCGTCGGAAATGTGAATTTTTCTTTTAGGCTAGTAATGAGCCCTTTCATATGTGGCATTAGTAGGCATAAGAGTGGCATGTTATTTGCAAAAATCTGAAAATTCCTACATGTTATTTGCAAACTTTGGAAGATTGTGATGCTTTACTTTCATGAAAATTTGAAAAATGCCTACATGTTATTTGCAAACTTTGGAAGGTTGTGATGCTTACTTTCATGAAAATCTGAAAATTCTTAAATGTTATTTGCAAACTTTGGAAGGTTGTGATGCTTCACTTTCATGAAAATCTGAAAATTCATACATATTATTGGCAAAATTTGAAAGGTTGTGATACTTCACTTTCATAAAACCTGAAAGTTTGAGTTGTCTTTTTATGAAAATCTGAAACTTTCTTGTGGTCTTTTTGCAAAAAATCTGAAACTTCTTAGTGGTCTTTTTGCAACAATCTGAAACTTTTGAATGCTAAGGTGACACATTTTACAAAATCTGAAACATGTGTGGCACATTTTACAAAATTTGAAATATATGAGAGTTTTATTTTGCAAAAATCTGAAACTTCTTGGTGGTCTTTTTGCAAAAATCTGAAACTTTGGGATGCTATGGTGACATTTTACAAAAGCTGAAACATGTGGCACATTTTACAAAATCTGAAATATATGAGGACTTTATCTTGCAAAAAAATCTGAAATGTTTGGTGGCTCATTTTACAAAAATCTGAAACTTTACTTGGTGATTTTTGCAAAACTTGAAATGTGTGATTATTCATATTACAAAAGATTTGAAAAGTTATTTTGCTTGTGTTGCAAAATTTGAAAACTAGAGTTACACTTTTACAAAATTCTGAAGCTTTATTCTGTTTATGTTGCAAAATCTGAAATGTTTGGTGGTTCATTTTACAAATGGATTGAAACTTTATTTTGCCTATGTTGCAAAATTTAAAGGCTAAAGTTGCTCTTTTACAAAAATCTGAAACTTTATTTGACTTATATTGCAAAATCTGAAAGGTTTGGTGGTTCATTTTACAAAAATCTGAATCTTTTATATTAATTTGCAAAGTTTTGGAAAACTTTATTGCTTCTCTTTGGGGAAATATAAAAGGTTCTATGTTAATTTGCAAATATCAGGAAAGTTTTATTGTCTCTCTTTAAGGAAAATCTGAAAAGTTTCATGTTAACTTTTTCTTGCTTCTCTTTATGGGAAATCTGAAAATTTTTATGTTAATTTACGAAGCTTTGGAAAGCTTTATTTATTCACTTTAGAGAAATATGAAAGGTTCTATGCTAATTTGTAAATGTTTGAAAAGTTTTATTGCCTCTCTTTAAGGAAAATCTTAAAGGTTCATGCTAACTTTTTATTGATTCTCTTTATGAGAAATCTAAAAGCTTTTATATTAATTTGTAAAGTTTTGGAAAGCTTTATTATTTCTCTTTAGGAAAATATGAAAGGTTTTATGCTAATTTGCAAATGTTTGAAAATTTTTATTGTCTCTCTTTAAGGAAAATCTGAAATGTTTTATGTGAACTTTTTATTGCTTATCTTTATAGGAAATCTGAAAGCTTTTATGTTAATTTTGCAAAGTTTTAGAAAGCTTTATTGCTTCACTTTAAGGAAAATATGAAAGGTATATGCTAATTTGCAAATATTTGGAAAGTTTTATTGTTTCTCTTTATGGGAAATCTGAAAGTTTTTAATGTTAATTTGCAAAATTTTGGAAAGCCTTAGTGTTTCACTTTATAGAAAATCTGAAAAATTTAAGTGCTATTTTTTTGAGTTGATTTGCAGTAGTTTTGAGATTTTTAACCGCCACTTTTTTTGGGTTAATTGGTTACATGTTTTGGATGAGCTTCAAATCAATTTTTTGGGCTGATATGAGCATTATTTTGGAAGAATTTAAACGGTTTTTTTTAGGGACGACCCACTTACGGTTTCGCTCCTTGCTTGGCTATCTTTTTATTTAAATTGGTCAGTCTCTTTCTTTGTTTATTTGGTTTTGTTTTTCTTTTTCTTGCAACGGTTAAGTCAAAAATAGGAAATTTATTGATTTAATTGGGAAACACTTAAAAGATATTTGAGTAGTTGAAAAACACTTAGTTGATGGTAGAACATCTTAAATCACTTCAAGCACAAGTCACAGTACAACCTTCCTAGAGTTTAGGAGCACACTTTAGGTGAGAGTCTATCTACCGAATCCACTGTGTAGGCTTCCTAGATTTTAGAAGCACGCCCTAAGTGAGTGTCAATCTACTTAATCCACGGTGCAGGTGTAGATTTCCTAGAGTTTAGGAGCACACCTTATGTGAGAGCCAATCTATCTAATTCACAGTGTAGACTTCCTAAATTTTAGGAGCACATCATATGTGAGAGTCAATCTACCTAATCCAAAGTGTATGCTTCATAGAACTTAGGAGCACACCCTAGGTGAGAGTTTATCCACCAAATTTTTAAATAGTGAAGCTAGACCCTCGATCTTAATTCACAAACAAATTAAGACACTGGATATTAAGGATGCACTGAGAGGTAGTTCACGCTTCCTTAATTAAATCAATCGTGAAATTCTCATGACTTAACCTACATGAAAACCCAATGCTCCGAGATTTGAGCTTGAACATTATAGTCAAATCATTCGGATAATTACGGACATTCTCAATGTCACATATAAATCATCTTCTCTCGATCTTTTATGTGATATTATGTCTTGTTTTATTCATTTGTCTTTTTTGTATGATTTGTTTCGAGTCTCTGTGGGTCATTTTCAGTTTTCCTTATGCTTCTTATATGCTAATTCGTCATTTAGTCTTTTATACATAAATATATGTTTGTCTTGCTAACTAAATTCCTTTGCTATATTTTTATCTGCAATGATTAGTTCTATTCACAGGTATAACAATTGCAAGAAATTCAGGTACCTAAAGTTTATAATATATTTATAATATTGTACTGCACTTTATTTTATTATCTCTTACTGCACATTCCATTGTTTTTCATTAGTATACATTCTACTGCTTTTCTTTAGTGTACATTTTACTGCTTCCTGTTAGTGTACATTCTACTGTTTTCTTTACTGCACTTTCTTATAACATAGTTAGTTGTTTTTTATATGTTTTAAATTAACTACAAAACCTTTAGGATATAGTATAGTTTGGGAGAGGCACATTAGTAAATCACAAACTTAACAATATTGCACACTCACATATAAAACATTAAATTTAAAACCACTACTACGTGGAGCATGAATCAAGTCCTCGTGGGTAGCACAACGGTGATGCAGTGAATGGGAGGGACAATCTACGACGGCAAAACAATTCTACATCAGCAAAACCTTCTTTTAGTTTAAATAACGACCCTTATGACTTCAAGGTAGTTTGCTTAGCGCAACGTAAATCCTTACCTCGTCTTTTAGACTTTTGCACAACCCTGTTGTGCACTGTAAGTCCTAACACGTTTAGGATTCTGATGTTGTCGTACGGTACAGTGCAAATCCTCCTATCCTTCTAAGTTATTTGCATGATCAGATATCGTGCGACAATAAGTCCTAAATTCTAAAATAAATTACATGATTAAACATTAAATAACATCATTTCAAAGAAATAAAGCTAAATAATATGATAGTTGGGAGGTCACCGGGATTTTCCTCGGATCTGTGACTTCCCTTACTCTTCTCTTATTTGGATTCTGTGAAATTTTGAAGAATTCTCTCATTGATTCCATAGATAATTCACCTATAAATAGGCGAGTACAAGTAATAGAAAAAAGGAAAAAAATAAAGTACCTCCTATAATTACGGAATAACATAAATGCCCTAAAATTAAGGAATCACATAAATATTCTATGACTAAATATAGCAAATATTAAAATATAATTATGAGCGTAATTTCACACTCTCCCTCAAGTTGGGTTGTACAGATTGTACATGCCCAACTTTTTATTTAGCTCATCAAAGCTTGACTTGTAGGAGAGCCTTGGTGAGAATGTATATGGTTTGGTCTCTGTAAGGAGTATGGACCAATTCAATGATTCCATCGTCCACTTTCTCCGAAATGAAGTTCCGATCAATCTCAATGTGTTTCGTTCGGCCATGATGAATGTAATTCTTGCAATACCGATTGCTGCTTGATTGTCACAGAGCATCCTGATAGAATTTTCTCCCATAATTCCAAGCTCCTTGAGAAATCTTTTGATCCACATTCCTTCATAGATACCAAGTGTCAGTGCTCTGTATTCTGCTTCTGCATTACTCCGAGATACCACCGATTGCTTCTCGCTTCTCCATGTCACTAGATTGCCGCATACATAAGAGCAATACCCAGAGGTTGATCGTCGGGTGGATGTATCTCCTGCCCAATCAGCATCAGTAAAGACTTCTACCTTTTGACTATCATTGTTTTTGAATAATAATCCTTTCCCTGGAGTCATCTTTAAGTATCTTAAGATTCGGTAAAAAGCTCCCATATGTTCCTCAGTAGAACGGTTCATGAATTGAATCACTATACTTATTGAAAAACTTATGTCTGGTCTGATGTGGGATAATTAAATAAGTCTTCCAACAAGCCGCTGATATCGTCCTTTGTCGACTGATAAACTATCATTCTCCATTCTAATTTTTTTATAAGGGTCTATTGGAGTATCTATTGGTTTGCATCCAAGCATATCAGTTTCTTTCAATAGGTCCAATGTGTATTTTCTTTGAGTTACGGCTATCCACATTTTGGATCTTGCGACTTCCATCCCCAAGAAGAATTTTAAGTCTCTGAGGTCCTTGATTTCGAATTCATGGGCTAGAAACTTCTTCAGCTTTGTCAATTCTTCAGTGTGATCACCGGTGAGAATGATGTCATCAACATACACGATAAGTACAACAATCTTCTTCTCGGATCTTTTTGTGAACATTGTATGATCGACTGGCTTTGAGTATAACCTCATTTGATTATTGAATTGGTGAATCGGGCAAACCAAGCACGGGGAGATTGTTTGAGACCATATAAAGATTTTTGGAGCTTGCATACTTTGCCACTAGGGAAGGATCCTTCTAGACCAAGAGGTAAATTCATGTATACATCCTCTTCAAGATCTCCGTTAAGGAATGCATTTTTGACATCAAGTTGCATTAGCGGCCAGTCTCGGCTTATTGCAATGGAGAGTAGAATTCTAATTCGAGTTCGGCCATATCGGGGCGAATGTCTCTTAGTAGTCAATTCCATATGACTGCGTATAACCTTTTGCAACCAGTCGGGCTTTCAACCGATCTATGCTTCCTTCTGTCTTACATTTGATAGTATATAACCACCTGCATCCTACTGGTTTCGTATTCTTGGGCAAATCAGACACAATCCATGTTCCATTATTTTCTAGTGCAGCAACTTCTTCATTCACAGCTTTTCTCCATCCTGGGTGTGAGAGTGCTTCCTGAATAGAATTCGGGATCTCTATTCTGTCATTAGCAGTAACAAATGCATGATAGGGAGGAGATAACTTCTCATATGAAACAAATCGAGAGATAGGATGTTAAGTGCAAGTAACATCTGAATCATCTCTCACAGGCGGGGTAAGTTCATAATCACTAGTGTCTATAAATTCCGTACCTTAGCGAGTTTCAGAGAGGTTTGGAGCCGGATTAGATTCTTGGACAGCATGAGGAAGCGGTGTTTGGTTCTCTATTCTTTCAGCAGTTCTGTTTCGTCTTGTATAGACCCGAAGTTCCTGAGGTGCGGGATGTGTAGATGGGTTTGGAATAGGAGATGGAGGAGATTGAATAGGAGTTGGAGGAGGTTTGACAGCCGGAGAAAGACCCATGTCAATTGGTAAAGAAACACAGGGCTGTTGTTCACTGCGACTCTCCCCCTGAACGACAGACTCTTGGTAATATGACTGATGCTCAAAAAAGGTGACATCCATAGAATTATAGATCTTTTTAGTTGAAAGGCAATAACACTTGTAGCCTTTCTTATTGGCCGAATACCCTATGAAGATGCATTTGACTGATTTGGGGTCTAATTTACTGCGGTGTTGTTTGTGAATATGAACAAAGACGGAGCAACCAAATATTTTGGTAGGGACAACTAAAGGGAGGACATGAGTAGTCGGAAAGGAGCGGAGGAAGACATCAATTGGACTAAGGAAACCCATAATACGAGAGGGCATTCAGTTTATGAGATAGGCAGCAGTTAATGTTGCCTCGCCCCAATAACATTTAGGGATCGAAGTGGTAAACATGAGACAGCGGGCTACCTCCAACAAGTGACGATTTTTCCGCTCGGCAACCCCATTTTGTTGAGGAGTATCAAGACAAGTGCTAAGGTGAAGGATGCCATGGTGAGTAAGAAAAGTTCCTAGGGAAGTGTTGAAAAAATCCCGTGCATTATCTACTTTAAGAGTCTGAATTTTTGTGTCAAATTGAGTGAGTATCATTTGATAGAAGGCACAAAATATTGCTCCTACCTCGGATTTATCACGCATAAGATAGATCCAAGTCACGCGTGTGTGATCATCAATAAATGTCACGAACCATTGGGCCCCAGAAATATTTTTTTCACGAGGACCCCAGACATCACTATGGATCAGAGAAAAGAGACGAGTGGGTCTGCATGATAAACGAGGGAATGAAGTACGAGTGTGTTTGGCAAGTTGACAAAATTCGCAATTAAAAGAGGTAGGACTTTTATTAATAAATAAATGAGGAAACAGTTTCCCAAGGTACATAAAATTGGGATGACCTAAACGATAATGAAGTAACATGATTTCACTATCATTATTAACACTGGAATGAAAGACAGATGTACTAAGAGGATTTAAGCAAGACAGACTTGATACTGGAGAACAAACAGTAGGTGAAACAGAACCAACAGAGGGTTTGTTGAGAAGAAAGAGACCACTGCGCAACTCAGCACTGTCAATCATCCTCCCCGATTTCAAATCCTGAAATTCACAAACATATGGAAAGAATTTAGCAACACAATGACAATTATGAGTGAGCTTACTAATAGAGACCATATTACAATCCAAAGTAGAAACGTGAAGCACAAAAGTGAGGAATAAATCTGGAGAGATGCGGATAAAACCAAGACCAGCAACTTTGGAGGCTGATCCATCAGCAATCCGAACAGTGAGGGTCGGATTACACGGTCGGCAATCCACTAATAAGGAGATATCCCCGGTCATATGATCGGAGGCACCTGAGTCAACAATCCATGGGCGAGAAGAGGTCGAATCCAAGACGAAAGCAGATGGGGAAATACCTTGTTGGGCAACAAGGTCGGTCGCACCCGATGCCACACGAGGAGGATGGACTGGTGACAGCTGACCGAGCATCTTCTGGAGGGCATGAATCTGGTCTTCACTGAACGGGTTCGTTCCTGGAGAGGCTTCGGTGGTGATGGTGGTAGCTGCCCGAGGATCACGTTTGGACTTCCCATTAGCAGGTTTGCCATGAATCCGCCAACAAGTATCCCGAGTATGTCCAGGACGGCGGCAGTGATCACACCAAGGGCAGCCCTGGCATTGGTGGTTGTCTATAGGTGGGATGTGAGCAGCAAGGGTGGATCCGTCGATGACTGAAGTGGACGAGGAAGCACCTAACATGACCTTTTGGCGACTCTCTTCGCAGCGCACATCGGAAAAAACTTCACGAATTGTTGGGAGAGGTTTCAAACTCAAATCTGCGAGTGAGTCTGATCAAACTCAGATTTGAAGCAGAGGAGAAATTTGAAGATGCGCTTCTGTTCCACGATTTGGCGAAATATGATAGTGTGTTCGGGATACTTCCAAGGGTACACCTCGAATAGATCTAGTTGCTGCCAATATCGAGTAAGAGCATTGAAGTATTGAGTGACGGAGAGATCACCTTGACGAAAGTCATGAAGAATGGTCTCAACAGCAAAGAGTTCGGTTGTATTATCCGAACTAGAATGTCTCACGGGCAGCATCCCAGATATCTTTACCCGTGCTATACAGAAGAAATTCTCGCCAATATCAAGGGCCATCGAGTAAACAAGTCAGGCCATAACCATATTATTCTCGGATTCCAAGTCTTGTATGACGGATCTGTCGTCGCCGGAGCTGGAGCATCACCAGTGAGGTAGTCATCTTTGCCTTTGCCGCATACAAACATCATGACTGATCACGACCATCGGAGATAACTCGGCCGTGAGTTTGTGGCTGGTGATGAGGACAGAATTATTGTCTGAATTGTTGGGCAGTGGAGACCCAGCTGCGGAGGGGTGACTAGAAGTGACATCACTAGTGGAGGAGCTGCAGGCATGGTCGTACTTAGTCATTGGAGAGCAGAGAAGGCCAACGGAATGACCAGAGAAGAGGTTGCGCCGGCGATGAGTACGGCTGGAACAGGCTGTGCTCGCGGTTGTTCGATCGCCGAAGAAGAGTAGGCGATCTGCTGTGGACGATCGCGAGCGGAAGTAGACGAACGAGCAGACGTCCAAGCGGGACGGGAGACGCTTCGAGCGGGACGCAGACGACCGAGCGGGACAAGGCTTCGATCGAGGCAGAGGATCGAGCAGGAGAGGCTTCGGCTTATGGCTCTGATACCATGTGAAATTTTGAAGAATCCTCTCATTGATTCCATAGATAATTCACCTATAAATAGGTGAGTACAAATAATAGGAAAAAGGAAAGAAAAAAGTACTCCCTATAATTACAGAATAACATAAATGCCCTAAAATTAAGGGATCACGTAAATATTTTATGACTAAATATAGTAAGTATTAAAATATAATTATGAGCGTAATTCCACAGATTTCTTAAAATAATTATTCCTACTCGAGCCATTCCATCTTGATTTTCCCATGTCCAATCATGAAAACCTTAACTTTGAAAATCCTGAAGACAAAACCACTGATCTTAATCGAAAGTTTTTTTAGGTGACTTCGATCATTTAAGATGTAATTAATTATAGGGGCTTGCTTCTATAGGGAACTAATAACCCAAGTAAAATAAACTCTTTCTAATCCTTATATTAGGTAGAGGAACTTGTCGGCCTCACAAAAGGTTTCGCAGATCAAACGAATATCACAAAACTCTTTAGGTGGTTAAGCCTACTATCAAGTGGTATGTCTATCCCTCGGGATGGTGTATTACTTATGGTATTGTGCTTAGCCATCTAAACTATCAAATATGTGAGACTCATTTGGTCTCATCATTATTTTAAAATTAAAATATTATTTTTCAAAATAATAATTATCCACATATATATGAATATTATATTTACAATTTAATTTAAATCATTTAAAAAAAAACAGCCGACAACCACATAATTTTTAAGTGTTTACACATCTAGCACTAAGAATTAGATATTTCCAATTTTTTCTTCAATGCACCTGTTCAAACTATATGCGGGCAGAGAAACAGCACTTGCTTTAAGAATAAGAAAACTGATGATAGAATATTTGGGTACATCATCAGTTTGGTCTACCTTTGAATTTCTTCTTCTTGGAATAAAAGTGTTGACAAAATCAAAATGGCAATTGTAGACCTAAGAATTACAACTAATTCAAAAGAAGCTTTACATTATATCAGATTAGCACTGTGTACGATATCTTTTTTTCTTTTCCTTCTTCTTTTTTCTGAGGTTTCTTCGTGTGTTTGTGTATATAATCTCTTTCTACTTAATAAGAAAGCTCTAACACCAAGCTTTTAAATTAGAAAACAACAACCAAAATGCCTATAATCAGAACAATTACTTGCAAAGAGTTAACAACATCAACTTCCAAAAAGCCAATTAAACAAATTTCTATTAAAGTCTGACCTGGAAAGGACAAGCCACAATGCTACCAAACATATCATCCTTTAAATGTGATGCATGCATGGAGTATAAAGCATCTTTAAAACCCTGAGAAGCAAGGTAATCTTCAGTTTCCTTGCGCAAACAGTAACCTTTGTAAACACTAACTGAAGGATCGGAAACCTAATTGCATTCAAGAACACAAATTTTAGTTAAAAACATGAGCAGCACCAAGCGTCATCATCGAAACCAAATTTTAAATTAAATTGCAATTTTAAAATCGAAGTAAAAGGTAAAAGTGTCAATTAAGTGAGAAAAAATGATTGTATTCACTCCCAAATGTAATGAATATCCAAACAAAAGGATTTTAATAAAACAGCGGTTTAGATAAAACAAAGGGGCATTTACATACATAGAACACAATTCTTAAGAAATTACATATCTTACTCCAAAACTTCCATATTTATGCAGACAACACTCAAATCTTTAAATAACATAAAAATTAGTACTATTAAAACTTTATAGAAGTGAGATACCCCGTTTCATGCATAGGCTTAAAACGTTAAATTCCTATGTATGTAAATATGAAAGTTTAGGTGAGACAAATAAATACATCAGAATTGTGTGCTATGTATGTATATTTTCTTAAAACAAAATCATTATTAAACCAAAATTTTAGAACTGCATATGATAGAAAAGAAAATGGAGCACAAATAGTGTGCTGTGCTCAATAAGAAAAAAATAATCTGAACTGTCGATATAAAAAACTCGCTTGGGTGGTATCCCTAAATCAACAATGTAAAGTTTGAACTCAACGGAAAAAAAGTCAACAACATCCTTTTGAAGAATACATTATGTCCGGAACGAATGTAAAATTACATAATGAAATTTTCTTCCTGATTGTCAGCCGCATTTTTGCTTTCGAAAGATATAAAATTTATTAATTTAGTTTAATATAAAAGGTATTTGATTTTTTAAAGTAGTTTTGAAAATAGTGTATTTTTAATTTTTGAAAAATGAGACCGCCTGGATCTCATTTGTCCAGTAATTTGCAAAATCGTGTCCGTTATCACAAATGATACACATTCTCGAAAGATTAACGTATCCCGCGACGGTGGACCCAATCATACGAACTAAAGCGACTCGTGACATCCGTTTGATCTCGCGAACCTTTACGTGCGATCGACAAGTTCCCTACCTAATAGAAAGACTATGTAGGGTTTATTTTACCGGCTCAAGCTTCCTATAAGTGTGCTCTCTACGGTTAATTACATCTCAAATGACCTAGTATCACTGGAGAAACCTCGATAATGATCGGTGCGCTGTCTTCAAGAATCTCAACGTTTAGGTTTTTACGGTAAGACGTGAAAAAAACAGCGGGAGTGGCTCGAACAGAATACGTTATTTCCAGAGTCCAAAGAAAGAAAAGGTAGGGATGCCCCGTATCCGAGGCAATGCCCGACGACTTCCCAACTATCCTATGACGCGAATCTCGCATTTTGGAGACGATATTATTTAATTGTTAAGTCCTCGCCAATTTTATTATTTGGGACTTACACTCGCATAATACTCGGATTATGCAATAAATGCTAGATGAGATAGGAGGGTTTACGTCGTACCATACGACAACCTCGAACCTAAAGCCGAGTTCGAACTACGCTGCGCAACACGCCGTACGTAAGCTCTAAAGAGGAGAGTGAGGGTTTATGTCATACGGGCGAGCTACTCTCGAGTCCCATAGGTTTTTATTTAAACTAGGAAGAGTTTTGTTGAAGAAGATCTTCTGTTGCTCGATCCAAGCTCCTCGTCATGTTGTTGTAGAATGTCGACCACCTCCGCTTGTGGTTTGCTCCATGCTTCCTTGTTGTCTGCCTACTGAGTTAGCTCCACACTTCTACATGCAATGTACTCTAATGTTTAAAGCTTCAAATGATTTTCATGTGTGTTCCAATGTTTCGTGTTGCATTGATGTTTTCAATTTTGCATGCGAGGTAAAGTAATTTACTCGGTAAATAAAATTGTTGGGAAGTAAAGTGCGATAGAGTAAACGAATGAAATCGAAGTACTTAAAACGTAAATGCGTACTCCGGCATCCCTATCAGTTGCATGATTTGTATTGCAAAGCACGTATGATTTGCAATGGATTTAAATAAACTTGTCTGAAAAGTAAACGAGAGCGAGAAACCGGACACGAAAGTCGGAAAATAAAGAAAGCAAGTCGTAGAAATCGCAAACAAAACTCGTAGTCACATACGGAAGATCAAGACCGAGTATAAGACATCGGAAAAGGTGGTGGCTCGAAGCTGGATCATGTAGTTATCCGACGCTCGGATAAGAGTTACCGAATCCGACGATCTAAGGAGGCGATCCTTAACCCAATCCAAGTGATTAACCATGCGATCTTTATATATTTTATAAGAAATAAATTCTTTGATTTTCATACAAAAGATATCGTTTAAGTTTTTATGCGGAACTTCGTTAACAATGCAAAATAGATTTTTATTTTTATTTTTTTAGTATTTTGTAGAAAGTAGTATAGTCACAGTGCTAGTCACTCTAATCGTGCTGTAGACTATCGACGACCCAAGATTGTCTGGGAAACAATCTAACCAAGAGTCGGTGAATAAGTATCATCGGTCCTTTCCTCTCCCTCATGGAGGGTCCTCGAAGTAGAAATACTATTCTAATTATCCCTCGTATCCCTCATATAAGCACACATAAGCATTATTATCATCGCCTCGCCACCTGCATCTCGCACTCACACCGGTCCGATGATCCATATGTGGCGAGAACAGATGTCCCCACTTGCTGGGAGGATCCGAGCGTAATGTTCAAGCTTCAAATCCCGGTGCATTGGGTTTCATTATTGGTTAAGCCATTTTAAGGAATTTTACAGTTGATTTAATTAGGGAAGGGTGAACTAAGCCTCGGTGCATTCCCGTGTCTAGTGTCTCGAACAGTTTGTGAATTAGGATCAGGTACTTAGTTTCACTATGCATTTAAAGGTTAGGTGGATGAGCTCTCACCTAAAGTGTGCTCCTAAAATCTAGGAAGCTTATGCTGAGGATTAGGTGGATGGGCTCTCACCTAAGGGTGTGCTCCTAACTCTATGAAACCTATGCTGAGAATTAGGTGGTGGGCTCTCGCCTAGGGTGTACTCCTAACTCTAGGAGGCTCTATGCTCGTGAATTAGGTGGGTGACTCTCACCTAGCGTGTGCTCCTAAGTTCTAGAAGCACTCGCAGTGAAGGTTAAGTGGGTGAACTCTCACCTGGGGTGTGCTCCTAACTCTAGTGAAGCTCTACACTCTAACTCGTGCTTGAAGTGACTAAGAGTGATTTACCCTTCCTCAAGTTAAATCGAAATTCCATTTTTTGCGACTTAACCGTTAAAATAAAAGAAACAAAACAAAAGAAAAGAAGACCGACCCAAAATAACAACATTTAAAGCTTTCCATCAACATGTGAATCAGATGATTAAATGATGCCTAAAATCTTCATGAAATAAGCCCCAAACAACACTTTCAAGTCCAAAAACAAGTAATTTTAAAATATCCCAAACAATCATTTCAAAATGCTTTAAATAACCACAAAGAAATTCAAATGCTCAAATAACACTTTTAAAGCTCCAAAATAGTAATTTTAAAAGTCTCCAAACAACCATTTAAAAAACCCCAAACAATAATTTTAAAGCTCCAAGACAAATGTGTAAATCGAAATCGGCGTTTAAAGCTTCAAAACAGCTTAAAACGAAGAGCCGAACAATGCTATTTAGTGCTTCCAAACAAAGACTTTTAAGCCCGGGACAATGCATTTTAAAACTTCCCACCAACAAGTACAAAGAGTCAAAACAACGTAAATTAGTAGCGCAATTGTAGGCGACCAAAATAGCTTCCTTTCCTCCTTTCCCACATGCTTAACAAGTTCATAACGTAAATTATGTCTCTATTTTGTAAATTTTTGTATGCCAGAAAACCTTTTGAGTTGCCGAAGGTCAATAGTATGGCTACACCAAACATAAATCCAATAATTGCGAAGATGTGATAAAAAGCTCTATAAGAAAGCCTAGTCTCAAAAGCTTAACAACTTGAGTGATACTAGCGAAATAAGGAAGCAAGAACGCAAGTCTTATGTATTCCTCTCTGTTATTCATGGGATCAAGTTCATCTTGCACAAGGGACCTCAACAAAAGAGAAACTGTTGCTACAGGCCCAATAGCAATGTCTTATGAACTTCCTATACAGGTGTCCTGAAATTTTTCTTCATAAATAAATGTCCAGCCTTAGGTATTGGTTATATACGTACATAAGAATAGAGCTGCATATGCGAATATTCCCATGAAAAGAAAGTTTAAGAGATCTTAACGAAAAGCATCAAGGGGATTGGAGACTTGTGAACAGATAAAAAGGTGATAATAAAACAAATGGAAATAAAGGATGAGTAAAAAAAAATTCAAATCTCATAAATCTGTCCTGAATTTAGGAAATCTGCAATTTAACCGTTGATTTGAGAATCACGGAAATCATTAAATGATACGAGTTAATGCTTACCAACAAATACGGCTATCGGAGAGGATCCGGATCGCACGCGGAGAGAGGTGAGCAAGCCGGTCGCGGTCCGAGGAGGAGGCAAGCGGCCTCCGTGCGTTGCGAGAGGAGAGGTGTGCGGAGGAGGAGCTAATGTCGAGCCGGAGAGCCGAGCCGGAGACCTTCGGTGCGGGAAACGTCGAGCGAGGCGCGAGGCTTTCCGTCGAAGAGCGAGGGACGCGGGCTTTGGTTTGCAGAGAGGAGCGGAGAGAGGCGAGCGGCTACGTGCGGGGTCGAGAGGTTCCGTGCGGCGAGCGAGAACGAGCGAGGGTTTTTGTGTGCGTGAGGGCCTGCGCAGAGACGGAGGCGGGCCGAGCGGTTGTTCCGCGCGGGGGAAGGAGAAGGGGAGCGAGGGTTCGCGGTGTAGAGAGGGTTACGGTCGCACGATAGGGAAAGTAGGCGAGCGAGGGGGAGGTCGAAGGCTTCACTGCAGAGGAAGGAGGCGAACGGGTTGTCGTGCGAGAGGGGAAGAGGTATCGAGACGAGCGGGTCTTCGGCTCGCGAGAGGAGTTTCGACTCGGGAACGAGGTCGAATCCGTCTCCAAGAGAAGAGGCAAGCGCGGGGCGCACCAAATTCTATACCGCGCTCTCAAAAATGTCCGTTACAGGCATTAGGTGGGCTATCGAATGCTTTCCATCCTTGTGTTGTGTTATTAGGCAAATAATAAATTTGAATTTAATTTAATCAATGCCAAATTAATTGATTTATTTCAAATTTAAAATTTGAATTTTAAAATCGGATGAGTTGGGAAATTAACTAGGTTCGACTCGAATCCAACTTCAAATTGAACATGGGTTGAGCCTCGAACTCACGCCCCGCTAATTTAAAAAAAATGCGCATCAATTTTTGTGCTAATGGCTCGCACGCGAAACCATAGCGATATGGGTGTTCTTCCTACTAAAGTCGACATCCCGACGCATCCGTGCTGGTCCGTTTCGTCATCCGAGGTCCGGACGAGTTCGCCGACGATCGGGCCAAAAGGTGTCAAATCGTGATGTGCCGAGTGCTCGAGTCATGAAGGGTTCACCTAAGGCCGTCCGATCCCATGGGAACTCATTTTCGAGCCTCTCGCATGTTAGTCCTCAGCCTTCGCAACCGTGGAGTCGAGTGCTTGGGACTACTCGTGCGGTCCTACAAATAGGTCCGAGGCTGGTTTGAAGCTCTATGTGAGGTGGGCTCCGCTACTAGTCCGCTAGGATGGTCAATATGGAACTCCTAAAGCTAGATCCTAGTGTCGAAGCTAAGACCTCACTAAAATGAGGTCAACAAAAGGACCCCCAATAGGTGTGGTGTGCAGGACATGCACACCGTGCGTATTGGTGTTGACCGAAGCGATCAACGAGACCAAAAGAACTGTCCAAGCAACCATACTCAGAACAGACCAAACGTCGAACCGGGTTTGAGAAATGAATTTGAGTTGAGGTTCCCACTCGGGAAATCCCAGCTCAAGGAAAGACTTGAGTGTAGAATTTAAGACTTTCTGCTGGGGATTAGCAAATGTATTTTCAAATTGTAATTGCGAGTTTGAGTTTCCAAATTTGAATGTCGATTTGACTTGTTTTGTGTTCCTTTGTTGTCTTGCAGAGATTGTTATGATTGTAAGGAGTGTCGTGGTTATAAATGAAAGGATTAGAATTAAACAAATCCTAAATATGCTGAGAAAGAATAGGACTGAGCCTATCCCCAAATGTGCTGAGAGTTGAGTGATGAGTGCTGAGTGCTGAGAAAGGATCGGGATTTAACATATCCCAAATGTGCTGAGAAAGAATAGGACTGAGTCTATCCCAAATGTGCTGAGTGCTGAGAAAGGATTAGGATTGAACTTATCCCAAATGTGTTGAGTGCTGAGAAAGGATTAGGATTGAACCTATCCCAAATGTGCTGAGTGCTGAGAAAGGATTAGGATTGAACCTATCCCAAATGTGCTGAGTGCTGAGTGCTGAAAAAGGATTAGGATTGAACCTATCCCAAATGTGCTGAGAAAGAATAGGACTGAGCCTATCTCAAATGTGCTGAGTGCTGAGTGCTGAGAAAGGATTTGGATATAACCTATCCCAAATGTGATGAGTGCTGAGAAAGGATTAGGATTAAATCTATCCCAAATGTGTTGAGTGCTGAGAAAGGATTAGGATTAAACCTATCCCAAATGTGATGAGTGCTGAGAAAGGATTAGGATTGAACCTATCCCAAGTGTGTTGAGTGTTGAGTGCTGAGAAAGGATTAGGATTGAACCTATCCCAAATGTGCTGAGAAAGAATAGGACTGAGCCTATCCCAAATGTGCTGAGTGCTGAGTGCTGAGAAAGGATTAGGATATAACCTATCCCAAATGTGATGAGTGCTGAGAAAAGATTAGGATTAAACATATCCCAAATGTGCTGAGAAAGAATAGGACTGAGCCTATCCCAAATATGTCGAGTGCTGAGAAAGGATTAGGATTGAACCCATCCCAAATATGTTGAGTGCTGAGAAAGGATTAAGACTATGCTTATCTTAATTGCTGAGTGCTGAGTGCTGAGGTGTGGAAGTGCGGAGCCTACAAAGTGAGAGGAATGATAATTTGTAGAAGTTGTGAAGTGGTGGAATTTATGAAATTGTGGTGATTGTGGACAGTGATTTTGTGAAATTCACGAGAGTTTATAAGGGTGCGGAGGTGTTGTGGAACTATGCAGATTTGCAGCGACTTGGAGACTTGTGAAGTTGTAAAATTGTGGATAATTTGCAGAATTTTTTGAATGCAGAGATTTATGAAAGTTTGTGAGTGCAGAGAATTGTGAAAATTTGCGGAGATTTGTAAGTGATTTGTTGAGATTGTGAATGCAGGGATTTGCAGAGGTTTGTGAGTGCAGAGAATTGAAGAGTTGAGTGTGAAATCTTGCAGAGATTGATGCAAAATTTGTGAAACCATGAAATTTGTAAAACTTGCGAATGCAGAGATTCGAGATATTGATGTTGAATATTGTGTAAATTTTATGTGGAATTCGTGAAAATTTATGCAGTGCGGAAAAATGTCAGTAGGAAGAAATCAGACTGAGAAAGAGCATGAAGGGATTCATTTCCAACTCAATGGCTGATCGAAGAAATGTCCGTGCTAAAAGAGATGCAGTTCCAATAGAACCAGCCAAATCTCATTCACACCAGACAAAAAGGCATAGAAGAGCGCGATTCTATGTAGATAGAGCCAGCTAGCCTCTTCTGCATGGAAAAATAGAACCCAAAGTTCCTGTGGAAAGAAACTTCGTGCCGAGGAAAGTGACGCTAGTGATAGGCCAAGGAGAGTCAACCTGACCCGATCGAAATCTGAAGGTTGAAATGTTGATTTTGAATTTGATTTAATTTGTTGTGGCATCGAGTCTATTTTTATTTTTGTTGTGCTTTGATGGGGTTTATGTTTATGTTTTGTGAGTTATCTTTGGTTGCAATGTTGTTAGGATTTGGACCCAGTTCTAGACAAGTGTGGCATTGGTACTTCTAAGGACAAGGTTTTGTCTTTGAAACCCCATGCTGCACAAGTCTTCTTGAGGTGTCATCCATTGGCTGGAGGCATGTGCAAAAATAACCCACCCTTTAAGGTACTATCGGAATCGTATTCTTTCAAGTACACATAAAAATGTGCTATTTTTAAGGACATCATAGCTCGAAAGGCTTGCACTTTGTAGCTCTGTTCGTAGCAGTCGTCGCTTCTTTATCACAGATTTTGTAAAGATGTTCACAGTGTTTGAGAAATCATTTTGATACTCTTCGAATTCATGTTGGAGTAGAATCTTCTGGGCATTGAAAAATATGACTTCAGGGTAGAATTTCCATTAATTTGCTAATAATATAGGCCTTTTACCTTAATTCTTTCTTTCTGAGCCTAAGCAGATTTCAAATATTAGTTCATGTGATCAAAATATTTTTCATCTCCCAAAGATATTTCCGAGACAATTAATAGTCGACCAAAAGATATAAGATCACTTAACTCTTTCCCGAGTATAATATCTGAAGAATTTCCTTAAGAGACCTTTCAAGTTTTATTAATTCGGGGACACCAATTTTTGACTGCTCACCTCAAGCTTCTTCCCAGGGAGTCTCATTTTTTCTCCTTTTTTTTTGACGAATTACGATATCTGGTGAAGCATGATTTAAAGATTTTGAATGTCTAAATTGGGACACCAATTTTTGATTTCATGCCCACTTCAAGCTTCTTCTCAAGTGTTTTTTTTTTTACCCCCTTTTTTTTTTGCTCCTTTTATTTTTTGGGAATTACTGTATCTGGTAGAGCATAATTTAAAGATTTTGAATGTCTGAACTCCCCTAATCAACAATTCTCAAATATTTCTTAAGATAAATCTCAGGATATTATAACACATTCGAATGTCAGGACCCAGTCACTTGACAGAGAATTAAAAGTCTCGTGATATCATTAGTCAATTACTCGTATTATAATCACACTGACTTATTCTGAAATTTACTCCGGACCCAGTCCGAAATCTTTAAAGTGCAGGACCCAATCATTAGGCCATTAATTTTATATTCTCCTTGAAATCATAATTTCTATGACAATGCTGAAATTTTTATTTTGGATTACTCCTTTCTCAGGTTGTATTCATGTTAAGCCTTGAAGATTTTGTTAACCATGCTTTTCAAATATTGAACAATTATGAAAAACAACAAGTTCTTTATTTATTTTATTGCGGTGGGAGGGAAGGGACATACAAACATTGATACCATTAACATTCATTTCAAAAACAAAGTAGTACAATAGTAATCGAGAGATGTTTCATCCTTTGTCACCGCATCTGAATCAATCGAACACTAGGATCGACCGAAATTACATTGATGGAACCTTATTCGAGGTTCTTTCAAATACTCTTTCGGGATCGTTATGTTCCCATTCCTGAAGTTCTTCTCGAGTCATTCTTTCGAAACCGATACAACCCTACTATGGTGTGCCCAAGCAATCCGTGATATGGGCACATATCTTGGGTGATCCTTCTTATCGACCTCATCCGGTTTCTTCGACTCCGGCAACTCGAACTCGAGCTTCTGATCAAATTTCCGAACATCTTCCCCACTCGCCTCATCCTCGAAGGAGTAGACTTTACTCAACCGATCGGCCATGGATGGACCTTGCCCTCTATCCGTGCGGTAAGTTCGCCGCTGGCGCGCGTGATCGATGGTACCGTTGGTTGTCTTCGCCGAGACCGCTTCTACCCGAATCCGCATTAGTCGCTTGCCATTGTCAACTCGTCGCCACCATTCCAGACCTCTTATCGAATGTCTTTGCGGGCTTTGACTTATCAGCTTCCAGGAATCCGAGTTGCTTAGCCTCCTCTTGCAGGCTTGCAGCTTTACTGAGTAGCTTTTCAAAGGTTTTGATTGTAAATCTCTTAAGTAGGAAAGCTATCGGGTCATTGGATGCTCTTAAGTAAGATCTCAATCGCATCGTCGCTCCCGCAATCGTGGCTCACACTTCATACTTAGATTCCTCCACCGCGAATGTATTCCACTAGAGTTTCGTCGACTTATGTCTTTCTACTACAAGATCACCCAAGGTGATATGATCGTCGAGCTCCAAAGAAACCTCTTAACGAACATGTTCTCCGGTTCCGTGAATGATTTTATCGACCCATTCGGTAATTCCGCATACTGCAATCGAATGCGACCCCGAGAGATCCGCTCACAACCGGCGGAATAAAAGTACTTCGCTACCCCCGCGTTGCGAGCAACTTGCCGCGAAGTGTGCAACATGCCGACGGGGATTTCCGTTCCATCAAACGTTTTGAAGGTAGGTGGCACGAAGCCCTTCGGGTAGGGCACCGCATCGAATTCCTCCGGATATGGTCTACCCTTCGGAATCAACGCTCCTCCTTTGGATTGGGCTAACGCCTCCTTTACTTGTTGTTCAACTATCCGTTTGATGTCCTTTTCCGAAGTATAGTGTTCTCGTCGAATCATTCATTTCATCCGCAACATGAATGATCTCTCGGCGGTTTACTTCGGAGAGGTCGCTTTCGGAGATCGAGGTCGACTCCGAAACGAGGCTATAACGGCCGCCATCTCCTCCATCCTTTTCTCCATGCGGATGATAAGCTCATCCCTTTGTCGAATGGCTCTCTGTGGCTCATCATCGGCGTTCTCCTCGGTGGGCAAAGGAGCATCGCGCGACGACGCAGAGGCTCTAGTCTCAACCATAAGGATCTCTGCGAAATCTTCATCCATATGATATGACAAATCGTGTTCTCCATCACTGACATTTCCTCTTTGTTCTTTTGACAGTTCAGCGATATCTGTCATGAGCTTCTCTAATCTTTCCTCAATTGACTTCCCTTTAATGATCTTGGGATCGACTGAGGACTGTTGTTGTACACCTTCCATCAGCACTGGCTCTGGCGTGGCCGGAACACTAATGATTGGAGCATCGGACTTAGAATCCTTTGCGGGGAGACGTCTTTAATCTTCGTTGCGGCACCAGTCCAGCGACCTTAGGACTCCGCAACTTCTCCTTCGGAACCAAGGTCCGGAGACTAGACGTCTCTTTGGGGGCCTCGGCTCTCCTGGATAAATCGCGATCCCTAATGCGCAGTCCGGATGCAGTAACTAGTGATCTTTTGTCGGGATCTCCCCTCGTGGTGGTAAGCTGTGTCCTCGGGCCCAGGCAAGATTGGATCGGAAAAGGCTCAGGTCTCTTTATCTTTTCAACCTGACGACGAGGTGATGGCGGTAATGCAGCAGCAATCTTATGAACACTCTCTTCTCCGAGAGCGACAGACAATGGGTGAAACATGCTTCCTCCAAGGAGAGGTGCGGTCTCAGACCATCCAATTTCATCATGTTGAGGAATTTCTGTGGCCGGAACAGTCTTCAAAGCTTTTGCCTTTTTGGCTTTTAAAATCTTGCGGTTCTTATTTCTGTGTTGTGTTCTGGTGAGTTGACCGGACTTTAAGCTAGATCCAATTTCAAACACAGACAACAGCGGACCAAAGGCATCAATTGATTCTTTTTCATTAAAAATTTGTTTTCCTTTGACTGACGGTGCAGCTGGTGCGGTGATTGTGAATCCAGTAGCTGTGGCAGTGACAACCCTCTTTTCCACGAGGCTGACAGGCTTGACGGGAGCAGAAGCAGCAGTCTTAGCAAAAGTCTTCCCCCCCTTGGGCTTCCTGATTACGGGGAACTCTTGCTTGCAGTTCAAGTCAAACTTGGTAGTTGGCTCTTCTATTATTGGGGCAGCTGTCTTGAAGAAGACATAAGGCGCCTTGCCGAGAACAACTTCGACCTCGTCGAAGCCGGTTCCGAACTTGATCAACGATCTTTGGTAGCGAGCAGCCTTGTCACATGGCAGGTTTCCGTCGAACGAGAAGATCAACTTCGGTGACGACATCATCTCTGTCATTTGAAGAATTTTCAGAAGTCAGTAATGTCTCGTGCCTTGTAGTTTCAGTGGAGGTACTCGAGTCGACACACTTGTCTTACGAACCTGGGCATCCCGTGAATTTATTCATGTGAATTTTGTCTTAAACCTTTTTGTGTTTTGTTTGGAGTTTAAAGCGAGGATTGTGATGAGAAGTTTCAGTTTTAACTTGTTAAGAACAAGTCAAACTCAAAGAGGAATGAAACATAGGACCCGGTCCGACATTTGGAGGATGTCAACTTCGCATCGAACTCGCTTCAATAAACCGCTCCTAACCTACCACACCTATCGGGGGTCCACCCCACTAAACCCTAAGGATTCCTGAACCACTCTGTTTAATGGTGGTTAAACAGATGGCTCCAGAATCCAAAAAGAGTTGGCAATACTGGCTCAAGGAAGAAATGAGCACAGTATGTCAACAGAAGAACAACAGTCTGGCCCACGAGGGACATGGACACACTGCCGATGTATGAAGACAAAACCTCCTGATCAAAATGGAGAGAGGAACTAGTCCCCAGCGGAGTCGCCAGAATTTGTCGGCCGCATTTTTGCTTTCGAAAGATATAAAATTCATTGATATAGTTTAATATAAAAGGTATTTGATTTTTTAAAGTAGTTTTGAAAATAGTGTATTTTTAATTTTTGAAAAATGAGACCGCCTGAATCTCATTTGTCCAGTAATTTGCATAATCGTGTCTGTTGTCACAAATGATACATATTCTCGAAAGATTAATGTATCCTGGGACGGTAGACCCAATCATACGAACCAAAGGACTCGTGACATCCGTTTGATCTGCGAACCTTTGTGTGACCGACAAGTTCCCCTACCTAATAGAAAGACTATGTAGGGTTTATTTTACCGGGTTCCAAGTTCCCTATAGAGGCAAGCCCCTATAGTTAATTACATCTCAAATGACTGATGTCACTGGAGAAAACTCTCGATAATGATCGGTGGTTCTGTCTTCAAGAATCTCAACGTTTAGGTTTTCACGGTAAGACGTGGAAAAAAACAAGTGGGAGTGGCTCAAATAGGAACAGTTATTTCCAGGAGTCCAAAGGAAAGAAAAGGTAGGGGATGTCACAGATCTGAGGCAAGCCCCAGTGACTTCCCAACTATCCTATGGTGCGTGCCGCATTTGGAGACGATATTATTTAATTGTTAAGTCCTGCCAATTTTATTATTTGGGACTTACACTTGCATAATACCGGATTATGCAAATAGCCCGTAGAGATAGGAGGGTTTACGTCGTACCATACGACAACCTCGAAACCTAAAGCGAGTTAGAACTTACGCTGCGTAACACGGTTGCACAGAAGCCTAAAGAGGAGAGTGAGGGTTTATGTCGCGCTGGGCGAGCTACCTCGAAGTCCTATAGGTTTTTATTTAAACTAGGAAGAGTTTTGTTGAAGAAGATCTTCTTGCTGCTCGATCCAAGCTCCTCGTCATGTTGTTGTAGAATGTCGACCACCTCCGCTTGTGGTTTGCTCCATGCTCCTTCATTGTCGCCTCACGAGTTAGCTCTCCACACTTCTGCTGAGAATGTACTCTAATGTTTAAAGTTCAAATGATTTTGTCAAGTGTGTTCCAATGTTTCAGGTTGCGTTGATGTTTTCAATTTTGCATGCAGGGTAAAGTAATTTACTGGTAAATAAAATTGTTGGGAAGTAAAGTGCAGTAGAGTAAACGAATGAAATTGCAATACTTAAAATGTAAATGCGTACGCGGGCATCTCACTATCAGTTGCATGATTTGTATTGCAAGCATGTATGATTTGCAGTGGATTTAAATAAACTTGTCGGAAAAGTAAACAGAGCGAGAAAACCGGACACGAAAGTCAGAAAATAAAGAAAGCAAGTCGTAGAAATCGCAAACAAAACTCGTAGTCACATATGGAAGATCAAGACTGAGTATAAGACATTGGAAAAGGTTGGGGCTCGAAGTCGGATCATGTGCTTATCCGACCTTGGATAAGGAGTTACCGACCCGACGATCTAAGGAGGCGATCTTAACCCAATCCAAGTGACTAACCATGGATCTTTATATATTTTATAAGAAATAAATTCTTTGATTTTCATGCAAAACATATTGTTTAAGTTTTTATGCAGAACTTTGTTAACAAGCAAAATAGATTTTTATTTTATCTTTTTTTTTAGTATTTTGTAGAGTAGTATAGTCCACAGGCTAGTCACTCTAATCGTGCTAGGACTACTGACGACCTAAGATTGTCGGGGGAAACAATCTAACCAAGAGTCGGTGAATAGTATCATCGGTCCTTTCCTCTCCCTTACGGAGGTCCTCGAGGTAGGAAATATTATTCTAATTATCCCTCGTATCCCTCATATAACACACATAAAGCATTATTATCATCGCCCTCGCCACCTAGCACCTCGGACTCACACCGGTCCGATGATCCATATGTGTGCAACAAATGTCCCCATCGCTGGGAGGATCCGAGCGTAATGTTCGAGCTCAAATCCGTGCGTATGGGTTCCACTTATCTGGTTAAGCCATTTTAAGGAATTTCACGAGCTGATTTAATTAGGGAAGGGTGAACTAAGCCTCGGTGCATCCCCGTGTCTAGTGTCTCGAACGGCTTGTGAATTAGGATCGAGTACTTGGTTTCACTATGCATTTAAAGGTTAGGTGGATGAGCTCTCACCTAGGGTGTGCTCCTAAAATCTAGGAAGCTTATGCTGAGGATTAGGTGGATGGGCTCTCACCTAAGGGTGTGCTCCTAACTCTATGAAACCTATGCTGAGAATTAGGTGGTGGGCTCTCACCTAAGGGTGTGCTCCTAACTCTAGGAAGCCTATGCTGTGAATTAGGTGGGTGACTCTCACCTAAGGGTGTGCTCCTAAGTTCTAGGAAGCCTGCAGTGAAGGTTAAGTGGGTGAACTCTCACCTAGGGTGTGCTCCTAACTCTAGGAAGCCTACAGTCTAACTCGTGCTTGAAGTGACTAAGAGTGATTTACCCTTCCTCAAGTTAAATCAGAAATTCCATTTTGTGACTTAACCGTTAAAATAAAAGAAACAAAACAAAAGAAAGAAGACCGACCCAAAATAACAACATTTAAAGTTTCCATCAACATGTGAATCAGTGATTAAATGATGCCCAAAATCTTCATGAAATAAGCCCCAAACAACACTTTTGAAGTCCAAAAAAACAGTAATTTTAAAATATCCCAAACAATCATTTCAAAATGCTTTAAACAACCACAGCAAATTCAAATGCTCCAAATAACACTTTTAAAGCTCCAAAATAGTAATTTTAAAAGTCTCCAAACAACCATTTAAAAAGACCCCAAACAATAATTTTAAAGCTCCAAGACAGTGTGTAAATCAGAAATCAGCGTTTAAAGCTTCAAAACAGCTTAAAACGAAGAGCGGAACAATGCTTATTTAGTGCCTCCAACAAGCAGCTTTTAAGCCCCAGGACAATGCATTTTAAAACTTCCCACCAACAGGTACAAAGAGTCAAAACAACAGAAATTAGTAGCGCAATTGTGGGCAGCCAAAATAGCTTCCTTTCCTCCTTTCCCACGTGCTTAACAAGTTCATAACAGAAATTATGCTCTATTTTGTAAATTTTTGTATGCCAGGAAAACCTTTTGAGTTGCTGAAGGTCAATATTATGGCTACACCAAACATAAATCCAATAATTGCAGCATGTGATAAAAAGCCTATAAGAAAGCCTAGTCTCAAAAGCTTAACAACTTGAGTGATACTAGCAAATAAGGAAGCAGTAAACGCAAGTCTTATGTATTCCTCTCTGTTATTCATGGGATCAAGTTCATCTTGCACAAGGGACCTCAACAAAAGATAAACTGCTGCTACAGGCACAATAGCAATGTCTCATGAACTTCCTATACAGGTGTCCTGAAATTTTTCTTCATAAATAAATGTCCAGACTTTAGGTATTGGTTATATACGTACATAAGAATAGAGCTGCATATGCGAATATTCCCATGAAAAGAAAGTTTAAGAGATCTTAACGAAAAGCATCAAGGGGATTGGAGACTTGTGAACAGATAAAAAGGTGATAATAAAACAAATGGAAATAGAGGATGAGTAAAAAAAAATTCAAATCTCATAAATCGTCCCGAATTTAGGAAATCCGCAATTTAACCGTTGATTTGAGAATCAAGAAATCATTAAATGATACGAGTTAATGCTTACCAACAAATACAGTTATCGGAGAGGATCCAGATCGCACGCGGGGAGAGGTGAGCAGGCCAGTCGCGGTCCAGAGGAGAGGCAAGCAGCCTCCGTGCGTTGCAGAGGAGAGGTGTGCGGAGGAGGAGCTAATGTCGAACTGGAGAGCCGAGCGGGAGACCTTCGGTGCGGGAACGTCGAGCGGGCGCGAGGCTTTCCGTCGAAGAGCGGGGACGCGGGCTTTGGTTTGCGAGAGAGGAGCGGAGAGAGGCGAGCGGCTCCGTGCGGTGGTCGAGAGGTTATGTGCGGCGAGCGAGAACGAGCGAGGATTTTTTTGTGTGCGTGAGGGCTCGCGCGAGAGACGGAGGCGGGGCCGAGCGGTTGTTCCGCGCGGGGGAAGGAGAAGGGGAGCGAGGGTTCGCGGTGCGCAGAGGGTTACGGTCGCACGATAGGGAAAGTAGGCGAGCGAGGGGGAGGTCGAAGGCTTCACCTGCGGAGGAAGGAGGCGAACGGGTTCGCTGTGCGCAGAGAGGGAAGAGGTATCGAGACGAGCGGTGTCTTCGGTTCGCGAGAGAGGAGTTTCGAATTCGGGAACATGGTCGAATCCGTCTCCAAGAGAAGAGGCAAGCGTCGGGGCGCCAAATTCTATACCGCGCTCTCAAAAATGTCCGTTACGGCATTAGGCGGGCTATTGAATGCTTTCCATCCTTGTGTTGTGTTATTAGGCAAATAATAAATTTGAATTTAATTTAATCAATGCCAAATTAATTGATTTATTTCAAATTTAAAATTTGAATTTTAAAATCAGATGAGCTGGGGAAATTAGCCTAGGTTCAGCTCGAATCCAGCCCAAATTGAACATGGGTTGAGCCTGAACTCACGCCCCGCTAATTTAAAAAAAATGCGCATCAATTTTTGTGCTAATGGCTCGCACGCGGAACCATAGCAATATGGGTGTTCTTCCTAGCTAAAGTCGACATCCCGGACGCATCCGTGTGGTCCGTTTCGTCATCCGAGGTCCGGACAAGTTCGCCGACGATCGGGCCAAAAAGGTGTCAAATTGTGATGTGCCGAGTGCTCGAGTCATGAAGGGTTCACCTAAGGCCGTCTGATCCTATGGGAACTCATTTTCGAGCCTTCTGCATGTTAGTCCTTAGCCCTTGCAACCAGGAGTCGAGTGCTTGGGACTACTCATGCGAGGTCTTACAAAAATGGGTCTAGAAGTGGTTTGAAGCTCTATGTGAGGTGGGCTCCGCTACTAGTCCGCTAGGATGGTCAATATGGAACTCCTAAAGCTAGATCCTAGTGTCGAAGGTAAGACCTCACTAAAATGAGGTCAACACTGATATAAAAGAAACTAAAAATCAAGACTATAAATAAGATATTTCTTCAAAATAAAAGAAATATATGATTAAGTACATCTAAGTGCACTATCTAGATTATGCAAAATGCTTATCATGACTCAAAGAAAAAAGCAAGTGGAAAAAAAAAATAATCAAAAAGAACAATATGGGAAGAGACACTACCGAAGAGCTAACTTGAGCTTGACAGTCACTTAATCTTTTGTAGATGCCAACTATGTCACCTTTCCGAACAACATAAAAGGCATCAGATTCGTCTGCCATTTTTTGTTTAAGAAGCGCTTTTGATGAACGTGAAGTGCGTGATCTCCGAGCAGCCAAGCACTTAATAGGAAATCCAGACAAGCAAGAATCAATACCAATCACTCTAACGCCGGTATGCCATATGCTTCTTTTCCAAGTTACAGTAGATAGGCCAAAAAATGAACTCCTCACGATCACCTGCCTCATCCATGAAAATAGAGCTGCAGAAAAAAATGCACAAAATAATACTCAGATAACAAATCAATATATAAACAACTACAAATTCAGCCCGAATAATGTGTTTCTAAGACAAATGCTCCTCAGGACATTACTACTAGTGACATAATGAGCAAAAACTGGCGTTGCAGAACTAATATAATATTCGAAAAACTATTGGGTCCGTCTATATTAGAAACCTCTTGTTCAATTCCTTCTTATCAAATTCTTCTTTTGGTTGACATTTCATGAAATTTGTTAACTCAATGCACCCTCTTAATTATGGTGATCATGACTAGGGTTGTATAACAAAGGCATTAATTACTTTTGATACGGCAAAAGGTATGGGGATGACAAACTCATGCCTCATGGTTGTAAGCGGTCACTCCAAATGTGCAGGGTCTCTGTTCAAAGATAAATTGTTTAAAGGGGCATTTAAATGCATACCATCCAACTCCTATTTATTTGCTTATCTAACACCTAAACTTCAATTTTCACATACAGACCATCCAAATCTTTCATATCACATAAAAAAATCACCATTTTATCTTTTAAAAAGTGAAATGCACCTTTTCATGCATAGGAAAAGTAACATGTTTGTAAAAATTGAAGTTCAGGTGGTAGATATGTAAATACATAGGAATTGAGTGCTATGTATGTAAATCTTTCTTATTTATTTAAATGGTGAGAGGTAAAGAAAAAGAATATTGATACAGTTGATTGGACCTAGAGCCTAATGAAAACCGTTTTCAAATGAAGGATAGAAATTTGTGGGATAACTTTACACTATAACCTAAGCATTTCCAATTACCATTATACTACATAGAAGAAGTTTCTAAGAGATCAATGGAATTGACATAGAAAAAGTAAGATTTCAAAATTTTCAAAAAGAAGGAAGATATGTGAGGAGAGCATATTACAATAAATTTTCAAAGGAAACTAAGATTGTAAAACTTTTGATAAGGAACTTCTTCTCAGCCTTTGCTTCAAACTTCCAAGTTAGTTTTGGGACTCTAAACAACAAATAATGATGTGCACCCTCACCAGAGAGCACTTCAAAACTGTATAATACGATCCGAACTACAAATCGGCATGTTTTCCAGAAAAATTAGGGAAAACACAATATTTCTCCAATAAATCAAACAACTCAACAAAAATACAAAGATAAACATCTATTATTCAAGAGTTAGGCGATCTCTTCAAATTTCTACAATTTGAGAGGTACGAAAGCTATCCCAAACCCAAGACCTAAGATTCACAACTCAATCTCATGCATAACCTTACCCTTAGACATAACAAGTCAATTTATACCCAACAATAATAATAATAAAATCCTAAATTACACTTAAGCATACAAAAAACAAATTTGCCCTTAGGCTTGGCACGTAACAATACTCTATCCCACAAAACACACCTTATACTCGAGGTGAGAAAAAGTAAGTGTGTTATTCTTCCTCCCCCGCAGCTGTCTCGATTTATTCATTCTTTGTCTCCTCATCATGTGTTATGAGAACTTGTAATTTTGTATCCTTGCAAATGTGTCCTGGATAAACATCCCATCACACTAAAAGCATAACCTCATGGCTCGCTTCTCCCGAATCTCTATTTCTGTAATAAGTCATAGTAGTGCTCCCGGTCGTGGTTCATTATTCGTGTCCTGCGCAGCCTCCGTCTAGACTTCCACTGTTTAAGCTTTTGGTATCATATGGTTGCAGCAGTACCGCGTTCCATTTGAGTTGCCCATGTTGGCCTTCTTCGTCTGATTTTTGTCCTCTACCATCTGAGCTAGCTTCATCCTCAACCTCAAATCCCGCAGTCTCAATAGTTGGAGTGATACCCGCAAGTTAGGTTTTAGGCCATTCATAAAAATTTTCTCCAATCCTACTTCAGAAATCCCCCTCAACAATCTCGAGAGTTAGCTCAAATCTCTCCCCGCATTCGATGACAATCCCCTCATGAGTCGAGGCATAGAATTGTTGCGTAGGTCTCCTTCCCAAATTGCTCGGAAACGTTCCAACAAACAATCATCAAATTCCTCCCACGAATGGATAGGATATCTAGCCTCCTTCCGCTGAAATCATGCTAGAATTTTCCCTCCAAACGTAACCCTGCAGCCATGAGTTTCTCCTCCCCATTTAGCTCATTCATCGAGAAGTATCGCTCAGCCCAATATACCCACCCGTGTGCGTATTCACCCTCAAAGATCGGCATCTTCCAACCCAACTTCCTCTTCCTCTGTTGTTTCCCCGTATTAAGTGTAAACCTCCTTCCTTCGATCGTAGCCATATCCCCTCCCTTCCTTCGATCGTAACCATACCTCTTGCATAATCTCTTCTCCACATTTCGGCACAATCGCCTCCATCAGAAATGTATAATCCCACTCCTCATCGGAGCCCTGAGAAGAGGTTCGTGATGGAGGATGTTTTCCTTCTAATGTTTCTCATGTTCAATCTCTTTTTCATTTCGATTTAGCTAATGAATCTCCGATCAACCCTTGGGTAGATGTTGCAAATTGAACCATTGATAAGGTATTGGATTGCATCTCGATAAGCTTCTTTATTATCTTTCAAATGTCCCCAATGCTCTCCAATCGGTTTTCCAATCGGGAAAAAAAACTTATACTCTATGCAGGCGAACCTTTCTTCCACCCCAGATCTGACTTGATTGATCTCTTTATCTAACTTCTTCTCCCAATCATCTATTTTCTTAGTTTTCATTCTTTCCACAATTTTTCTTTTATCACCAAAAGATGTAACCACCCCTCACTAGCCTATGCCTTCCTAGCTAGCTCTAACCGCGACCGTATCACATAGACGGAGCGACTATGTCGCATTGTTTAGTCACAAAGGCGACAGGACACCAAACGGAAGATGGAGTTCTGGGTCTCTATATGTCGCTTCATTGTACCTCATCATCTTGTTGGCCTTCATCGCCGGGACAAATCATGAATGCTTTGCGAGGGCAATGCGAGCGGAGGAAAATGAAAGAAATTGCGGGTCCCTATAAGCTGCGATCCCGTCGTTTGCCTTCTTCGAGATTCCATACTCACGTCCTTGCAGCAGCCCGAACGCATGCATATCCAAACTTTCTACACGAGGATCCTTCCTCCAAGAGCCACGATCCAAAGAAATAACCTAATTTTTCCTTTCAAATTCCTAGATTGATGCTCTGATACCAACTTGATACAATCCAACCTCAAAATCAGCACGCTTTTCCAAAAAAAATTGGGCAAACACAATATTTAAAAAATAAAAAAACTCAAGAATACAAAGATAAGCACCTACAGTTCGAGAGATAGACGATCTTTTCCAATTCCTACACTTCGAGCGGTGAAAAATCTCTCCCAAACCCTATCCTGAGATTCACCACTCAATTTTATGCATGACCCTAACCCTAGACATAACAAGTATATTTATACCCAACAATAATAATAATAAAAGACTAAATTGCTCTTAGACGTATAAAAGACAAATTTACCTTTCGGCTAGGTGCCCACGTAGCACTGTAATGATCTAGAACACAAATCTGAATAAAGCTTCTCTTGAGAGAAAGCAATAATATGCATTTGTTTAATATGAGAGGCAATAATGACCCTTCACTTTTCATCACTAGTTCACATTTCTCATTTAATCCATAATTTCAATAAAGAAAGAGAAATTGTTTGAATTCATGGGTGTTTCATTGAGAATCTTACCTGTCTGTTTATACAGCAGAATTCTATTCTATAATAGGTAATTCCTTCTTTGGAAGAACTTATTTGCATGGAGATGAAAATGACCGCTAGTACAAAGTTGTAACAATATTTCAATAGATGCTCATATATGAATAAGGCAATAACTATAGCTTGCAACCTCTAGACCAGTCCCACAAATTGGAATGCAACACCTTAATTCGCTCGCCAGTTGAGAATCCCACTAACACTCATCATCAAGCAGTGAAGTACATATTATCCATACCAAATTTGGTGGTGCTATTCTGGAACACAAAGCACAAAGGTCTTTTAGTTAGAATGTTGGTAAGCTAATTATGCATCTAAAAATATGGGATATCCACTTTCTATTTTTTCATTGATGAAGAAATGATCAATTTTAATGTGAATTTGATCGATCATATGAGATTGGGTTGTGTGCAATGTTGATAATTGATTTATTACTGCAATATTATTTTATAGAATCTTCCCACATTACTCCAAGCCATTTATAATTAATTCAATCCATGATATTTTGTGCACATATTGGGGCATCAATCGAAATTTCAACTCCAGCAATACATTAATCCTTGCTACTTAGAATCATTAGATTTTCTCCCAAAAAAGTGTAATAACCAGTAGTAGATTACCTATCTATGAATCATCAAATGCAATCAATGCGTGTGTATGCCTCTAGGCTCAGTCTTCCCTTTGTTTTAGTTAAGATTCATTTTATGGGGCTGATTTGAAATAATTAAAGTTGTACATGAAGCTCGTAAATGAACTTCTTTAAGGTTATGCATGAATTGAATTATCACTTATAGCACAGGCTGTATCTAATCTTCAAATGATAAGCTTCCCAATCATGCTTTGATACCTTCCTTAGTCAACTCATGCCTCTCAAAGTTTATAACAGTAATAAATTGACATTTTTAATGGTTGCATGTCATAAAACCTATTCATTAAGATCCAAGATATATTTAGTTAGGAGATGAAAATCCAAGTCTTTATTATTCTAAAGAAATATTTGTGTCGTCACATATTTTTACTTCAAACTTTTTAGATGATTGTTTTTAATCTTCCCTTTTAATCGAAATCACCCTATTAGTATAATTATTTCATACACGTAGACTGTCAAACTTATGATTTTATTTTCATTGGATCCTTTATGAATAGAGTGTGATCTATGAAGCATAAAATTCATTATTTTCGTGGCTTCAATGAATCTCACAAAGAATACCCTTGGAGACTATTTTTGTCCGAGTCCTTCTCTAGTCCACAAGCATTATTACTGTTGACTTCATGATTATAAATATGCTTCTTCAAGATCATCATGTAAGAAACATTTTTTTTTATATCAAATGGTTATAATAGGGCTGGTTGCCAAAGAGGAAAAGTATCTAAATGCAATTTGATTTTGCAACTGGTGCAAAAGTGTTTCCATAATAAATCTCATAAATTAACCTTTTGCAATGAATGTAACTTTATACCTATTCAATGTCCCATTTGCCCTGTTCTTAACAGCATAAACTCATTTGCATCCAATAGTTTCTTACCTCTTAATAAATCTACCCCACCTCCCAGGTATGGTTTTCTTTTAGAGCTCTCATGTCATGATTTTTTTCCATTCTTTATTCTCAAGTGCTTCTTGAATAATTCTTTAAAATGTTGGAATTATTTACATCAGTAAGGAAGATAATGTATGCTGAGAAAATGTTGAGAGGAACAAATTTATCTCTTCTTGAGCAACTGGAATACAAATAACATCTTAGTTTTGAGTAAACTTATAGAAATGGTTTAGGTAGAGCATTGTTGTGATTGCTTTTTTGGAGACGCTGAAGCTATCCAAAGAGGAGGGTGTTAACCAAAACTATTAAGGTTAGTTGGGTAGATGCTCAAAGATCAAAGTTATAAAATTAGGGTAGCCTTCATTTCACAGCTTACCTTAACAACAACCTTAGTCATAGTCATAAGATAATTTACTATCAATGAAAGTAACATTGCGATAGATAAAAAAAAAAGAAAAAAAAATGTACTTCAGTGCTAAAACTTATGAGTTTTTTAGTCAAGAAGTATCTGAGGATAATGCATTTCAAAAAATTTGGATCAAGACAAATGTTTTGATAGCTTTGATGCAGTAACTCTACCAAAAGTTTCTAGCGGGAGTTGTGACAATTCAAGTCAGAAAAAAAAAATTTATTTGAGAGTTTTAATAGGTCTATTATTTTGTGATATACTAAAAGAAATGTGATTTATCAGAAAAGAGGTGATTAAGGCAGCCTACCCTATAAAATATTGAAATATTCATTTAAATGGGTAGGGCGCTAATGGCCTCAAGGAGGTAATTTTTTTTATTTTAGAAAATCTCTTTGTTGTGAAGTTTCAATGCAAGAAGGTTCTTGGACAATGCATTTTTTACGAGAAAAGAAATATGGTTTGATTAACATATCTCTTCCCATTATTAGATTATATATTTTTAATATCAGTGTTGAATTGGGAAAGAATCATTTTATAGAATATGGGAAGGACATCACTTGCATTAAATTTATGGTTCATTATGAATAACCAAGAAGTATGTGTGTAATAATCTTTGAAAAAGACAAACCATATTGGAGATACAAGATGGACATCATACATCAATATGGATCAAGGAAAGAGGCATAGGGCTTTTAAGGGCTTAAAATATAACATATGGCCATTTGACATAAATCATGCCGCAGTTTTTTTCTTTTTTATTTTATTGAATAATGCAAAAAGCATTGATTGGAATATAAAAGGATAGATAACCCATCAGAATACAATGGAGCCAAATTACTGCCCTTTTTGAAGCATTGGTGTTAGTTGAATTTGAGCCACAATTTTTGTTATCTTGTTATAATGCTTAATAATTGAGAGAATGCATTAATTGGTGGCGTGAATTGTCTTATGTTTATAGATTTAAGTCATTATCCCATCCTTTGCGTGTGACTGCATCGTTGAATTCAAAATATCTTTGGCAATAGTTATGAAAATGCACGTTTTCGTAACTTATAATGCCATTGAATTTCAAATTCATGACAAGATTGAGAAATCTTCTATGTATCAAACAATAAAAATTAAGATAATCTTCTCTCAATATGGAGACATAAATATGGACAAGCATATTAAAGATTAGAGTTCGATTTTGATTGAGATGCATTTGGTTGGTCAAGAACCTTTTATCTATAAGAAATTTTTCCTAGGTTTAGATTAAGGAATCTATCTATCCTCGTCCTATTAGCGATGGGCTATCTATTGTCTACCCAAAACTCAACTATTGTTAATGATGGGTTGGTTCCCATTTGTTGGAGCAGAGCATTGTGGTGGAAAATGCAATAAATAATGGAGATGAATCGGGGATTAGGCTTGTAGGTTGGCCATGCCAGTTGTTGGCATTATCATTTTAAATAATAATAGTATTGATAAATAGAACTTCAACTATATAAATTTTTATAGATATATTTTTCTTTTATTTCTTGTTATTCAGTTTGTGATGTGTAAGGTTTAATATGTGAGATATATTAATTTTACTTTTAATTTTATTAAAAAAATTGTGGATAGCCTAAAAATTTTAATGCATTTTTTGAGGCAAGGCACACCTCAGATTAGGGTGATAGATCGATAAATTTTTAAGACCTAAGTGTAATGAGTACTTGATTTATAATACCAAAATGAACTTTTTATAAATATGGGGTGACCATTGTGATGTGAAGGGGATTATCTCTTGTACATTAAAAAAATATCCAATCTTTCTTTATTGTCGCTTTCCCTTAACTCAAAATATTCCTCATTTTAACTCTTTCCTTAGTTGTATAATTTCACTAAAGAAAATCAACACCTAACAGAAAGAATACATATAATTAAAAATATTCAAGTAAATGTTCCTATAAGAATAAGAAAGATAATAAATTCCAATCCATGTGTTAATCCCACTAATTTATAATAAGTTCCTATAAAAAAGCATATAAATATATACAAATATTTCTTGAGAGCATACATTATTATGTATTGTATAAGAAAACATACACATGTATATTTATACATAAGTTGAGCCACTTTTAAGATGAAACGAACTAATTTTGGGTGCCATCTTTGAGGCAAAAAAAAATCAATATAGAATTGAGTTGGTTTAAAATTCAAGTGATTATCAGGAGATTTTAAAACAATGTCAATTATATCAATTTTTATGACTCTAAATAGGACACAATGGAGAAAAATGATTCATGTAGCCGACCACACGTAGTGGGATTTAGGCTTTTGTTGTTGTTGTTGTTGTTGTGGTCAATTATATCAATTTTCTATTGCACCATTACTATATAGATGAGCACTAGCTTTAGAAAAATTTAAAAATTATTAAAACTTAAACTACAGCTCTCCATCAAACTCTCAGACAACAAGGTTAGCCATGAAATTCTCTTAAAAAAATTTGACAAAGGACTTTAATTATCCAATGTCTCAAAGTTATGATTTAGACGATTTTAATAAAGCATGTTAAAGTTTCTCCATCACAATCAGGAAAGTTTCAAGGTTCATCTTTCCCGAAATTTTAAAAAAAAAATGATGGCAATGAATTTTTTTTAACAAATAAAAAATGCAGCATTTACTGTGCACATTCTCCCCTTATTTTTGTGCTTCTTGTAAGATAATAGATCTCATGTTATGGCCGTAGGCTAAATATATTTAGATCCACAATTTACCCATTTATGTAGGTTTATTCACTAAGGCACAATAACAATATTGTACAACAAGCCCAAAATATTATACAATATAAAATAGCAACCATATAATAATTGCTAATTTACACTCCAATGTTTAGTACACATATGTGCAATATTTTCAGCAAATAAGTAAGATGTTGCCTCCATTAGATTCACTCTTATGGGGAGTTTGGTGGCGTCTTTTAATACGAATTATCACCAAATATACTAAATCCAACCAAACATTAAAATAGAGGAGTTCCATCGATTTATGATTTTTTCGATTTAGCCTCTTAAATTTTGCCTTCGATTTGGCTTAAATCAAATTTTACAAAATCCAATAGTACAATGGATTTACGGGTTTACTAAATCCTACTTGCAGCCAAACACCCCCTTACTTATCAAACACAACTTATCTAACAAATAAAACAAAATGCTTGGATGTATTGCCAAACATTCGAACTATCAAAAAGGGCAGTACAAGCAAAAAAAATTTACTGGAACCATAAGCCAATAACATGGTTTTCTCATTGTAGAGGGATGATTCTTCAGAAAAATTTCCTAAATGAAGAAGCAAGCCAGACTCCACTACAAGTCTACAACCTTATGAAAGCACCAAATTCTCCATAAACAAAAACGCGATTTTCCAGAAGCAATTGAAGTGCTCTTCGTAGAAGAAAAGGCAGAGCTATAAAATCATAAATTTCAAAATCATATAAGGTTTGAATGAGAACACAAAGATGCATTCAGAATGCGCAGAGTGAAAGAAAATGGAAAGAGACCGACCTATACGCACACCTCGCAACTGCTGCTAGTGTTAGCCGCCTCCTCTCCGCACGGATGAAGGCGGCACTGAGGAAACCGCGCTGAAAGCAATACCTGTGGCCTTCGAGCACCTACCAGGTCAACCTGAACTAGCGTTCAGACCTCTAATTCCTGCTGCGGCGGTCGAGCTGATATTTAGTGGGTCAGTTGGAGCAGGGAAAAATGAGAAACCCTAAAATCCATAAAAATCCAAACTTTTCTATTGCTATATCTAACTACTAGGTTTAAAGAACACCAAAACCCTAGAAGATTTTAACTCAATGGAAAATGAAATTTTAATATTTAAAGATAGTTTTTCTATTGCATTATTCAAAAAAAAACTAAGTAATTATGTCCATTTTATGCCGACCCCACTTAGTGGGATTAAGGCTTCGTTGTTGTTGTTGTTATGTTGATATCAACCCACGGTGATTTAAAATTTGTTCGGTTCAAATTCAAATTTATTATATCTGTCACCTGATTTTTAGACGTGTTCTAAACCCAAATTGAAGGACTTAGTTCTCAACATTTGAAATTGACTCAGTGTACTTAAGCTTCAATACTTGTTCATCACATTGCTCAAAAAATTTCTTATTCTATGCATTCAATGTTAATTTTAGAGATTAGATCGTAATCAAAATATGCCAAGATTCCTACGTCTATATATCAGTGTTCACTCGCTTACCTTCGAGAGTTTAAAAAAGGCGTTTCTCGCTTAGTACGTTGGCACACAAAAGCTACATATGAACTCACATACTCTAATGAGGAGGCGAGAATAACGTGATGAATTGAATCACGTAGATGTTTCAACTCACATTTAGAGGGAAGTGTTGGAAGTAAAAGATATGAAGCTGCATGTTGCTTGTGCAGGCTTGACCTAAGAACATTGACAAGACCCATTTAAGCATGCCCTGTGGTCTCTAGTAGCAACCGCGAATCTGAACAATTGACAAAGTAACAGAGTAAAAATATCTCAAATATGAAATAATTATGTGGCTTGTCTGCAAGAGGAGACGTCCTTTCAACAAATGAGAATGAACGTAACAGTTTGACAGAGAGACAACCGAAAAATAAGAGGCATTAAATGTTCGACAGACAAGAGCATCAACCAACAAAGCACGTAGGCTAATTGCCACTTCAAACTAGAAAGGTTGCCACCACCGGCACATCACTTACCAAATACGACCACGCATACAAAGGGCCGAGCATGGAGACCATTCAGAATAAATAATACTTCGAAAAGCCGGCTAAATAAAAATACACACATAATCAGATTCATGGCTACAACACAAAGGAATATTGATATACGTGCAATCTTATAGAAGAGTTGATCGAGACAGTAAAGTTGGATGAGCTTGTGGTTGCTGATCCAAGTGCAACAAGAGTTGAGAAAGTTCATGTAGTTGACCAATATATATATGACACACGACTACTAAAAACAGTTACAAGCAGGTGTGGTTCCAGCCAACCTGGGAAGTATGAAAATTAAATCATCCCACCAATCTAGCTTCAAATGACTCGGGCAAGGTGGAGTAAAATTGACGAGTTTGTCCAAACCATTTAGCCGTCCCAACCATTGATTATTTTTATCTTGTTGACCAATATAGTGTTAAATTTTTTAGAGAAATAATGAATATGACCCTGCACAAATTTCTAAGTATAACATATTTTTATATTTAGGAGATAATTTTTAATTGAATAATCCTATATCCATACATAATTTTGTCCGTTTGAGACGGTGGTGTAGTACCGCACCGCAGTTTTATATGTTTGGGTAAACTGTTTTTTGACAGCTTTTTCGAAAAGTTGCCTCTGAAATTTACGTTTTCCCACCTGTCCTGCCTAGGAGCGGTGACAGCTTTCTAGTTACGATCTGACTTTTTCAAAAAGAATTTTTTTTTTTTAATTCCCACTGCAACTTTTTGAACAACATTTTATTTTTTAGCGGTATTACCCAAACAGACATCCATTAAACGTCATCCATAGATCAACATGAATGCTCGCAAGTATCATTATATCTGTGTAACATTCAAGCAAAATTTCCTTTATTTTTCATGCATATTTCAACCTACAATAGCCTGAAACTTAAAAATTTAAATTAAATAAGCATAATTACTAATATAACACTCAAATTTTACATATTTATAAAACTACCATTAATTTAATTTTTTTAACCACTAAATTCGTATATTTACATTTGCCACAACCAAATCTATGAAATTTTGACAAAAAAACGAAAATATAAATGGGTTATAATTCTATCGTGAAGTTTGATATTCCTATGAAAATTAAGAGAAAATGACGTGAGAGGATATTAATTTCATAAATTACAAAAACATTGTTCACATACATACCACAAAATTACTATGTATTTACATATTTACCTCAAAATTCCTATGTATTTACAAAAGGGGTGTTTACATATCTAACACCTAAATTGTGATTTATGCATTTATGACCTCAAAAGTGAGACACTTTCAAAGCATATGTAAAGGGGTACAAATATAAAGATTTAAATTTAGGGGTTGAATATGTAAATACATAAGATATTGTGGTATACATGTAAATCATTCAAACCAACTGTTCACCACTTCAAGATAAGACTGGAAGTTGTTAGGGATATATAGAGATAAGACTTCACATCATCTCAAAGGGCCAAAAAAAATAGGGAGCCCACTAAGGCATATTTCCTATATTAATGATAAGAAATAAAAAAATATTTTATTGATTATCAATAAAGATTATCAAATGTGCAATGATAATTTGAAAATAATATGCATAATCATCATTATCATCGTCGTTATTAGCTTTATTTGGGCTAGCTTCATACAACAACAACAAAACATTTATCCCACTGAGTGGGGTCGGTTACATGAATCATTTTTCTCCATTGCGTCCTATTTAGTGTCATATTGTCTTTCTAAGTCTACACCTGTCATTCTTAACATAAATCGAATCTAAAACATCTACTCTTCTAATCGGATCATCAGATGATCGACGTTTAATGTGACCAAACCATCTAAGATGACTCTATTTAATTATGTCCGTTATTGGAGCTACACCAACCCTATCACAGATATATTCATTTCACAATTTATCTCTGAGTGTAAAGCCACTCATCCACCTTAGCATTCTCATCTCGGCCACACTTAACTTAGTTTTATGCTTCTCTTTTAAAGACCAACATTCAACGCTACAGAGCATTGCAGGTCTCGCCACCATCTTCCATCACACAATAGGCACGAAGCATTCCTCCACTTCAACCAACCAACTTGAATTATACTAACATCCTCATCAATATCACCATCACTTTGAGCAACAGCGTCATAGTTCCACATTATATATATATATATATATATATATATATATATATATATATATATATATATATATATATATATTCTTTTCTTTTTTTTCATTATTTTTTTTGTCAATATTATTCACTTTACAATCTATTAACTCTAATTTTATGCAATTATTAATTATATTTAAATTTTTATGCCTTCAATCCTATTTCTAATAGAATTATTTTATAGTTTATAATTTATTGTCTTTAAATATTTATCTTGCATTTTTCTTTTTAACCATTATTAAGGTATCTAATAACTAATAAGGGTTTTCACATAGAAACCACACAATTTTTATATATTTACATATCTAACACATAAATTTACATATTTATATGCAATACAATAATATATTTAATATGGCCTAAAAAATGCCATAATTTATAAAAGTTAAATATATATTTTCATGCATAGCCTTATGACAATATGATTATAAAGTTTAAATTATAGGTGTTAGATTTTTAGATAAATTTGAATTGGGGGGTATATATATAAATTTCCCGAATTAATATTATAATATTATATGCTATTGTAAAATTAAATATATTTTTTTTATTTTTTTTTCACAAGATACTTTATCCACATCTTATATATATCATGACTCCTTTCATTTAATCTATCCCATAAAAATATTTCATTTTATTTGATGTAATTAGAAGTGTAAACGAGTTGAACACGAGCGAATTCAGGCTCAACTCATGTTCAGCTCGTTAAATCATATCATTATTCGTGTTCAGCTTGTTTATTTTTCAAACAAAAAAAGTGTGTTGCGTTCGACTCGCTTGCTTACAAGCCAAATATGAGTTGTACGAGATCAAAAAGTCGTTTTGACAATTATAATCACGCAACGGCATATGTGAATGGTTGGGCGAGATTTAACTTATTTTTTATATTAAAATATTATTTAAATATAGTTTAATATATTTTTACTTTATTTTAATTAACAATTTTAATTGATTACAAATCTTTGTTCGTGTTCAACTCAATTTTATATTGAGCAGAAAAAAAAACATTCATGTTTGACTTGTTAACTTAGCGAACGAATTGAACACGAGCTTCTTAATGAACCGAATACGAGCTGTTTGCAAACAACGAGCTGTTTTGATGGCCCTAGTTGTAATATATATATAGATAACTTATTTAATATTTTATATAAATAATCTCTAAATTTTCGTAAGGTTTTTTTTATTATTTTCCCCTCACATACATCAAATTCTGAATCTGGCAAATAAATTACAATAATTTCACACTTTTTACACCCTTTACTCAAATTTATATTTTATCGAAATAATTTTTTATTATTAACAGGATCTTTAATTTTTTATTCATATAGTTACGTATGTTCTCATAAAAGTATTATTCTGACGATTATGGCCCTTATTTTCATAATAATTACACAATGCAAATTGCAAAAATATATTTGTAAAATTATTAATTTATTTTAGAAAATCAGCTTTTGATGCTATCGAAATCCATTCTACAGAAACTGTGTGCTATTATATTATACCACATAATTCACATGTATTTACATGTCTGAACATTTAAACTTCAGTTTTTACATAAATACCATCATACGCATGTGTGAAGATTGAGAAGGTGTGTTTCAGTTCTTAAAAGTAAAAATTAGTGTATTTTTTTTTATATTTGATGCGTGCTAGAGACGGTAGAATAATAGATTATCGTTTTAGTGTTGTATGAGAATTCAACACATACTCGGGTGAAAGGGAACAACCAGTAATGACACCAGAAATTTCTATGTGGAAAAATCTTTAAAGGGAAAAAAAATAGGGCTTGCCCGATTGTAAAATTTCATTATAGGTTGATGATTATAGAAACTCTGTCTCACGGACGGGAATAGGTTACTAGATTTTTCAAGATACAACGTTCACTGACGACATCTGATTAGTGGTCGACGATGGTCGGGGTGGTCGACGGCGATCAGTGGTGGTCAATGACGGTCGGCGTGGTCGACAATCATTGGCGCGGCAACGATCGGCGGGTGTCGACCACGGTAGGCGATGGTTGACGGTGGCCAACGACAATCGATGATTATAGGGACTGTGCTGGGCTTCAGCTCCTTCTCAAAGTTTTAAGCCTCTCCCTCATGATATGTGTTGTATTCTATTTACAATGTTCTTGGTGCAATTAATGCTAGAATACGAACGATTTTGATCAGACAAATCAAAAATCTTTCTTCAATCAAATGAAGTTTGATGGACATTTGGGTGCTTCAACAATGTCAGAATTGAGTAATTTTAGCCTCGTTAGATTCGTCTCGTCGAGACACTCAATTCGATTATAGGCTTGCTTGATTCGACATTTGTTTAACCATTTATATATGCCCAAAAAACTTTCATGGGTGATTTAATGACTTGATTTGACTCAGGACGAACCAATTTTGATATCATTGCGTCTGTCTCATTGAGCCGGTCTGTTTGACTATAAGTTTGCTGAAATCGGTGCTCTTGATGACTCTTAATTCCATTTGAATGTTTCTTGCTAAAAAAATCAATCTCGAGATTCGTATTAGATGATAAAAAAATTTTGGCGGCGTCTCAATATGAACAATTTGGGCGGTATAAATGCGAAACACAAATTAAATGAAATCTAAATACATAGGAATAGGGTGGTATATATATATATGATTGCCCCCTATAAAGAATATATTTACATAAATACCACTACTTCATGATACTTGAGGCCCAAGCATCCACTACAAAATAAAAACAGCTAATATGACAAAATTAGTGCATGAATGTGATGGGAAGTGTGGCCCAAAAATCAGATAAGAAAATTAATAAAGAAATTTATTTGAAAAAATCAACTTAATATAAAATATAGTTTTCGATATATATATATATATATATATATATATATATATATATATATATATATATATATATATATATATAAATATTTCTCTCTATAAAGAATTTTTTAACTCATATAACTAATTAATTTTATTAAAATATTAAAATTGCTTTTTTCAAAAAATCTCCTCAATCCTCGTCATGCATAGTTGTCTTATTTGTTGTAACATTCATATAATCAGTTTGGGGCAGCGGTGCAGTAGCAGTGTGATACAAAACCGTAGTGATGCTCATTTAGAAAAACTGTGTTTTGATAGTTTTTTTCAAAAGCTGCCGCTGTAATAGCCACCATTGTTTTTTGCAACGTCAAACAACAGCTTCATAGCTGCTTCTTATAAGCTGTTGCTGCCCCAAACAAATCCTTAATCAATCCTACCTATTGTTCAATTTTTTTTTAATCACTAAAAAATATTATAAATATATTATAAAAATGGTTCTTAAATTCTTACCTTTACAAAAAAAAAAAATTATTATATAAACTTTATATGTCCGGTTCTATGACCCTTTTTATGAGCATTTCCCATTTGGCAACAATGGGTAATCCCAATTAATTATTTTTTTTTTGTAATTTATAATTACAAAAATCTAACTTATTTTTGAACTTATTTGATATTTTATTTGTGATTTGGTCTTCTATTTTATTTTATAAAAAACTGCCAATAAATTTCTAGGGTTCTTATTGTAATTTGCATAAAAAAAGTCCAATTTTAGAAAGAAAGATTTACATATATATCCCTATCTTCCAATGTATTTGCATATCTAAATTCTACATTTCAGTTAAAATAGTAATATTTTTCATGTGATGTGAAGGATTTGAGTGATAAAAGTATAAAAGGCAAAGTTTCGGGGTTAGATTTATAAATAGACAGGAATTGAGGGGCGTGTATGTAAATGCCCACTTTTTATTAAATGCAATTTATAAATTTAACATCATGCGCGTGTAAAAGGTCAAAGGAGAGTCTAATTCAACTCCTTTGTTTGCTAACATGAGAACTCTAAATATCTACTTATTATCTAAATTGTTTTTGTTGTTACTCTCACAAGGATGAAGCTGAACAATTCAAAGTGTATTTTTTTTTTTATTTTATTATTACATTTTTTTAATTTTTAATGGGTCGGGTTCAAACTCGAGTCAGAGGAGTCTTACGACTGACAATGCAATTGACTACCAACTCGCCACCATTGATCTTTGTGAAATATAATTAATTCTCGAAAGTGTGCTTCAGAAACGCATTGCTTCCCGCATAGCAGAAACGAGTATTTCTGTGATGGACTTACAACGTGTTTCGTGTCATTTGACGAGCTCTGTCATCTTCAAATTAAAATAAGTGGTTAATTGCGAACACACGAGTAAATGTAATATAATAGAAAAAATAATCATTAAGAATTGAAAATATTTAAATAAGATCATATTATAGGTGAATACTCAAACCCTAATCTCCATGTTAAATGGGGTCCTTGATTCATAAATTTTTCTTCGTTGCAAAAGTGGATAATTGTAATTTTCCTCTCGGCCGCACCATCTTATAGCTGAATCTTCATCATGATCTATATAGCAGATCAAGTATTCATTTTTGCGTGTGTTTGATTCTAAACTGTCATTTTGTGAACATGCCCGGAGAGTTTAAGATTGAATGAAGGAAGAAAGAGGGAAATATAATACAACAAATCAGGAGTTTCCTGTATAAATAGTCGGTAAAAGATTTTTTTATTTGTATTTTTGTCCCTTATTTATAGAGGCGTATTTTGTACAATTATCGAAAGAATAGAGCAATTATAGAAACAACTCTTTTATACAATTGATGCTCTAATTAATCGTCTGAATTTCATATTATATGAGAATTTCAATTTGAATTTTAACATAAAGGTAACTTTACAAGTCGACTTGCTTGAATTTGACCAACTAAGGTGACCAGTTGAGTGACAACCGTGCCATATGTTGGTCGGTCGAGGCCCCCAGTTGAGCGTCGATTTTATCCGCCGTGGTAAAGGTGGGTCGACCGATTAACCGAGATCAAATGACTCTCACCTGTGCCCCAATCAATCAGGACTGTCGATGTAGTCTGTCATTTGAATCTCTCATCATCGCATGTTGGTCGATTCCTGACCACGTGATTGGCAGTAGGGTGATAAAACGCCACCTGAGTCGTTAGAAAGCTTTGAGAATCGTGTTGACAGTGTATACAACATGATTATACTAAATTAATGTGTTTGTAACATTCATCGAGTCAGCATCAACAAAATGTTAGACGTGGTCACGCCAAATCATAATATTTGGCACATGTTATCACAAAAAGAATTTTCTTTATTTGAACTATAATCTCTTGACTCAGACTTAACTCACTATATATAGTTAGTCTTTCAATTCTTTAGGAAATTCTCTAAAAAGTACCTCTTTTTCTCTCTTTTTTCACATTCAACCTTGAGTCAACATTTATGTTACATTGTATTGGCAACTATGGATCCAACATATTAGATATCTCTACAAAATAGTATTAAATAACTTTAGAAAAATAAAATGGAGACTAATAATACTGACTTATAAAGTCAAAACTTTGAAAAATGAATAATTTACATATCATACCAATCCATAAATTGAGGACCTCAGGTCAGTCAAGTGCTTTGTTGACACATATACCAACCCAACAATAATTAATTTGCATGCATGCCCTTCAAGTCAGGTTTGTAATTAAGATTGAAAATGAAAGAACTAGAAATAAATCAAATATAATCACCACTTAGAACTTTAATCATGATAATTGTTTTGTTCTATTAATGTGACCTCCATAAAATTTAATAGATAATAAAATTTATACTAACTCAAGTGTTGTCGAGTTGAGAGTGATTAGGTGGATGAGCAGCTTTACACTTAGAGACAGAATGTGAAATGATTACATCCGTAATAGGGTTGTGTAACTCCATTGACAAATAAAATTAGAGAGAGTCGTCTTAGATGGTTTGGTCATATTAAACGTCGACCTTCTGATGATCCGATTAGGAGAGTAAATGCTTTAGATTCGACTTATGTTAAGAAAGACGGAGATAGACTTAGGAAGACTTTAGCTTATTGTATAAAGATTATCGTAAGTTATTAGAATTAAATGAAAATAAGACACTAAATAAATTGCAATAGAGAAAACGGATCGATATAGCCGACCCCACTTAGTAGGATTAAGGCTTTGCCGTTGTTGTAGATCCTAATTTGTATTTAATTAAGATAAATTTAATAGCATCAAATTCATTTTAAAAAAGAATATTTTTTATAGCTATGCTGCACTTATTTCAAAATAAATCTAACAATTTTAGAGCACATCTCCATCAGAACATCAGGACTCAATTTTTTTCGCAGTGATAAATATAATAATAATAATAATTAATTATACAGAGTAAGATTAAGCAGATTTAATCCCTATTATAGGATAATTAAGATGAGATAATTAGCTAATGACACAAGTGTTTGGGGGATTTTCATCTATGGGTTGGGCGTAGTAATACTGATTGGGTATGTAGGGAGGGCGCTGATAATAAGCCTGATAGGCTTTGAGCAACTCAGCCATCTGGTCTGCGTTTGGGTTATTCTTCTTGTCGCCGCCGCCGCCGCCGCCGCCCCCCCCACCGCCACCACCGCCGCCACCGCCGCCGCCGCCCTCCTTTGGTGGTGGTCCGACGGAAAAGATCTCAGCTTTCCATGACTTTCTTAGCTTTTTTACTATATCGATGGGATCAACGTCGCCCATCACCGTCATCTTCCTCTCCTTCATGTCCACGGAGATTGAATCAATCCCTGCGGTTTATGATTTTAGTTCACAGTTTTTAAAGCAGAGATAGAGAGAGAGAAAGAGAGACAAGGAGACCTGAGAGGGTAGAGACGGCTTTCAAGGCGTTGCGCTTGTCTTTGTCGTCGTGGAGATCGAGTTTCAGAACGGTTTTCTGAAAAGAAAAAAAAGAAAAAAAATTAATCAAAGATAAGAGCTTTAATAAAAATTTGATCATGAAATAATCAAAGATGTTAGAAAATGAATATAATCGAAGAGAGGGAGAGAGAGTTGATTTGTCGTAGTTGAAGTTGAGGGAAGAGGGAAAAGGAGGCTCCTTTTTTTGAAAAAAGCAGGGGAGAGACTTTGGGAAGAATATTTTATTTGATCCTAATGGAAAATTAAAGAAATAAACATCTTTAATTTACAACAAACTGAATTCCATTTCTTCATCTTCAACAAATGCACAGAGGAGAGGATTAGACACAAGAGAAGGGCTGTTTTTCTTTACCTAATAGCAGGGGAGCGTAGCAGGAAGGCAAAAATGAATCCTTTTTTGGAGCTAGAAGCAAAGAGCAAAAAAAAAACAAATCTTTGATTTAATTTGGTGGAGAACTAACCTTCATTTCTTCAAATCCAACTGCTGTTCAGGAGGAGAGAGAGAGAGGAGGGGAAGGGAGAGGGAGATGGAGAGGCGAGAGAGAGAGAGACAGAGGGAGAGAGGGAGAGACTAAGGTGGGAAGAGAGGAAAAGGCAAAGGATTTAGAAATATATGACTCGCGATGAAATCTTCTTCGGAATTCTCGAATATTAATAATTTTTTGAGGGATAATTACATAGATAGCACCTCAAAGATTCTTATTTACAAATAAAACATTTAATTTATTTATTGTAATATTGAACACATGCATTTACATATTATGAATTTTTATATTTGAGTGAGAATTTGAAAAATGGATAAAAGAGGGTGCTAGATTTGTAGTTGCAATTGTTAAATTCAAATTTATCCTGTGAGGCATGCTCATGAATCAGAGCGATAAAGATCATGAGGGAAAAAAAAGAAAGAGACAGAGAAGCGAAAAATAAAGAGCATGTCTTTTACTCTTTTTATATTTCAAAAATAAAAGGTTAAATTAAGACTGAGAGAGAGTTCTACATACATGAGAAAAATCAAGAAATAATATCATCTTTTTTACATGTCATGTGCTCCATATTTATAGAGGAAAAAAATGGACAAAGTCTAAAATTACATGTTTGCCCCTACTTTAATGGGGGTATTGCGGGTTATTATTATTATATTATTATTGTTCCGCTTTAATCTAAGAATTATAAATCTTTAACATGTCTTTTGATAGTCTCCGCTTTAATAAAAGAATTGCAGTTCTTTATGATGTATTTTTATATTTATAATTGATTTTCGGTACCCTTTAGTCCTTTATCTTTTATTTTGACCGCTACATTATCTTGAGATTCATGTAGACCATTTTTTTGTGTACATATTAAATTCTCAAATTTTCTTGCCTCTTAATAGTAACGACTGCGAAAAGAACAAGAAAATTCTAAGTAAAAAATAAGATTACATGAATCATCGATGATACTTCGTATTCGAGCTCTCTTTGCGCTCCGTTTTGACATTTTTTGCATCATCTCCCAGACTTAGAAATATTTTTCTCTAAATCAACTACTTGGTTGATGTTGTGTTGAGGTATTCACTTGCGCGATTTGGTTGTTTGTGTTGATCGGTGAGCTGACTTTTGGAGAAATCACCGGTCGCAATACAATCCAGCTCGAGTGTTAGCCATTTTCTATCATATTTGCTTTTCATTTGCGCGCCTTTAGAGGAGCATATTTTATTTGATTGCCTCGGAGGAGAGTTCTTTTTCGTTTACTCGCTCTTGGGAGGGGGGTGGGGGGTTTTTTTATTTGTTACTCTGAATGAGAGTTTTTTGTATGCTTTCCCCAGAGGGAAGTCTTTTATTTGCTTGCCCTAGAGGGATTTTTTTTTTTTGCTCGCCCTATTTGCTAACCATGGGAGGGAGTCTTTTGTTTGCTTGCACCAGAGATAATTTTCTTTCTATTACTTGCCCTAAAGGGGAGTCTTTTGTTTGTTGGCTATGGAGGGAAGCTTTTTGTTTACTCGATCCAGAGGGAAGTATTTTGTTTACTCGTCCCGGAGGAAAGTTTTTGGTTTGCTCACTCTGAATGAGATTTTTTTTTTTACTCGCACTGAAGGGGAGTACTTTATTTGCTCACCATTGAGGGTTTTCTTCGCCTGAGGGAGTCTTTTGTTTGATTGCCACGAGATGAGAGTTTTTGTTGTTAACTTCTTGTTCGCACACTCGGAACCGAGTTCCCCGAGTGTCAGTTAAACCTAAGTCAACATTAGAGAAATTTGTGTCCTTGTGGAGTAACACCCTCTTTATTTGTTGGATCAAGTGTTAGCCGCTCGGAATTGGTTGAATAGTGTGTTGGTACGAGCAATCGACTTATTTCGACCTTTTGGAGTTGGCCATCCATTTTGCGGGGATTCTAGAAACAACGTTTCCGACTCCATATATGTTGCTTCCTGAACTTCTTTACGTGTTTCTTGTTAGGAATGTCTTTGAGATGCACTTCTCCTCGTTGGTGTTGCTTTACTTCTTTGTTGATAGCATACTTCACACTCACCTTACTTTTTAGGATGTTGAATCTAAATTGATCCTGTGTGGCATGCACTATGAATCAGAGCAGTAGGGATCTTGATGGAGAAAAAGAAGAGATAGAGATGAGAAAATAAATATCATAGACTTGTCCCGTAGGTGCGAAATAGGTATCCCTAGGCTCTTTGGCCTCTTTTATATATTAAAAATAGCGATTACAATGAGAATGAGAGAGAGTTCTCCCTACATGAGAAAAGTCAAGAGATAAGAGCTTTCTATTTGTAGGAGAAAGATGGAAGAAGTCTAAAATTACATGTTTGCCCCTACTTTAATGGGAGAGTTATAAGTTATTATTATAATTTTATTAATGTCTCATTTTAATGGGAGGGTTACATATCATTATGATGTCTTTTTGTAGTACACATTTCAATAGAGGATTTACTGGTCTTTATAGTGTTTTTTTATAGTTATAGCCGATTTTTGACATTTTTTAGTCAATTATCTTTTATCTGGACTGTTAGATTGTCTTGACATTCATGCATACCACTTTTGGGTGCACACAAACGAGAGGATTTTACATACGGAGTACGTACGCAGCTTTGCGTGCGGACTTCAGTACTATGTCCTCATGTGTGTTATATTGGACTCACCTAAAAAAATATTAAAGTAAAACCACAAGGGTTAATGGAGTGAAACCGCAGATGTTATTGGGAGGGTTATTGGGGCATTGACTCCAATAATTCTGAAATAACCCTTCAATAACCCCTTAATAACCCACTAATAACCTCCGCGTTTCCACTCCAATAACCACCCCTGTAATAACCCCCACAATAGCCCCCCAATAACCTTCGTAGTTCCACTTCAATAACTCCTGCAACAACTCCATAATAAACCCAATAAATTTCACGGTTCTACTACAATAACTCCCTGCATTAACCCCCACAATAACCTCCTAATAACCCCGCCGATAACCCCTCAATAACCTCAGCGGTTTCACTTGCAATAACCTCCACGTGGCTTCATATTACTGGAAGTCTGCACGCAGAATCGCTGGCCTCGAACTCCGTATGGAAAAACTTTCCCACACAAACTCACACAAACAAATATACTAATATAAGAGAGAAATTTTCCTAATAAAATTTAAAATTAAGAATATTTCTTACCATCACATTTAAATATATTTCTTTGTTAAAAATAATTCCTCACATGTTCTAATTTAAAACTTCAATTATTTTTATTTATTGATTTATTTGTACCTAATGACTTGTATAGAAAACACATAAAAGTACAGCAGGAGTAAATTTATCTTTTTAAGAGATAAAATACAAAACTCTTTTTTGAAAGAACTTTCCAACATTTTAAGTATTTACAATTAATTTTTGTAATTTTTCGAAACAACGACGACAACTTTTTATCCCACTAAGTGGGGCCGGCTACATGAATCCAATCTCTCCATTGTGTCGTATTAAGCGTCATATTTTCATATAATTGTAATGGACTAAGTCTTTAATATAATATGCCCATGTGTTCTTGGGTCTACTCCTGCCTTTCTTAACACAAGTCGAATCAGAAACATCTACTCTCCTAAAATGATCATCAGATGGTCGATGTTTATTGTGACCAAATCATCTAAGACGACTTCTCTCTGATCTTATCCGCCACTAGAGCTAAACCAACCCTATCACATCTATAATCATTTCTCATTTTGTCTATAAGTGTCAAGCCACTCATGCACCTAACCATTCTGTGCCATAGAGCACTGCAGGTCTCACCATCACCTCGTAAAATTTTCCTTTCTGTCCAAGCGGTACCATCCTATCACACAACCGGCCCGATTCATTCCCCTACTTCAACTTTAGTTCTACTAATAGCATCCTCATCTATATCACTATCACTTTGAAAAGGAAATTTTGAGATATGATTTGACCCACTTCATACAAATCCTTTCAAAAACAAAATTAAATTTATTTGGGTCTTTTACATTTTACCACACAATTCTTATAGATTTACATATCTAACCCCCTAAATCATTATATTTATATACAAGCTATAACAATGTTAACCTCACATAAAAAAAATACTATTATTAACTTTTTAAAATTTTAATGCACTTTTCATTCATGCATAGGTTTATAACATCAATGTGTTATAAATATAAATATCAAATTTTATGTGTTAAATGTATAAATACATAAGAATTGTGTGGTGTTCATGTACAATAAATGTATCCAAGACTATAGTTTGGAGGCATGATGAGAATTAGAAAGTAAAATGTTTTGGTATAATTTTAATATTTATCTTCCTTATCTTTGTAGTCTCCATATTACTTTCCATTTCATACATATGTAAAATAATCTATCATACATGTGCGCATTTTGTGGCATGTTGGTAGAGCAGTCGGGTAGCCGGTCGTAATCCCCTCAGGTCATGGGTTCAAATACCCAGTGGCACAATGCTGCCCTAAGCCAGACGGTACTTGAATTCTTGGACACCGCGTCAGCCTCCAGATCTAACGGGAGTTAGCGCTTAGGGGCAGTCGGCGGTTCCGCCTGTCGACCATTGCTTTCAAATAATAATAATAATCTATCATATATATCAATCTTGATGAATGTATCATTTTTTCTTATAAAATATATTTTGCATATTGAAAATATGTCTTGATTTTTATATTATGATTGATCTCATGCTTTATGTGTTTTGTTATCATGCTATTAATTTAGGGTGCGTTTGGGAGCGGTTTATCCGTTGCGGTGGCGTTTTGAAAACGTCGCGTCACGCGCTCTGAAGCTGCGTTTGCACGAACTTATCCGAAAACACGATTGATTTTTTACACTAAACGCGGAACGTAAGTAGAACCCCGCGGTCGACGTTTTCAAATAAGCAACTTATCAGAAGCTACCCCAAACACACCCTTAATGTAATCCATATCATATCTACTAATAATAATATCGATGAAACCTTTAGCTCACATCTGTTGAAGGATTCGAAAGATGCACACATGATAATAAAACGTCATAAAAACAAGATTTAATTTGGAAAAGCTCGGGCAGGGAGAAAAATCAATCGGAGCCACGTCACATCGAGAATGCACTATGAAGAAAATGAGAATAGTATGATTTACAACACATTGAAAACTCTACATTTTTTAAACTTAAGAACATACGTTCTCTGCTACGCACAAGAGATAATCAAAATTGACACGTTCCAATCAACAAAATCAAAACTTCAAATAAAGCACAGCTCAAATCCTGTTAGTAGCAACGGGGCACTGTGATAGTGGTGTTGGGGCGCTTCAATGGGCGTTGAAGCGCCTATTTCCGAGCATTTGCAGTGTCTTGTTTTCTGGTAAGAACCTCAATTGGTGTTTGAATTTGTAATATGCATTTATGTTGATTTTTTGTGAAATTTTAAATCATGATTGTGTAAAATGCTCTTGATCGGATCTAGCGGCTACGAGTGAAGCACATGTCATCAATCATAATAAATGAAGAAATCCTGAGGAAAGGGCCTAGCCAGTCCATCAACTAGAGGCCGAACAACCAAATGGACTGACGGATCAAAGCTCAAACATCGATCGATCGATCGACTCGAGGAACAGTCGAACCAGAAAGCCGAATAACATCAAAACAGCTAAACGAGCAAAAGGTGACCCAAAAATCGATCGAGTAAGTAATCAATCAGTTCACGTAACTCAATCGAGACAAATTTCTCATATATTATGTAGGAGAGAACATAGATATGAATTTAGGACAAATCTACTCTCATACAGCCAAAAAATTATTAATTTTGTTTTTATTGATACTCCATAGTCTTCTTGTTGGCTTGTTATAATCATAGAAATTATATGCTTCAAGATTTGTGCAGTGGATAATCAGATCAGCAATGGCACGCCTAAAAAACATGATTTAAATTTATCATAAGATTATGACATTTAATTTTATTATGAAAATTAATTTAATGGGGACATAGACAAGAATATAATTTTATTATATAAGAAGTACTTTGGAGCAATTTTTTATGTGTTGGGTGTCAATCATCCAATATTATTTAAAAAGACCAAATGAGTCAAGCACAAAATATCACCACAAGATATGGCTAATTATGACAAATTTGTTAGCACCATATTAATTTGTCCTTATTTTTTATGGTTGGATGATCATGACACGTGTGGTCGAGTCATGTGCATCGAGATTATGACATTTTCGTTCATAAAAAATTATTATAAATATTACGTCAACACTATCACGCCCCTAACATCGAAATTTACGATGTAATATTTAGATTGATTGGAGCATTGCTAACATCCATCACGTTGCATCATCAACATGTGATCATAATCAACCACATAATTAACCTATGGGTAGTATCTAGTATTTACTAGTCACATTTGGATCTTGGGAAGACACAAATTTTATTATTAATTATTTTTAATTCGAGCAAATAAGAGCAAAACACAATCGAATAAAGATATGTTCGTGTTCAGCTTATTTATAATCGAAGCTCAAAATAATTGTCCATGTTTGACTTGATTGCTTAACGAAAGAATCAAATACGAGCAACTTAAGAATCAAACAAAAGCTGTTCGTGGAAAACAAATTATTTTTAACAACCTTTCCCTACATCACAACTATCACCATGCCAGAACTACGAAGGAGCCTCTACTTGAACATTAACTATTATCAAGTAACTATGGTTGCTTAAGATGTAATTAACTATAAGGACTCTATAGAAAGAAGTGAACGCCAAAACATGTACAATAACCTGAAGCTCTGATTATGATAATTCCTTTCATAAGGTCTTCTTCGTGGGTGTGTCTCCAAGACATCCTCAGTTGATTATAGTGGTTGAACCTAACTTTTGATAATTCTTCATTCTTTTTGCAACAAATACGTTTAAAGTTTAAGCACAATTCAAACCATATACTCCTTATTTTCTAACTAGAATCCTCAAAACATCAATCTCAATAGACACAACTTCAATGTGCTATACAGAGAGAGAGAGAGAGAGAGAGAGAGAGAGAGAGAGAGAGAGAGAGAGAGAGAGAGAGAGAGAGAGAGAGAGAGAGAGAGAGAGAGAGAGAGAGAGAGAGAGAGAGAGAGAGAGAGAGAGAGTGAGTGATTGTTTAAAAAATATCATCATAGTAAGTCTAACACCACAAAATTAATGAAGAGAGAGAGAGAGAGAGAGAGAGAGAGAGAGAGAGAGAGAGAGAGAGAGAGAGATTGTTTATAAAATATTATCATAGTAAGCCTAACACCACAACATTAATGAATAATATAATTCTCAAACAAGGTGACACATATGAAGACCCCATATATTAGTCAACTTTATTCAAAATATTCTAAACAAAACATAGACTAAAGCCCAAACACATGTGACATCAATATCCCCTAAATAAAACCAGACTTCATTGCCACATAATCAACTTGTAGTTTTTTTCTTTAGTTCTTTCTGCTGCTGCTTACCTCAGCTTTAATTAGAAGAGGTAATTAAAATCTAAACAACTATATTAAGATAGCAATTTACATCATATTATTAGTTCAGATAAGCACAAGGAATAGTTAACTACAAATTCTAATTTTTAGAGTATCTCCATCTACCCCTCTTCTACCAACTAATTAATAATGATTGTTAGCAATAAAGTTTCATCCAATATTCCATCACATATTTAATATAAATTGTGTTTTTTTCTCTTTTAAAATATGTTTATTTTATATGCATGTGTTATATATATATATATATATATATATATATATATGTTGCTTGTTGTCAATCGTGAGTCTACGAGGTCGTGAGTTCGATCCTCGCTGCAAGTGCGTCTGTCTGCAGACCGTAGCTGTGAGATCGAGTGGTTAGACAGCGTGAGGCTTGGTTAGAGAGCTACATATCTTAACCTTCGACCAATCTTTATATATATATATACGTTTATTTTTAACATTAAAAATATTTTTTTATTTTGAATTAAAATATAAATTAAAGAATATACTAAGCATCCATATAGAGAGAGAAGACTTGAAGAATAAGTCACGAAGTAAACCATAAACTCCAAAACCTCGACTTCACATCTGCATCTCAAGTCTATTAACTTTCAGTTTCCCATCCACATCATTGGGTCCCTATATCACAAGCCATAGATCTCAAGAATATACCAGCATTGTTGTAGCTCCATGTAGGACCGGCGGCTTAACTGAGCCAAGAAGACCGTTGAGGTCCCTCGGGCTCAACTCGATGAGAGGCTCGTGATTTGAGTTTGATAGGCTGCTAAGCCAAGCTTGAGCTAGCCCCGACTCGACTTGCAAGCTAATGAGCTAGCTCATTTAAAAACATATCAATATAAAGGTATATTTACATATATATCACCAAAGTCCTATGTATTTTCATATCTAACACTTAAGCTTTACTTTTCGACATTCATATCATCCAAATCTTTAATATCACATAAAGTTTTTGGGCGGCACTTCACCACCATCGAATATACCATCCAAAAACTTTGCAACCTTCTCCATACACATTCATTCGTCTTCCTCCATCTCTCTTTTTCGACCTCATAGTTAATGAAATCATCAACTTGCGCGGAGCCATTTTCCTTGACGTCTATCTGATCGTTGTCAACGACAACAAGTATGGACGCATTAGATTGAAAAGATACTGAAAATTTGAGACACGACCATGAGAATGGGATCATTGAGGAGGGCGAAGGTTGCCAAGTCCTAGTATCCTTTGGAAGCCATGATGGAACTTTGTTCCTTATATAGAACGGATAAATTTTAAAATCCCTAAAAATTTGTGGTGATTTTAAGGAATGTCATCTACAAAGTTATATAGAAAATATAGTGAGAATTACATAGATATGACATGATTCTTAATGCATCCACATACCTAACACCTAAATTTTGTTATTTGCATATGTAATACTCAAATATCTAACATCATATAGAACATGCTATTAATATTAACTATTTGGGTGAAATGCATATTTTCATTCATATAGTTGTTATATGATTTACAATATTATTAACAATTATTTAGGTGAATGTACTCTGATCATAGGACACACGGACATGAGATGCGGGTTGCCGGCTGCGATCGCAAAATTTACGCCGCTGGTTTGTAACACGATCTACTGAAACGTGAATCAAAAACTCAGTTCCGAAAGCAGACAGAAAATCCGAAACAAATGTACACTAATTCTATATAAGAAAAAAAAAACTACTTTTAATTTCATTCCTATAATAACAACTAATTATTATAGGAATAATAATTAGTTATATTCTTAATGTAGTTTTTCAAGACATTTATAGGAAATTTTGCTACAGATGGTATGTGGGTTATTCACATTTAATCTTATGGTGCTAATATATCAAAGTGACATTAATACTTTACCTGACTAATAAATTAAATGGATAGCTCACTATCTGAGATGAAGATGTTGGGTAATGTGGAGCCCGGTCCACCGCAATTTAATTAATCATTGTTAATTAGCTTCACAATTAAGAATTCCACCTACTCGCTCACCTACTCACATCCCACATACTGCTCACATACCTCTCTCCACATCCCACCTATCGCTCTCCCTAGTTTCTATAAACAGCATTTTTTTGCTCAAAGATGAAGCCAGTCAAGCGCTAAGCTAAGTCCTCTAGAGAGAGAGAGAGAGAGAGAGAGAGAGAGAGAGAGAGAGAGAGAGAGAGAGAGAGAGAGAGAGAAGATAAGAAAATAGATATTTTCTTGTAAACGTCAAGGTGTTCGACGATGTAATTACTCGAAGTAATAAATTCTCCTCAGTTCAGTGGACGTATACGAATTCTCTGAACCGCGTAAATATGTGTGTCGCTTTGGTGTTTTTTCTGCGTGTAATTTTTCTCATTCAATTATTCGATTCATTGTCATCGTTTTTCACAACAGAAGACATTAGCGGCAACAATAGTATTATAAAAGCAAGAGTGGTGTCCTGCTAATTACAAAAATATGTCTAGATTTAGGGAGGTTCATTCAGAGAGCATACAATACACTCATGACTTCTCTCAATGAACCTCCCTAAATCTAGACATATTTTTGTAGTTAGCAGAGCACTACTCTTGCTTTTATAATACTATAGTCGCCATTAATGTCTTTATCTCAGATAGTATGCTATCCATTTAATTTATTACAATAAATCACAAATTAAATAGTCAGGCAAAGTATTAATGTCGCTTTGATATATTAGCACCATAAAATTAAATGTTAATTACAAACTACAAAATTATGTCTAGATTTAGGAAGGTTTATTTGAGAGATCATACAATACAGACATTAATCTTGCTTCCTAAATCAAGACATAATTTTCTAGTCTTGCTTTTATGATCTCTCAAATAAACCTTCCTAAATCTAGACATAGTTTTGTAATTAGTAGAGCACTAATCTTGCTTTTATAATACTATAGTTGCCAATAATGTCGTCATCTTGGATAATGAGCTATCCATTTAATTTATTACAGTAACCCACAAATTAAATAGTTGGGTAAAGCATTAATGTCACTTTGATACAATAGCACCATAAAATTAAATGTGAATAACTCACATACCATCTGCAGCAATATTTTCTTTGATTTGCCATGTTAATAACCTAAACCTGATTGTAAGCCTCTTGCCATCATTTTATCTAATTTTGTTATTTGTGATGTTAGCTATTTTAGTTTGCTAGGAGGATTTATTAGGAAAAATAGTTAGTGATGAGTAGAAGAAAAATTAGAAGAATTTGTTAGAGGTCATGTTAGGTAGTCTGTCAAAACGGTTCGTTGTTCACGAACAACTCGTGTTTCGGCTCGTTAAGCAGACTTGTGTTTGATTCGTTCGCCAAGTTAACAAGCCGAACGCAATCATTTTTTTTGTGTTTGATATATAAATGAGTCAAATATGAACAAAGATTTGTTCATTGTGTCCGGCTCTTTTTGGTTCAAAATTCTACTCATCAATTATATATACTTGTTGAGCCTTGCTTGAAAGATCTCACCAGCCTAACTCAAGTAAGATTCCCCGGTCAATTTTAAGGAGAACTCACCGGTTGAATTCAAAGGGATTCATCAGTTAGACTATGTAGATTCACCAGTCGAACTCAACAAGTATGATTTACCAATCTTATAAAGAACTTAATCAAATTTAACATTTGACTATTTGGAACGTGACGTTTGTTAGGGATAGTTTTTTTAATTGTTATGCATTTTAAACCATCATCAAGATTCTATTTGAGGAACTACTTGCTACTTTTAAAAATTTCTATTGTTAGAATTTATTTTTTTCTAACTGACCTATTAAAAGAAAGTTGTATATTTTGAAAGAAAAAAAGATTTTAAGTCTCGATGTTTAAATATAAGATTTATTTGAGCTTGAATGTGACTTTTATATCCTCAAATTCTCATTTTTCATTTTTTGTTCATTTCATAACCCTCTCTTTTGTTAAATGTTAAGTTAAATTCTTGCATAACAGAACAACAACAAGTTGTATTCCACTAAGTGGGGTTGGCTATATGAATCCTCATTCTCAATTGTGCATATTTTTATTTAATTCTAATAAATTAAGATCATTTTTATACAATATGCCTAGGTCTACCTCCGTCTTTCTTAACATAAGTCGAATCTAAAACATCTACTCTTCTAAGATCATCAGATGATCGAAGTTTAATGTGACTAAACCATCTAAGACTATTCTCTTTAATTTTGTCTCCCATAGAAGTTGCACCAACCTTATCATGGATATATTCATTTCACATTTTATCTCCATGTGTAAAGCAACTCATCCACCTAAAACATTCTCATCTCGGCCTAAGCATTCTCATCTCGGCGGCACTTAATTTTATGCTTCTCTAAGCATTGCAGGTCTCACTACCATCCAAGTTTAAAGCAATCACCTTATAAAATTTTCCTTTCAATATAAGTGGTACTTACTTTTCCATCGCACAATAGGCCCGAAACATTCATCCACTTCAACCAACCAACTTGAATTCTACTAATAACATCCCCATCTATAAATTCTTGCATAGCACAGATAAATAAATGAGGATTCGACATTTTTTACATGAAAAAAAATTATTCAACAAATAAATTAAAAAAATATATATTATTTAAAAAACATTATTATAGTGAGCCTAATAACACATTATTCATCAATAATCTAATTCTCAAACAAGGTGACACATATGAAGGCCAATATATTAATCAATTCTATTCCCAAACACATGTGATAGCAATACCCCAAAATAAAATCTGACTTCATTGCCACATAATCAACTAGTAGTTTTTCTTTAGTTCTTCCTGCTGCTTACCTCAGCTTTAATTAAAAGTTGTAATTAAATTCTAAAAAGTAATTTGATATACAAAATCTACCCTTCTTCTACCAACTAATTAGTAATAATTGTTAGCAATAAAGTGCCATCCAATATTCCATCACATATTTGATATCAATTGCGTTTTCTTTTTTTTAAAATATGCTTTTCTAATGTCCGTGCAAGTTGGTGTGTGTGTCTATATATATATATATATAAAAGGAAATCGATATTTGACAGTGAGTCAAATATGAATTTCTCATGTGCATTCTCGCCCTATGATGAGAGCCGCGTCATTTGCTTATAATTCGAGAGTCCTCACGTCACGGTGGGATCGAACATCTGACGTAAGGGGACTTTTAGTGACCCCGCTACCAACAGACCAAGGTATGCGGCATAAGATACATGTGTGGTGTGTGTGTATTGAAAAAACTGGTCGGAGGTTATGATAAGAGCCCTCAACACACCTCATGTGTCTAACCACTTAATCTAACAGTGTAAGATAGATGCACTTAAGCAGGCTCGAACCCGAGACCTCGGTGACTCACAACCGACAACGCAACTATCAACCAAAGTAGATCATAGTGAGCGGCACTCGTGTGTGTATGTGTGAGCGCGCTTGCCCGTGCATTAAAGAAAACCACACAATATAACCTTCAAATATGTTTAATAAATAAATTGGTTTATTTTTAACATTACAAATATATTTTAATTTGAATTAAAATATAAATAAAACAATATACAAGCCTAAAATATAAACTAAAAGCGATCCCAAAACGCCCCTCAATGAGGCTGAAAACTCAGGAGAAATTTATTTTTATTTTTATGTTTTTTTTTTTTTTTAATATTTTTATTTGAAGTAGAATGAGTTTAACATATTAAAATAAATCAATTTACTTTTAGAAGCACAAAAAAATAAATTTTTAATATTTTTAATATTTTTCTAAAATAAGTAGATCTATTTTCAAAAAATAAAAATAAACAAAGCGTACTGAAAATATGTAAATAAAATATTTTTCAAAACAAAAACAAAATAAAAATAAAATTGATTCTAAACTGCCCCCTTAGTTTATAAATCATGAAAATAAAAGGGATAAAATATTCATTTTAAAATAATAATAATAATAATAATAATAATAATAAATGGCTAGAGAAAGAGACTTGAAGAAATAAAGAGGAGCACACAGAATAAGTCACCAAGTAAACCCTAAACTCCAAAACCTATTGACTTCACATCTCCATCTCTAAGTCTATTAAGTTTCAGTTTCCCATCCACATCATTGGATCTCTATATCACAAGCCATAGATCTCATAATATACCAGCACTGTTGTAGCTCCGGATAGGACCAACGGCGTAACTGAGCAAAGAAGACCGGTTAGGTCCCTCGGGCTCAACTCAATGAGAGGCTCGTGAGTTGAGTTCGATAAGCTGCCAAATCAAGCTTAAACTAGTTCCGACTCGACTTGTAAGCTAATGTGCTGGCTCATTTAAAAACATATCAATATAACTATATAGTGCTGGAGTTTACATTGGGCTCATATTCAATCTAATACTAATAAGTTATTATTCATGCCTAGATACTGATCCAGCCAAGCTACATTGCACAACAAAATGAGTAAAATAAAGGGTTTTATTAGGTTTAATTAGATTAATATAAGCATTTATACATAATTACATATATGTTAATTTGCTTACCTCAAACAACCCCCAACAAATTTTCTGTTTTTTTTCTAAAACATTCAGCCTACATTATTGCTACACTCCTCGGCTAAGCTATGGATTACAGGAAATTGGAAAAGACTGTAAGGAACAATTCATAGATTAATTAAAATTATTCATAAGGAAATAAATATATAAACAAATGTAAGGTTTTCCCATACTTTACACCCTAAAAATCACCCTTATTGTTTTGTTTTCCTTCCCTATTTGCCTACCTAAACCAAGAACTGCTCTCTGCTTCGCACCTTGAAACCCCTCCAATTCACTTGGGATTGCCAAGCTCTTGCTTAGGAGAAAATATTCCGTCCCGACACCACACGTCCGGACGGCCAACCACCGGCCGTTGCGTGTACAGCAACACTGGCGGGAGGTGGTTGGCCGTCCAGACGTGCGGACGTCCGGACAGAATATTTTTCCCTTACTTAGGCAATTCAGGTGAAGGAATAGTGGGGCCTCAAAAGGCAATGAAAGGGGTGGCTCGAGTTAATAGTTTGCATTAACTACTTACATTTATTTTTAATCAAAACCATCCATCTCAATCCAACATTGCATGCTACCCCTAGTAGAAAACATCAAATTCAAGAATTCGCTTAAGTTTTTCAATATAAGATAAATCTCAGCATCTCAATTTCTTCATGTGGGATCATCGGTATCATACGTATACGAAATATATTGTGAATATCTAACATATCAACCAACAATGCTAGCCTACAAGCAATGTATCAAGCATCTCAATGGTTTCAAAGAACCCTACATACCTCGAAATCAACTTGTTTCCTTAGCCAAATGTAGTTGTTCCTTTTATAAGCTTGACTTCCAAGAATATAAAATCACCAACCTTGAATTCCACCATTTAGTGTCTTGGGTCATAATATTTTTGTTAACCATCCTGAGCGGTTTTCAATTTGTCTTTGATTAATCGGATTTTTTTCTACAGCTTCATCATGTAATTTTGGACCCAATAATCGTCCTTCTCCCACTTCGACCCACTTAACAAAATCTTGCACTTATTGACAATATAATGTTTCACAAAGAGACATTTTTATATTGGATTAATGATTGTTGTTGAATGCAAATTCAATAATTGAAATGTGGCATTCCCACTGTCTCCAAAATCCATAATGTATAGCCTAAGAAATTTTCCAACACTTGAATCCTCTCTGACTCCCCCATCAATTTGTGGATGAATATTGTACTAAGATGTAGCTATATGCACAAAATTTTATGAATGTCTTCTCACATCTGAATGTGAATTTTACATCTCTGTAAAAAATAATTATCTTTGGAGTACCGTGCAGTCTAATAATTTCCTCAGCATATAACATGATCAATTTATCAACTGAATCTATCTGCATGATTGACACAAAAAAGGTTGACTTAATCAATCGATCATGATTGACACAAAAAAGGTTGACTTAATCAATCGATCAATGATTGTCCAAATACTATCATGGTCATGTCTGGATTTGGAAAATCACATAATAATATTCATTGAAATTTTTTCCCATTTTGACTCACCAACAACATCAACAACACAACAGGCCTTTATCCCACTAAATGGGGTCGGCTACATGAATCATTTTTCTCAATTGCGTCCTATTGAGTATCATATTTTCATTTAATTCCAATAAATTAAGATCATTTTTTATACACTATACTTAAGCCTTTCTAGGTCTGCCTCCGACTTTCTTAACATAAATCGAATCTAAAACATCCATTCTCCTAATTGAATCATCAGATGGTCAACGTTTGATGTGACAAAACCATCTAAAACGACTCTCTAATTTTTTCCACCGCTAAAACTTTATGACCTGAAAAACTTAACACTTATAAACATACTTGCAACATCATCTATTTCATACATGGCCACCAAAACATCAATTTTAAATATTTGCACATCTTAGTGTTACATGGTTGAATGAATAATATAACCTGCATGATAAGGTTCCTGCAAAATTTTTCATCTCCGATCTAGATCAATAGGCACCCACAACTACAACTTCGTAATAAAATCTCCATCTAGAATAATTTTGTCTGTTTTTTATTGCACCTGCTCAACAAATTTCTAATATTCTCTACTATTTTTATGAGTTATTTTAATTATTTTAGTTAACCTTGATTGCACTATCATTTAATGCAAGCACCCAATATTACCAAATCCCCCTTATTTCTAACTGCAAGACATCCAATTCTTTAATCAATTTTAACTCTTGATTAATTATCCATCTTGGGCTTGCAACTCTAAGCATCAACTACCTTTTTTGCTCTACTAAAACAACAATGTATATTCAAGTCATGATTTTTAATGAACTTAGGTCATCTTCACCGTCTCAGATTCAACCCTTCTTATGTGAATACTATTTTAAACTCTCATGATCGGTAAAAAGATTCATATTTCACTCCATATAAATAGTCATCAAATCTTCAAAGTAAAGATAATGATTATCAAACCTGGATGATGTGTAAGATAATTTTACTTATGAGTCTTCAACTATCTAGACAAATATGTTATTTTCCTTCTATTTGCATTAAATTACATCCTAAACCTTTCAAAATTGCATTATTATTCTTGACGAGATGGCTAACAGTACTATTGTTGTCAAATATTTTTTCAATTCTTAAAAATTGTGCTCACATACCTTTATAGATTCAAATTTGACATCATTTCTCATTAACTTGGACGATGACATAGCGATCTTTAAGAATCATTTAACAGATCTCATGTATATCACTATAAGCCCAAAAAACTGTAAACCTTTATAAAATTATTGGGTATAGGTCATTCTACTATTCCTTTCACCTTATGAGAATCCACTAAATTTCCTTGATCGCTTATGATATATCTCCAAAATGCAATGCTCCATAATCAAAATTTATATTTTTACAAGTCTGCATAGAATTAAGTCAACCTTAATAGATCCAAACTTATTCTCCAAAATTATTCTTAAATGCCCAACATGACCATCAGTTTTTAAAATATCATCAATGAATATAATCACAAACTAATGATTTATATGTGTAATGAGCCAATCAGTGCTAATCAAATTCTCGGCTAGCTATAAATGTATCATATAATAATTATATCATGCATGAATCACTTCTCAAATCCTATGGACCGACTGAATCGAAACGACTTGAAGTTCTATAATAATCAATTCAAATTTTAATCTCATTCTAGCTTGAACTCTAAATCCAATTGTGCTTCTGTTATAAATTGTAATTCTAACATTCTCTCAAATATTACTTTCTATCACACCACAGTCAACCCTCTTTAAGGTTAAATAGAGGTGCAATGGAAAAGGACGACTTAGACTAAATTTTCAGTGATGCTCATCTCGACTTATAATCGTCAGGATCACATAAAGTGAAAATTACTCTTACTAATTTGTCACAAACTAATCTTTTGATATCAGACATAAATTAGGAAATATGTATAAACAATCATCAAATAAAATATAAAACATGTTCAAAATATTTTAAATATAAAATCATAGCCTAATAGTCCTTCTATAACCACCCAAAACTGTACAATCAAAAGCTATACAAAATGACAAATCACTGGGCAGATGGCTCACCTGCTCATTCAACATTCAATGAGAAATAATGTTAAAAAAAAATTTAAATTCACCTGATGATATTCACCTGTGATAATCATTTCAAATTTATTTATTGCTTAACTAGAATATACCTGCAACAATCAACTTAATCAGCATGCAAAAGAAATGCAATGTAACAAGTAATAATCAATATGTAAAATTGATTTTTCATTCTTGTAAATATGCTATGAAGCTGGAAGTAACGGATAATTATGTAAATGCTGTACTCTGTTAATTGAATTAAAGGTCTAATATGTAAAAAATCTAAATGCAAATACATAAAAAATGGATTTGCTTATAAACACTATAAAAGATTGGTCCAATAAAAGCCTGCTCCTTATTTTAGCAATTGTATCTCACATGAGCTATTGGGTCAGTCTTACGACGAATCTCTTCCTTGGGAAAAAAATATTGCATCAAGAGTTCTGATGCGGCTTTGCCTAACCCCAATCAGGATCTGTCACGTGTACAAGCAGACTCCCCACATGTACAGGTGGACGCCCCACGTGTACGCCAAGCTCACATCCTTGCATAGAGAGTCTAGCAAGAACAAATTCCTTTATATTGAACACAAATTAATACAAACAAACTATAAATTGACATCACCTAATCTCTAGCTTCCTATCCTTCCTTCTTCCTATATAAAGCCTACAGCTAACACCCTAATTAATACCAATTTGACAAAGCTGTAGTTCACAACAAATAAGGAGGAAATACTGGGGGTTTCTTAGGTTTAATGCAATATAATAAAAGCAATTATATTTAATTACATATATGCTAAATTTCTTACCTTAACCCCACCAAATTATAAACTTCTACATATCAATTCGACCAAGATAAAATGCAGATTTTTGTTAAAATCATTTGGATGATATTTCAGGGGAAGCAAAAAAAACAAAAAATCAGATAAAATTTTAGAACAATTTAATTTAACTGTTTGAACATTTCGGGTATTACACCTCTCCCTCGTTATTTAATAAGAGTCAGACTCCGCCTACAAAATGCTTTCACAATGTAAATTGCAAAGGCTCAACAACGTCAATATTTAAGATGCCTATATTGAATTCCTATTAAGGAATGTTGGACCTAAGTGATCATATTGATCTTTATATGATCTCCTATTGTTAATGATGTTGTGAAGTGTATGCTCTTCTTCATCATGTCCAAGATTGTGCCATGATGGTGGTTCTCTATCTTTTCTCTAGGATAATCATCTGCTTTTATTACTTGAAGTAGCTATTCACCAATACATGCAGACCATTCAAAAATTCATTTAGTCCTATAGAACATAATGCATAAGCTTATTACGTCTGTTTGCCATTTTAGTACTCACTTCTAATGCGGGATATTGTAAGCCCAATACATGGAGGATGTCATTGCCTAGGTGGCGATCACTAATGGCCTTGAAAAAGGTCATTTTTATTGTTCTCTCTATTGGTGTGAGATGCATTCCTGTTGACCGAACATAATTCTAATTGCTTCGTTCCGAAGCAAAGATATCCATGTAGGCGGGTTCGTCCTATTCAGATATTCACGACGAAGAGGTACGATCCTCTTTCAAATAGGTTGGATTGCCAACAGACGTATGTCTATTCTCTAAATCACCCGACCCCATTTTAAGAACGTCCAGTGCCAAAGTCACTAAATGGGTAAGTCGCTAATCCCTAATGGAAATTACGATCAATGATTACTCTAGAAATCACCATCTACTTCAGAGATACCATTTGGATTTGAAATCTTTTTTAAATCTAATCTTCCTACAAATTTGTGAATTAGGCAGAGGGTTCATTTGTACAAAATAAGAAACATCAGTCAATCATTAAAATTTTCATTAGTCAATGTTAAATATTCAAAAAAAGATAAATGTGAAATGTAAAAATCACTGCTTGTGTGAAAAAAGTATAAAGCTAGCTTCACCTTTGAGAAATCAAATCAATGCAAAATATCTTGTCAATGTAGCAAAAAAAATACATTGATGTTAGGGACATTGATAATGCGGCCCTACATTATGGCTTTAGGATTAGTAAAGAATGAAGGAGATATTAATAGTATGTTCGAGTGGGTTGAACATGAATAACAATGCCTTCAATTGGTCTCGCCTAGAGCAATAAAATCTCCTAGGGAGATAGATGGCGGCTAACAGTGGATATAGATGATGAACATCAGCAATAGATGTGTACTACAAGAATTGATGGTAAATTTTCCAAGCAGTGTAGATGCAGATAGCAACATCTCCAAATGCGGCAATCAACGATTGTGGCATCGGACTGTAGTTGGTTTTGGTGTTGGATGTGAAAGGTAGAGATGGCATCTCCATTTTTAACATGATTGGTGTAAAGATTTGTTAATGATTAAAGTGTAAAAATAGTTCTCTAACGGTTACATAAGGTCATTTTAGCTCCAGAGTCTTAAAGTGTCAAATTAATCTTCATACTCTTTCAAATATGAGTTGAAATAGTCCCTAATTAGGATTATTTTAGCCCCCATTAAAAGATTCAAGGCACTAAATTTCTATTTTTATAAACTCTGAGACTAAAGTGGCCCTTCGGCCTCGGCAAAGAGTTATGGGATTATTTTGAGACTTTTCCTCTTTTTTTATTTAAGAGCCTAAAGTGATATTTTCTTCAATAATTACAACATCTACATAATATTTTATAATCCTCTACTTCTTTCATTACAAATCTCCAATCAATCAAAAAAGCTTGTAATAAAGCATAATTATTCAACCCGCCATCCACCAGCATTGACAAGTATGGATGCAGTAGTTTAATACCGGTTAGAGCAAATCTATAAGCAAACACTAGACTATTGTATCCATAATATATAAACAATCTACCTAAACTCCACGCTTCTTTCACAGGCCTATGTGCTTAACATCTAGAAATAACTATTTAGCTAATTGAAATTTTAGAACTGCCAACATAAAAGGGTTTCAATAATTATATCCGTAGAAAAAAATAAAATATAAAAAATGCATTTCATTTATATACAAGATGAATGCACAACATCCATCTTCAATGACGAGTGCTTTAAAGTTCAAAAACATAAGCCATACAGGATGTCCAGACAAATTTATTGTTTTTCTCATGCTTTCTCATGAAAATATCATACGCTCTCATACAAAGATTATAAAAAAGTGGCCTAATGTATTGTATTTAGGGTATACAAATCTATAAGGGAAATTACTCTTGAGAGCAAAGTTAAGCAAACCACCTAGAACAACATTGATCACTCAAAGCAAGTAGCAGGGTTGAAGGCATTTTAGAGTACCAAAACATCTGCTGTAAATTGCATCAACATTAGTCGTAGATCAACTATTTATCAGTCTTATGAATCCTCATCTACCATTCATGCATGATGGTGTTGTTTGGGGTGTTAAACATTATTCTTTGAAAATTCTTTTAAACTAATTATATCCATGTAAGTTAAAATGTACTCATTTATGATCCTCACGTACTAATTTTAACTTTAAATTTACCACTTTTAAGTTACTTTTCAATAATCACATCTTGAAAAACATCACTCTAATCATTCCTCTAGTATATAAATCTTTCATTTACCCTTCAAAGTCTTTTCACGTGCTCATATTAACATTATTATTGCAACCACACTCCACTAATTTTTTACTATCAAATAATTGAGCTCATGAAACATCACCGACCAAATCATGGTTTAATAAAACTCACCCTTAAGAATCCAAACAATGCCCTTATCGCATAATATACATGAGACATTTATCCATTTTAATTATAACCCTATCCCTAAAATTTGACTACTCATTTACACCTTCACTCTTCAGCAAATTGTAGAGCAACTAGAGACCTCAATAGAATGAAACAGCTCGATTTCTCTCAAATAATGATAGTATTCTTAAAATTTTCTTCAATGATTCCTTTAATTTTATTTCTAAGTTTTTTTTTTCTTGTTTTCGTTCTTTTTCCCACTGTGCTATTGAGCAAGATTCTACTTTTTCTATTTCAATGTGCTGTAGATTAAAGGATCCAATTTTTCCCCATCAAGCTATGCTGGGGATTCACATACTAGGCCAAAAACAAAAATTTAAAACCGTAGACATTATGATCATCTTCTTTATTGAAAATTACATGAGATGGTAGATGTATACTATGCATGATTTTTGGTATTGATTATATTCATGTTAGTTTTGGCATACCATTCCTTATTAATATTTTGACACTAACACCTAAATAATAATTACGAAAATTTACATACACACACACTTCTTATGTGTTTACAACTCTGAACACCTAAACGACAGTATTTACATATATGCTACCTTACTTTTGCATGACAAGGTGTATTTACACGATATGAAATATTTGGGTGGTAGAAATGTAAAAAAGCCAAGTTTAGGTATTAGATATGTAAATACATAGGAATTGGGTGGTCTGTACGTAAAAGCCCCTAAAAACTATCATGGAAAATTCAATTCTCATAATGACAAAAGAAAGCTTTAAATTTCAACAAACAAATTCATATTTTGAACACTTATTTGTGTCAATGGATAATATCCATATATAACTTAGCTTCAAAAAGTTTTCAAATGTTAGCACCTCGCTCTGAAGTTGACATCTAAATGGTATAATGAATGTCAACACATGTTTCAGTAGTATTCAGCCTCATCCTAGGTAAATACAGACCAAAACATGAACATCCTTCATAAAGAGAGCTGTGGGGCAAAAAAAAACTTAATAATTATCCCATGAAACAAAGAAAACAGTATATCATGAATTAAAAACATAAAAATAGACAACAGAAATCCAATATGAAAATACATATTAAAGGGCCCATTTGGCATAACATGTGTTTTCTGTTTTTTTTTTTTTTTTTTTGGTTTTATAAATATGTTAGTTAGTATAATTTTTATATGTTTTTTTTTTCATTTTTTTATTTTTAAAATAAATCACCGTGTTTTCTAAAATAATAAAAACACCTAAAAATATTTTGAGCATTTTTAAAAATAACTACCACGATCAAACATGCTTTTATTCAAATCAAAATATAAACAAAATAAAATAAACAATAGAAACAGAAAACAAAAGTGAATCCAAATGGGGCCTAAACAAATATATTTTTAAAAATAAAAGAAAAAACAAAAACAAAATACAAAATTGATTCCATACAGTCCTAAAACTCTTTCACGAAGCCTTTGCACAATCAGCAGTATATATTATAACCATGAAAAGTATTACTCAAATAAAAAACAAACTTTTTTAAGAGAGCTAAACGAAGTAATTTTAATGCAAAATGCATAATGATCAGTGGATCCATCTGCATAAGTTGGCTACCTCTATAAAGCAATAAAGTAAATAACAAGATTCCATCAAAAACAGTTGATTACTCATTGTCAAATGCAAAATTCCAACTTTTTCATTAATGCTTCGAAAATCAAGCAAAAAAACAAAAATGCAATCTCAATATAATCTACCAGTGCACTCAATAGTACCGCAGTAGCAAACCTTTTTCTTAATATTCCCATTAGAATCATGAACTTGGTCAATGGTGTAGTTGTAATGATATGTCAGCTCCTGGAGAGGCGGTATATCTTCGGAAGCAAATAACATAATGTGTGGCATACTCTTATTCCCATGATCAAAGAGAAGATTTTGGGCATAAAGATTAGGCATGCAGCTATGGTTTATAAATCTAGCAACATTTCCAAACATGGATGCATCAACAGTATAGTTCATTTCATCAACTACTGAAGAACCTTTCTTCTGTAACTCAGGTATAGATGTTGGAAGTCCCTCCCATAGAGCTACATCATGGTAATTATTTCCGATAGCAAAAAGATACTCGTCATTCATTCTCTTTTGAGCTTCTTCATCCTGTATAAGCTCGCCGACGTATTCACAAACGAAGCTACCAGATGGAATGAGAGATAGTGATCTCAGTCCCCAACCCATAGTTCCCGTTTTAAAGACTTCCAATGGAAATTTTATGCCGTGTTGACTCACTCTGTTGTGGCACGAAGGAGGGCATTTGCACGAAGGCCCACACTCATAAACAAGAGGTTTGGCTTGCACAATTGCACCGCGGCCATTGAAAGGCAGTTCTCCGCCATTTTTTACCGCACAAGCACATTTGATTGAATCGGTGCAGATGCCAACACAGTCGCAACCCTTGGGATGAATTGGGATATGGTTTGACGGATATATCATCTCCTTCGTATAAGTAAAAGGCTGAGGAGACTCTTTATCAATCGTATTAACAGCACAAATGGGCATCTTCTCCTTTCCGTTGGAGATATCTCCAACGCATACATCAGAAAATGAAATAGCTGTTCTCAGCTTAACATTTTTAATTTTGAGTTCAGGCTGTTCCTGCTGCCTCCTCAATTGAAACATATAGATATCAAAACCATCACCATTTTTTTCAATCCAGTATTTCTCAGCCAGATACAAACCACCGTAGATATACCGCGTAGCTTTTTTGCCCTTTAAACTTCGAGAATTATTAATTTGAAAGTCCTCAAATCCCCAAATAACACGAATAGGATTCTGAGCATCTATGCTGTTTTTTAGTGCTAAATTACCACATTCTAACTTTTGATTCTTGTTGGATGGCCCTGAACCAGAGTAAATTAGCACTTCAGAGATGTGACCATCGTCCGAGTATCTACTAGAGCCAGATGAAATAATACTACGAGCTAGTACTCTGCCATCATGTTTAAAAAAATCAATGCCGGCCTGGAGTTGGCGATGAAGTCCAAGCACACAAAGTTCAACCCTTAAATTGAACTCATCTCCAATTTTGACACCAGGCACATTTCCTATGGATAATGAATCCAATTTGAGCTCCATACTGTTCTGTTTCAAAAGTTTAAAAGCCATCAAATCTAGGCGGTTCCTACGAAACTCAAACTTTGATTTCAAGTCTATTTTTGTTTCTTGTGACAATTTATTATAAAATGAATGGAACATGTTGAGTGCCAACTTGACCTTTTCCCCTGTCAATTCCTCCTGATCACTTAAATCACACCCAATCTTATCCAGATGCCTCACATTATTTACTTTACCTTCATTTTCTTCAAGATTGGACTCGGGTTTAATTGCATCTTCATTCCTAATCCTTTTGCTCTTCCTCTTTATTGCAGCTTCTTCAACATCCAGTCGTCTAGTGTGAATATCATTCCCAGCATTATCAGGTAATCCCTCCTTTCCACAACCAGAAGTCCGCTCAGCTGATACCCTAGATCTGAAAGAGATCCTCCTCCTTGTTGAAGATTTTGTAGGAAGCACTAGCTCCCCTGGTGTAGGACTATCAACAGTCTCCATCAATTCAATCTGCCCATTAATTTCGCCGCTCTTTTTCCCAAGAATACCGACATTGGCTGAGATGTCTAATTTGAATGGTTCAAGGGCAAAAGGAGCAGGGTTTTGCACGCTTCATTCAAGATCTGAGTGCCATTAGCCTTAGTCAAAGCTTGTAAAGCTTCACCTTTTGAATCCGATCTCGTCTGAGGTTTCCTCGGGTAGTAACTAAGCATACAATCGTTAACCTTATTATCATTCCCCAAATCCCCACACGAAACATCCGAACTTGTCGCTCTGGAAGCCGATCTTAACGATCGTCTTGATATATTTTGATTGACAATCACAGCTTCCTCGCCGACAACTGTCTTTGCCGCCTTGACAGCCTTAACGGCTAAAGGCGCCGGGGCGGTCTTCTCAGAAAACATAATTGAAGAATCCACCCGGGTGGAATACCGCTGCCGCTTCTGAGATCCCGCCATGACTAGAAACCTTATTACAACATAACATTGACAAACTTCTATTTTCCAGGGCAAGCTTCCGTAAGAAATCTCATGGCACAAAAAGAAATCCGAGGAGACGGAGAAGAGAATCTACATAGGAGAAACTAGTACATTAGGATTTTCATAAATTTTCGGGAAAGCAAAAGAAAGAACCGACAGTGGAAAGCTTAATGGCATGGAAGCTGAGAACCGGGACCTGATATCAAGCTGTAGACCAGCGGCCGGCGAATCCTGCTCGCCGGCGACGTACGGAGAGGCGGGAACGGGGGCGGCTCTTCTCGCCAGCGTTGGTGGAAGATTTTTACATGAAGCGTAGCATTGATCGAATTGTATGGATGAGAAGGATTAGCATATTAATGTAGCGGGGATTTACAATCGTAGCGCTCGAAAACATTTAGGGGCATTTATATAAGTACCACTCAATTATAATGTAATTTTATATATGTAGTAATTAAAACACAGTTGTTACATTGATAATATTGAAAGTTTGTGCCTTAGTTTTAGGTTGAGCAATTTATCTGAAAATGCAGTTAGTTTTTTATATTAAATGAGGAATGCATGTTAAATCATGTGATCCGCATTTCTAGATTAGTTGCTTATCTCGATAAGCACAAGCTACCCAAAATTCATCCTTATTGTCGTAGTTTTAGTGGAAATTCCCGTATAATCATATCAAATCATTGTTAGCTTGATTTTGGGAGTCAGCGTCTGGATTGCGATATATATGTTGACTGTCAATCGAGATTGAGGCCTACTGACCTTCGTGACCGAACCTATTGACTGGATCTCATGATATAGTCGTGATATTGAAAAGCATCAAGGGGATTGCAACATACAGGTCTTCATGACCAAACTCTTATGTGGCTGAACTCCTTCATGAATGAATCCCATGATATAGTCATGATGTTGGGAAGCATCGATGGGATTGCTATGTAGAAGCCTTCATGTCTGAGCCAGGTGATATAGTCACGATCTTGGGAAGCATTGACGAGATCGCGACATACAAGTCTTCATGAAAGAAACTCCTTTCACGATTGAATCACGATTAAATCACGATCAAGATCACAACTTATAGGAACTCCCTGCGAGACAACATAGGCCGCAAGAGGATCACAGATTTCGCAATGTGCCAACCCATATACATGAATCCCGAATCACGACTTTTTAGAATTTCGTAAGATAACTAGGGATCTACATCATACGGGTATACAGATTATGGGATTGCGATGGCTAGAGTCGTGCGTGGTGTGCAGGATTTAAGTGTCGAACCTGCATGAAGAGTAATGTGTTGCTGCTGCTCATGACTAAACCTCGCGATTAGGATTGAGGCGTATAGCGACCTAGCGGTGCAACACAGTCACGAATTAAAATACTTGAGAATTTACTCCATTGTATTTCAAAATACACAAGTTTCTCACTTGAAAATGTACTGGGAAAGATGACAACAAAGAAAGCGGGTGCTCTGGAAGAGAGATTGAAAGAAATATTGTAGCAACTTAGATTCAAGATATATAAAAGGTTTGCAACCATGTACAAAAAATTTTCTGCATTGACAACCAATTCAAGAGATCGCAGGAGAAGAGGATGGAGCTTATTGAGATCCAAACCAAGACTCATTTGGTTGTTCAATTTGTAAACCCCAACCAGGGTTGACTGGAGCATGCTTAACTAAATCGAAAGGGAAAAGAGATCGAATGAGAGGAACGTGAGACGGCAAGTATTCATTATCAAGAATCCTCTCAAGGTTTGCATTAATATCCTCTGACATTTGGTAAAAACTTGCCCTTACTCTCATTGGCTGCTGGTGGTTCTAGCCAACAACGCAACTGACTCATGAACTGTCTAATTTACAAAATTTATGAACATATAATATAACATTTTATCTAATAAAACTTTTTTTTTTTTGCTGAATTAAATACTTATATTAGTTTCATGTGCGACAGATTAATAATTTTTAAATGTTATATTTTGCAAGTTCATGTGTCAATCACATAGACCGGGCTGGGAATTACCCTACCTCGATTGCCTTACTAATAAAACTTATCCTATGTTGGCTCTCACGTACATGATGCTTATAGTTGTCTACGGATGTGTCTTGAGAATTATTATGGCTTCAATCCCGATTCCGAGCCAACCCCTAACTTGAACTCTCATACTTAGCTCTGATCCTCCATATATTACTATCTTATTTTACATATGAAACATATAACGACAATTCTTTCTTGTAACAACTTCAGAGGTGGTTGGTACATATTATTTCTTTCATTTTACGACACTTTTTATTCTATTACATTTTACTGTATATATTTTATTCACACAAGACACATTACTATTCTTTTACTTAATATACCTGTAAAAGACCTATATAGTAGAGGATAGTAAGCCACCTACTTAGGAGAAACCTTGCAACAAAACTCTGCGACCCAACAATAACATACAATCACCTCTTCAAACACACTTCTTAAACCCAGAACTATCATACTAAGGTGTGATACCCGAATATTTATGCTTGCGTTTTATATATAAAATTACACTTTATATTTTTTCTCAATAATAATATATCTTTCTTTACAATGGCGCAAAAACTTGATTCGAAGCAAATAAGAGTTAAACTTTAATTATTTATAATATAGGATTCTACGCAAAGTATATGTATCGTTTATCAAGTAATATAAAACTTTCTGATTAAGTCCCGAGATATCGAATCCACAGGGAAATGTTCTAAAAATTTTAAAAAACAGAAAAATAATTTTTTACCTTTCAAAATGGTTTTGTAAGTTATATTTTATAAATAAAAGTTCAAATTCTTTTTGATAATTTTTAAGAAAAAGTAAAGTAAGTAACTAAAATTATCAAGACTATTAAATGATACAAAAGTAAATGAGAATACAATATCTTTTTCCTCTTCATGAATCAGTAATAATTATGAAATTTAATTGTGTAAGTATTTAAATGTGTTTTGCCAAATAGGAGCAGTTATATTATTTATCCTTACTTGGTTCTATAAGGAACATAGGTTAATCTGATGCTTTGAAATCTTGAATATGAGTTAGGCAGGGAAGATACTAGATCTCACTCTAGAGTTTCCTCTCCTTCCTTCACCCGAGGGCTAACATCTCATAACAAAACTTAAAATATCAAACCAAATTGGGGGCTTTAGTCAGTCACTCTAAAGTCCTATAATTCTACACTCAATCAAAAACATATATCTCTCTATTTATTTGCGCTCAACTATATGAACTATAATAATCACCAATATAATTTCACGTGATTCTCTCTAATCGTTGATTGAGATGATACCGCATCGGATCTTACATGTTCTCACAACAAATTTTAACATCTTAATCGACCAAATCGAGAGGTAAATGAAGTGGGAGGTAGTTGAATCATCACAACTTCTTCCAACATTAAACATCTATACTTCACACAACTTTTATCCATAATTTAATTACTTCATCATTTAAAAGGAAAAAGATAAAGAAAATCAGAACTCATGAAGAAAACACAAACACAATTTGATTTGAAAGCAGAGCTCATAGTGAAAACACAATAATTCTTATTTTAAAACCAAATGTAAAAACAAAGATAAAAATTTATCTGAAAATTCTATTCACAAGACTCTTGAAGTTCCTTTGAAACTTTGATTTCCACTAAATGACTCCTCAAAGTGGGTCACTCAACTCTGTAGACACTGACTCTGACTTTAAACTCAAATACAAACTAGATAAATGGATGAAAGAATATTGATGAGAGGAAGGCTTCAACACCAACTCTTTCCCCTCTAAAACTCTCTACACGACTCTAATAACTTCAAGGACTCTCTAAAGACTCTCTAAAAGCTCCCAAAAAAACTCTCTTTCTGATTACAAGCCTTCATTTTAATAATTCTTAAAAAAATGCTTTGATGTCCCTTCAAATCATGTTCAGATTTAATGTATCCATCAAATGATACATCTCTTCATTCGAATTTACCGCCCAAAATAAGTTAAGGAAGTTTAAACCAAATGTTGCTTCAAACATCCCTTGAAAATGACGTTAAATTTGATTTAATTCGTCACTTTTAACTGTCGCGGCTATGCACTGCATCTCGCGCTTAGCTGTAAAGTAGCTAATTTTGCACACTTTTCATTCTCGCTTCAAATTCGATCATTTTTTTGTCGATTTCATCACAATCATTCGTTTTAATCATACATGCAGAGAAAACTTGAAAATACATTCCCTTAAAATGCAATGTCATAAAAAAGATGTATAAAAACGCTCATAAAAACACTATATATTTTAGATGTATCAAGGTGTTCGGTCGAACTTCCGAGGAGCAAGACGAGGATGCAAGCGGATAGATTGAAACTTTAGATGACGACCAAGACTACAACTAGAAGCGAAGAACGATCCTCAAATGAATATTTCATAGTCTTTAAAAATATATATAAACTTTTAGGACTTCGAGATTGCTCGTCTAGCACAACATAAATTCTCACGCTATCTTTTAAACCTTAATGCGATCAGAAGTCGCATGATATGAGCTATAATTCCTTTTAGAATTTCGAGTTGTTCGTTTGATACCACGTAAATATTTACATCTTCTTGGGTCGTTTGCATGATCATATGTTGTGCATATATAAGGCATAAATTCTAATAAATTACATAAACAAAGCATTATAATCTCACTTTCAAAGAAATAAAGAAAAATCATAGGATAGTCTGAGATGTTCCCTCAATATATTCGACATCTCCCATTTTTCATTTAGTCTGAGATGTTCCATAAAATAACCGTTCACATTTGAGTCATTCCCACTTGATTTTTCTATGAACAATCGTGAAAATTAAATGTCGAACTCTTCAAGATGAAACTCAATTTTAATCGAGAGTTCTCTTAAATGATTTTAGTCGTTCAAGATGTAATTAACTATAGTGACGTGCTCTTATAGGAGAATATTGTACTTCATATTAGAGATGGGGATTGTTGATCATAAATTTCGCATACCAAATAAGAGTTATAAATTTTTTAGTTTAAATAATTGAGCTGACTATTCAGTACGCTTATCTTTCAAGATAATGTAACGCTTGTAGTATTGTACACAATTATTTAAACTGTTAGATATATGAGATCCGTATGGTCTTATCTTTCAAAACTAAAATATTATTTTCAAAATAAAATTATATACATAATAAATTAAATATATTTTCAAAAGAAAGAAAAAATTGACTCGACAAGAACATCAAAGTCGTTGTACTTTCCGTTCTCCGCCCCCAAATGATGGATTTCGCTCCCCTCCGTCGTGGGGATGAAATCACCGACACAAACTCGAGGTAAGTAGAATGAGACATTTACAAACAGATCCAAAGCTAGAGCTCCACTTGAGTCGAGTATCCACAAAGAGCTTGGGCTACTATGACTATGCAAAGTGCTATAGCTTGCAACGGATGTTCTCGCTCACGGGCATAACTAGTTTTTTTTTTTTTTTTTGGGGGGGGGGGGGCAAATTAACTCCTAGAGGGCTTAGACCCAATGTGGGAGTGGTCGAGACAACGAAAGATAAAGTGATATTTCGAGTGAGGTGAAATGTAAATCGTCCTCTCATATAAACAAAAATCCATCAGCGTATCCTATATGAGTCCAACCCTCGCTCGTTCTAGCTAAAACATCTCCAAAGAATATTGATTTTATGACATCTCCAACGAGTGTTTAGTTGAAGTGGAGAAAAGATAGAGAGATATAAGGTTGAATATGTGGCTATTTAAGGGTTTGGGTTGCTTATATTGTAAATAGTGATATATAAATATGAAATATATATAAATGATATATATGAGACGCCTACTATGAAAAAATACTTAAAATAAATAATATCTGATTAGGCTTATCGAGTTCCAGACTATTCACCTTTCGCTTATTAGGAGAGCCCCAACATCTTGAAAAAAAATTACGTGCGTACGTAATGAATTACACGGGAGTTACACGAAAGTTAAAGGAGGTTACAAACATGTTATAACTTCTTTGTAACTCTCATATAACTCACTTGTAATTCACGGTTCCTATTTCATCTATTTATAAATTACAACTTACAAAAGTTACAAAATTACAGGAAGTTACACTAACGATTTAACAAAAGCTTATAACCCTGTGTAACCCCGTATACGCAATTTTTTTCCCCGCACCTCTGCTCGTGATGGAGAGATCAGCCATGGAGGGCATCGCCGGGCGGCTGGCAGCCATTGAAGGCCTCTATTTTCCGGGAGGCATCCGCAGCCAACACCCCGACGCCTCCCAGCGCAAGGCCGCGCTTTTTGATCTCATCTCCCGCGACGCACCCATCTTCCTCGAGCGCTACGGCGCCGTCCTCAACTCCAACGAGCTCAGCGCTTTCGATGTGTTGCGTTCAGAATACGAAGTTGGATGGTATGTTGATCGTCTTCGGCGGAGCCTGGTACCCACGGAGGCGGACTCGCGGGCGAAGTCCGCGACTGTAAGAAATCGCCGGCGGGCATACATGGAACGGTTAATTCGCGGGGGAGAGTATTTTTCTGAGGATTCGATGAGAGAAAGGGAGCCCTACCTCCATCACGAATATGTGGGTAGGTTCCAGGATCCGGTTGTGAGGGTCTTGTCGCGGCCGGGGGAGAAGTGGTCAGAGACGCTTATGCGCCGGTGCGAGGAAGCGATGCTTGTGAAGAAGATCAGAGATGAGCAGCAGAGGTTGGGGGTGGCGAGGAAGGATTGGGTTGGAGGCGATGAAGCTGGGGAGGAGGAGAAGGAGGAGGAGGAGGAGGAGGAGGAGGCGAGCGAAGATGATGATGCGAGTGAGGAGGAAAGGAATGAGATCAATGCAGCTTCGACCATATCGAAGGTAAAGTAGGTTACAGTTTAATGGCATGAATTCCTGTTCACTATAGTTTATATGCTCTTCGTCATCCTGAAAAATAATAGGAAGACAAAGGTGCTTCCAAGAGGAAAAGACGGCTAACTTTACCATCCCCATCGAATCTTATAGCTTTGGAGATCACCTATTTCTCTAACTAAGCTTTAGCTGACTCTTATTTAGGTGAAATAAAGAAATTTTTTATCTATTTCCGGTGAAATAAAAAGGAAAAGAGCAGTAATTTTGCTGCTAGTTTTTGCAATTGAATTCATTGAAAAATTTTCGAATATTGTTGGACCTCTAAATACAACCCAACAACATACTTCATTAATGCTGATCTTTCTTACCAATAGATATCCAATAAAAAGCTTGTCTATGAAACACCATATTTTAATCTTATACCGATGTCTTGCATCCCTACCTTAATTAGCCATGGGATCTACTTATCATCTTCATGGAGGATAAGATATAATTTATGCTGCGAACTTGTTATTCTAGATGAATCATTATTCTTGGATTCATAGATTCATCGCATCACTTCGTACGAGGATATTTTGAGGTATGCAAGTGCAATCTTTTATGCAAGGCTATATTTGTTGAAAGAAAAGTATATCTTCATTTTATCCATCCAATTATTTGTTTTTTCCCGTATCAATGATGTGATCAAAGGAAGGTAACTCCAACTTGGCATCGTCCTTGATATGGGATGGATTCTTTAATTATGTAGGATCATCCTTATCCTTAGCTCCATTATTGTAATCACCCAAGTCATCTTCCTTTGGAAACTTTGTATCTTTATCACAGTTGTTGGTGGGAATATCCTCTTGTATAACTATCTGCTTAACGAGATTGGATTTAGCCTTCTCTAATTTAGCAGCTTTATTGGCTGAACCCTCAAAGTCTAGCTCATAGGTTCCTCTTTGTTCTTGTTCACTGTTCAATCGCAGCAAAGTTACATATTGCATTTCTAATTTTAAACACAATGGAAAGAATGTTCAAGCCGAAAACTACCTCCATTATCAATTTATGATCAAAATATATTAAGAGTTATAAATAGGCAACATTCAAAATAAATTAAAACACAATGAATGCTTTATGGTTGTTTATATGGTTAAGTCGTAGCACACGTAATCAACATTTTATCGCTGACTGAAAACAAAAAGCAAACTACTGAAGACATACATAGAGTTTATAAATGAGGTAATAGAATAGATGATCTTCTTCTTGATATCATTTACAGTCTCATATATTATGTAAAAAATCCCCAAAACAATATAGGTGCAACCCAGAGACAAATAAGAGAGGATTGGTCTGTTTAGAACTCACCAAAGAGAAGGAATTGTTATTCGTTTGGGAGAGGTCTAGAGATTTTCAATCTGATAAACCTGCGCAAGCATTTCCTTGTGTTCCTTTTGTTATCATGGTTTCCTATCCTCAATGTGGTTTTTCTTCTGTCTTTGATACTCCTTGAATGGTCCCCTTTCCATTCCCTTCGAGCACTCTAGTAAAAAGAGAGGCACAATAATGATAAGGAGGAGAGGGAGAGAGATCAGCTGCTAATGTAGAGTCTTATTTATTGATGCATGGGACCCATTAATATATAAGATAATTTTTACTTTCAAGCTAAAGAATATATTAATAAGCGAACTAATCTAGGAATAGATAAAATTTTATCAAAACTGCTTATTAAGTTGCTAACCAGGGGAGAATAAAATGGATTATTTTATTTGATCTCTTATTTTTTTGCAACCACTTTTTCTTTCCTTATTTCATATATTTTGAAGGATAATTGTGCCTTTTCAACTACTTTAAACGTGAATACGGCTCTTTGAATTTTGTGCTTATTTTCAAGAAAGCTCTCCAAGCCTCTTAGAAAGTTTGTCTTTTGGTATATCCAAGGTTCTTTTAAAGTTTTCTCTTGAATAACTTTGGAAGGCTTCTGGGACTTTTATAAAAGCTTCTTAGGTCCTGTTATACTACTTGAAGCAATCTAATTATTGAAAGAGAAGGAATTTTTGAATTTCTTACATTACTCATGATTAAATTCGACCAAATTCATTTTCAAATCTCAAGTAGAGAAAGAGAAGAAATTTTTGAATTTCTTACCCGACTCATTAAATTTTACCAAATTCATTTTCAAAACTCTGAATAAGAGAACCAACCATTCTTAAATGAGATATGCTAGCTCATGTGAACCAAAGTGGAAGAAAATTGATAAAACTTGACACTCAATTTTAAAATATCCGCCATGATTGTAATTGAAATTCAAGATAAAGAGATTTATTGTGATCGAAGTTCGATTGGAGTGATTGCAGACTTTTAAAAAAATGGTTGTAAAGTCGTGATGGAGAAATCAATTCCTTACAAAGCTGTGGTAGGAGTCAGTGGTGGTGGTGATACTAGAAACCATAAAAAAACAAAAAATCTGCAATAGAAAAATTCAGAAAAGAAGCCTGGACAACAATTTCAAAGAGGAAAATAATGTTGTGAAATACGATGGCAATAAAACAAAAAAACCGATCGAGAAAAATTCACAATCGGAAAAACACGAAGCGACACGGATTTACGTAGTTTGATAAATTTGCCTACGTATACTGAGATGCTGCAGAGATTTTATTACTTCGGTAATTACACCGTCGAGTGTCTCGATGTTTACGAGAAAAATCTATATTTTTTCTCTCTCTCTTGCCCTAATATCGGAGCTCGGCTCGACGATTTATGATGCACAAAAGAGGTTATTTAAAGAAAACGACGAGAGCGTAGGTCGAAGAGAGTTAGGTGGAGAGAAGTAGCGAGACGCGACAGATGAGTAGACGAGTCACAAACTCCATATATTTAATAATTTTCCCACTCGAGATCGAGACAGATGATCGCACCACCTACAGGTTAGCATCATCCGTCGGTTGTACTCGACATTTTTCCTTAAAATGTAATATTCTCCACTTTCCTCCACATTCTTCAACCTCTCGCAACTCGAGCCTCGATCTTCATGCCGAAAGACCAATCGAGTCGAGCACAACTTCAACTTCTCAAGAGTAACATAATTAATTGATATATCAGCATCAACATAACTTTGTACCTCCAAGCTTTTTCCTGGGTTACTCATGTATCTGCTTACAACTCCCACTACATGGACAATATATTACCTCGATTGAAAGCCTTTTTCAATAAGTCTGGCAAAGTACTTTTACTACCATCAAGCGCAACCTTCACATGACACTTCGTTGTGCAATGTCTTCTACCTCGTGGAAGTTACGTCACCTCCTAAGTCTGATTCCCTGGCAGGGAATCCATCTTCTCATTCACGACCAGCTCCCACTTACTCAAATTTTCATTTTGCAAGTTTTCTTTATACCTTTATGGTTCTGCACCATCTGTCTGCGGAACAATAAGAATGGTTGCCCCTGATCCACTCTCCTCATCACTTCCATCACAACCCTGCATTGTAACCTCTGGTAGATCATCAAATTTTACTTTTCTACTGTGGTCACTTCTAGTCATATATAGTGTGTTCGTTCTCTTACCCTGAGCCAACATCAATGCTTCTTTAATAACCTTCCAGGTGCTATCTGAGAACACTTCTGAATGACATCCCTGTCCAACATAAATGAGGTTTCTCTTCAACTCAGGAACGTGTCTGACTTTTTGCAAAATCCATTTTTTTGTTAGGTAGTGCAATATCAACATCTCTCATCCCCTCTACGTTCAGAGATTTTTCATCAGACAAATATACATTTTCAATGTCACCAACAATATAGTTTCGCATCAACTCTCGGTGGGAAGATGTATGGAAGGTAGCTTCGAATCCGAGATTCAATCATCAATGAGACCGTTGAATCATCAAGCAATAAGTCATCGCGTATTTTTCGCTTACTACATTCGTACTATCATTCTTCTTTTTCTGTGATTCCCGTAGCCTTTTTATGTGCAACTTTCGCATGAATTCTAACAGGTTGCATTCATCGACCATACTTTGATTTTGATCTTTCTCGTTTCGAGTTCATATCTTATGATCTCTTTGAATAAAAAATCAGTGTCGAACTCGAACCCGAAATCTCGCTAGAATCTTTCGCATAGACTCCTCGATCAAAATCAAATCACAAATATCATAATATTTCAGTTTAGATTTACCTGCAGAACTGCTAACTGTCATCCTCATGACTTTGCAGCTATTTGATAATGAAACAAACAAAATCAATGCACGTATCTTATCATCAAAATCAATTTCAACAGACGACAATCGATTTGCGATATTATCGAGTTCATTCGGATGTCATGTCACGGATGTATCTTCCGCCATCTTCAAATCGAATAACTTCTTCATCGATCGACATCGTTATTCGTCGATAGCTTTTCATACATACCGGCATAAAGTTCGTCACGAGATTTGCGCAGATTCTCTTCGACGACGTCGAGGCAACGAACCTCGACAAAGCTTAATCGAATAACCTCCGAACCTATCGATCCAACGCATTCCATTCTGCTCGACCATCTTTTCGACCTCTTCTTAAGTAACGAAAGACGAAGTTTCTTCTCATAGAGGTAATCCTATATCCGCATCCTCCAGTAACCAAAATCTGTGCCATTAAACTTCTCGATCCCCATGTAGGCAAATTTGCCGAACCACGTAAATATATGTCGTTCTGTGTTCTTTTTTGCTTGTGAATTTTTCTCGATCCGGATTTTCGCTTTATTGCAGTCGTTTATCAAACCGAATCGAACACGAACGAATAAAACTAGTGTTTGTGTTCGAAATGTTCGAATAGATCACTGTTCGTGTTTGGCTTCGTTTAACAAACCAAACGAAAAAAAAATTTGTTCGTGTTCGTCTCGTTTGCTTATCGAACGAATCGAACACGAACTTCCTGGCGAACCAAACACGAACTGTCCGCGAACAACAAACTTTTTTGACAGTTCTAACTTTGATAGCATACTTCCTCAAAATGAAACAAATTGATCAGGTATTCTGTACACATCAGGTTATCTATACTTCCTCAAAATGAAGCAAATTGAAGAAGACGTTTAGGATTTTGTTTAGGGTTTTATTTTAATATATAGTATAGTATATTAATTATATTATTATATTATTTATTTTAATATAATTAATACTATAATATTATTATCGTTATTAATAATTTATCATAAAATTTTATATATATTATTTTAAATTTATTTATATTTCGAACAATAACAAACCGAACACGAACGAACACATCATCTGTTGTGTTTCGGTTCGTTTAACAAACCGAACGAAAAATTGTTCGCGTTCGTCTCGTTCGTTATCAAACTAATCGAACACGAACTCGTCGGCGAATCGAACACGAACCGTTCGCGAACAACGAGCTTTTTGGATGACCTCTAGCCGCGTACGATTTTTTTACTTTGAGGATTACACCGTCGAGCGCCTCGACGTTTACATTTTCTTCTCTCCCTCTCTCTCTCGCCCTCATATCGGAGGTTTGACTCGACGATTTATGACATGCAAAAGATGCTATTTAAAGAACAAGAGAGAGTAGAGTGGAGAGAGGTATATGTGAAGAGACGTAGTTGGAGAGAGAGGAGGTGAGACACTGTAGATGAGTTAGAGTGAGACGCGATAAATGAGGTAAGGTGAGTCACGAACTCCATATATTTAACAAATAAAACGCATAAACTTAAAGAAAAAATGCTAATCACTACTTAAGCGTCACTCCAGGATACCGAAATCACTTCTTAAACCCGAAAGGATACGGGAAAGCTTCTTGCTACCAATCAAAATACTCTCTCTCATTTCTAATATACAAGGCAACCTTATATAGGCCGAGCCACAACAAAAACATAAAACTAAGAAGGAAGACTTAATTACAAGCATGACACCCCGGCAAACATAGCAATTTTCGCTCCTACGTCATTCTCTTGGAGTTGGTGAGGATTGTTCATGATAAGCAATTTCGGAGTCGGGTTTGTGATGTTGGGTCAAGTCGACAACATTGAATGTAGTAGAAATACTCGTAATATTCGGGGAGATCAATTTGATAAGCGTCATTAATACCT